>JAHTLZ010003135.1:0-19552 GCA_023846285.1 Phrynocephalus versicolor | reverse complement strand
CCCAAGAGGACATTAGGGAGGACTTTTTGAACGCAAGTTACTTGGCAGTACAATATACAACTGTGCGTATTGATTCAGTCCATGTTTTAAAGAGGCTGGCACACCTCCTTACAAAATGTATGTTTCACAGGGGAAGGAACGTGACCTTCACCAAATTAAAGTCTTTTAAATATTGAGTAGAAGATAGAACATCAGAACTGTGGATCTATGGTAACAGCAATTTTAAACTCTACAAGTCATATTAATATATTTTCAGAATGAGAAACATCTGGTTGTTCAATGTTAAAGGTAAAGGTTCCCTCTGACAATTAAGTCCAGTCTTTTCTGACTCGAAGGGCGAGTGCTCATCTCCGTTTGTAAGATGAAGAGCTGACATTTGTCCATAGACACATTTCCATAGCTATGTGGCTGGAATGACTTTGGGACTGGGTCATTTTCTCTCACATTTTCTTCCTGACAGCTCAAGGAGGTTGTACTGTATATATTTTTTCAGTTACTTCCATCCCATAAAATAAATGTTCCTGGCCTTTAATACACTGGTTAAAAAAATTAAGAGCTAATGCACCCATATTTTTTTTTTTTTTGCCAGATTTGTTTTATGGTAAAAAAAAAACCCCCTGGGTGAGACATAAGAGTTTAAAGAGCCAAATGAAAATGTGGAGTATGCTCACAAATGCAAGGAATCTCAAATTTAATTTAGTAAAACGTGGGATCATGGCCACAAATCAGAAGTCAGAAAACATATAGTTCAGAGCTGCTTCCTTAAGGTGAAAAATGCAACATACAACAATATGTAAACTCAGCTCTGACAGTGTACTGTATATTTTACACACTGCTTTGACAGTGGTATTTGTTCTCACCTCTTCTCTGTGACACATACTTGTGGACTTCAGCACCGGCTACTGTAAAATATTTGAAGTGTGAATTAATCACAAGGTCGTAGCAGTTTCTTGGATTACGTGGTGAGGGGGGAAAGTATTACAATGAATGAACTTATAAAATATATAAAAACTTACAAAATATATAAAATGTATACACCCAGATTATTTTGATCCTGGAATGAAAACTGAAAAGTACAGATTGTTACAGCTGATCCTTCAAAGTAAAATAAATGGAAAATGAGTGCAAGAAGGACAAATGTTTGGCTGAAGGATCTTGGACACGGGCTTGGATGTGAAACAACATCACTTAATTGATGTTGCTGCTTATTTACAATTGCTGCTTATTCAAATTAAGGAAAACAATAGTTAGTAAGCTGAGGGGAGGCAAAAAGAAAAGCTGATCACTGAGGAGTTACTTTCTCCTCAAGTTGCTTTCACAGCAATATGTCAAGGAGCTGAGTCTTAATTTGTCAGCAACATTTAGTTAACATTAGCTTATCTGTCAGAACAGCAAGGACATTGTAACTCTTGAATACTGGTGACATGTCATTGTAACTTAAATATCTGCTGAAGTCACTAATACTTGGTTCTTAATTCATGCCATAAGCATAAAAGCCTCAAGTAGCATGCAAAGCTACACGTGTGATTCTTATCCGTGTGTGAGAGACTATTCCATTTTAAACAAATATACAAGAAAGAAAAAAAACAAGAGAGAGGTCATTAACATTATATTTATTTATATTCCAGCTTTATACAAACTGGATAGAAGCATAAACATAGTACATTTCTACCATTTTCAACAAAAATATATAACCAATATGTACAATTATTGTATTAAAAATACAAAAGGGATACAGACTCCACCAATGTCTTTCTAAAAGACATACAGGTACAAGTAGTATCAAAAGTATGAGGAAATCACCAGTTAGTTGTACATTCTGCACTTGACATCACAGAGTGAACTGAGATTAGCAGTCCTATGGTCTACAATTACTCAATGCCTATATAACATTTGTGCAACTTGTGATACAGCTAGGTTTGTTCTGTCTTGCTATATATGCACATGAGGTCCATAGCCTATATAATGAAACTGGCAAATGCATGTTACATGTAAAATTACAAATGCATAATTAACAATGTGATATATAAGCAAATTGACAAAAAGCCATGATTACAAGAAAAATAATTAAATAAAGCACTGACATTGTTCAATACAGTGAAAAAAACACTGCAATTTGATCTTTCAACGTTGAAGCTATTTATGTTTATCTACTGATCAATATGATCAGTTGAGTTCAATGGAAAAAAAATCCAAGACCAGCAGTTCCTCACATGTGAGTACTACTTGGATTGGCAGCCTTCACTTTTCCGGAGTCTGTGCAAAACCAACACAAAAATATAAAGGGGTGGGGGTCATTTTATTTCAGTCACTCAAGGGTTAATAGCAGCTGTAAGCAGTTGATTGCTATCCATCCACCTTCAATACACATGCAGTGTTCCATAAAAAGCCATCTACAGTTTTTGAGTATCTTTGTATTGCAAAGGCTGCTCCATTTATATGGACAGTTTCTTTTTAAGGGTTCATTATTTCCTAATGCCAAGCCAATAAAAATGAGATTATTAAATCAGTATCAAGGGCTTGCATAAGCTAAAGTGTCCTGAATTGCCCTATGTAGTTATTAATGTAATTTATTTGTGACAGTAACCATTATTATAGTACAAATGGAAGAGGAAAAGAAGGAAACGTTTTAAGTAAAATATGAAATTGCCATTTGCCTTCCAATCAGGACAAATGTCTTCAGTCACCATCCTGTATTCCTCAAGGCACAGGGATATTTTTTTTCCTTTCCACCACTGATAACTTGCAGGAGTCAAGAGTTCTAGATTACTATAAATGCAAATCAACAATATCAGAAAATTCTATCATTTAATGGTCGTGCTTTGAGTGGAACACTTAAAAATGAAGCTCAAAGGTCAATGAAAGGCTAAATCCTCCCTACAGCCACACTGAATTTACTTAGCCACACTACAGCTTTTTTAAAAAAATAAAAGTAGTTCAGGCTGGCAACTTATCTTTTAAAAATACAAAATAATACTGCAATTTGTAGGTGTAACTTTTCCCCTCTGAACACAACATTTAGAATAGCAACAAAGGCATTGTAAACAAGCAAACAAGCACTGTGTACTTGGAGGAATTCAATGCATCTCTTTCTCAACAGGTTAAAGGCCAAATGTAGCTTGCTGATTTCATCATCCTAATGAAGTGAAGTGCTAGGATCGCGGTAAAGATCTGAGGAAGATTTTTTTTTAAAGAAAAATGCTTCCAGCCATATGGGGGAGTGCAGTCAGAGTTAATCTTTCTGATGTGTTGATCTTGGAATCTGGAATGATACTGTGTAACGTGGCAGACCGTGACAGTGGTGATGTGGGAGAACGCTGCACTGTGCATTTCAAGCAACACAGTTTGAAAAGTGCCAGGGCGATTTCTTCACAGTATTCACATGCAAGGGGAAGAAGAGTGAGGGAGGAAGGGGGAGAAGAAGCCCCATGCTGCTTTAAGGCAGGAAAGGAGGCAAACAGGTCCACCATCCTTTAATTAGAGTTCCAAGGCTCCTACACTAAGGGCGTCATCTTGTGCTCTCCTTAAAGTTGGCTCGCTCAGGATCCAGAAAGCCCCAATTCTCTTAGACGGCAGAGACTTGTTCATCTTCTGCAAACACAATAGGACAGGAGGGAAATAAATTTCAACGTTTTCACAACAAAATAGACAATGGATTTATATTCTTGTATTCCCACTTTGTTTCCATTAAATCATTATATTGCAATATTCCATTATATTGCCCCTTCAGGTGAAGTATGAAATGTGTAAATTTAAAATTTCTCGTGTTAAAAGTTTTCCCCCCTCATTTGTTAATTGCCATTCTAATCAGTCAGGCCTTTACAAACAGTATGCTCCCCTCTATTCTATTATATATATATATATATATATATAAATTATGCACTGCAGTTGTAGAACAATTGTTATGATATAAATGTGAAACTCGAAAAATTAGAATATTGTGCAAATGTTCATTTATTTCAGCAAGTCAACTCAAAAGGTGAAACTAATATATGGGATAGACTCATTACATGCAAAGCAAGATACGTCAAGCCTTACTTTGGTATATAATTGTTATGATTATAGCATACAGCTTGTGAAAACCTCAAATTCACAATCTCAGAAAATTAGAATATTACATGACATCAATAAAACAATGATTGTAAATAAAACAATAGTGAAACTCTGAAAAGTAATAGCATGCATAGGTACTCAGTACTTGGTTTGGGCCCCTTTTGCTTCAATTACGGCCTTAATGAGGTGTGGCATGAATGCTATCAGCCTGTGGCACTGCTGAGGTGTTATGCTTCAATAGCAGCCTTCAGCTCTGCTGCATTGTTCAGTCTCAAGTCCCTCATCTTTCTCCTGGCAATGCCCCATAGATTCCCTATGGGGTTCAGGTTAGGTGAGTCTGCTGGCCAATCAAGCACAGTAATCCCATGGTCACTGAACCAGGTTTTGGAACTTTTGGCAGCGTGGGCAGGTGTCAAGTCCTGTTGGAAAATAAAGTCAGCATCCCCATAAAGCTTATCTGTGGAAGGAAGCATGAAGTGCTCCAAAATCTCATGTTAGACGGCTGTGTTCACCCTGTACTTAATGAAGCATAGTGGACCAACACCAGCAGATGACATGACTCCCCAAATCAACACAGACTATGGAAACTTCACACTGGACTTCAAGCATTGTGCATGGTGTGCCTCTCCATTCTTCCTCCAGACTCTGGGTCCTTCGTTCCCAAATGAGATGCAAACATTGCTCTCATCAGAAAAGAGAACTCTGGACCACTGAGCAACAGTGTTCAGAAGCAGCCTGACAAGAGGAATATGACATTTGAAGCCCATGTCCAGGATCCGTCTCTGTGTGGTGGCTCTTGATGCACTACCTCCAGCCTCAGTCCACTCCTTGTAAAAGTCCGCAACACTTTTGAATGGCCTTTTCCTGACAATCCTCTCCAGGTTGCAGTCATCCCTGCTACTTGTGCACCTTTTTCTTCCACCTTTTCCCTTTCACATAACTTTCTATTGATGTGCTTTGGGAACATCCAACTTCTTTTGCAATCTGTACCTTTTGGGGTTTTCTCTCCTTATGATGGTTTTCTGCACAACTGGCAGGTCAGCAGTCTTTCGCATGATTATGATTCCTACTGAACCAGCCTGAGAGGACATTTAAAGGCTCAGGAACCCTTTGCAGATGTCATGGATTCATTAGCTGATTATAGTGGGACACTTTGAGCCTAGAATATTGAACCTTTTCACACTATTCTCATTTTTTGAGATTGTGAATTTGGGGTTTTCATAAGCTGTATACCATAATCATCACAATTATATCTCATATATATTACTTTCATCTTTTGAGTTGACTTACTGAAATAAATGAACATTTTCCCGATATTCTAATTTTTCAAGTTTCACCTGTACTGACAAACAAAATAGTGCATTTAAAAAGAGCTCTCAGTTTTAGGATAAAATAAATATACTTGGCATTCTGCCCAAAGAACCTCCATTTCAAAACAGAACTTAGCACCTCAACACCAAAACAAATATCAAAAAGTGATGAGCTTTCTTGGATGCTGAAAAGATCTAGAGAAACCTAGCATGCCTTCTATAAAAAAGACAATCTTAGCAGTGGTTGGGGAAAAAAGCAAAAACAAACCCACGTCATTCAGATGATAACCCAGAAAACCTGATAACCACCATCTCCTAGAAATGCAAAAGCACTCTGGAAAATGGATCGTTATTTTCAAAAATTGTGATAACATGATTACCATCCTCCTCTGTGGAAAACCCTTGAGACTGGTAGTGAGCAAGATGTGGGTCTGACTCGTTTGGCTTGTGCCACTGTGGTTTATTAGCAGGCCTGCCAGACAAAGAACCCTGTGTTTGCTGATGTGAAGATGAAGATGAAGTCCCAGGGGCTTCGTTTGACCGTGCCACCATCCTAGACCTCTGAAGTGCTACGTTGTAATCCGGAGGTTTTCGGACTGGATGGGAAACTCCTTCTGCAAAGTCAATAGGTATCCCCACATAACCAGGTGGGGTTGGTGGTGGTTCGCGATAGCGACCCTCTTTTCGAGCTGCAATAAAATAAGACATCATGAACTATGACTTACACATGTTACAAACATTATAAATCCTTATAGTTCACTGTATTAAACCATAATCATGCAATCTTGATGTGCCTCCAAAAGATCACAGACACTATAACTAGCTAACTTTTAAAAACAGAACAGAAAAGGAGTAGAACACAATACAAACCCAAATCAATCAAAATGCAAGTGTGTTTACATCTCACAGATCCTACAATTAAGAAGAATATGTGCTTAAGACTTCCCCTCTTCCAATGGGGATAAAGATCTAAAAATGCTTGATTTCAATAAAACTGAAACATCATAAATGATCCATTAACTGGTGATGGCATGAGACTACCACCACTACCACAAAAACATTTCATGATGAATAAACACATTTACACATACATTTTATATGATATATTTTCACATGCATCACTCATACTTCATGATCAACAAAGCTATGCAAGAGAAAAAATAAAATAACCAGAAAATCACAAAAAGCCCCTGAGCCAATTATAGAAATCATCCAGTGACAAGACTTAAATTATACATGAAGGGCATGATGAGATTTTGAGCAAGATTCTCAAGCTTAGATCTCTAAAGAACAGTTGACAAAAAGAAAGGCACAGAACTGACAGTATGACTTCTTAAATATCTTTTAGCAAAAAAAAGGTGAATAACATTAATAGTTTGCATCTATAATTATTTTTCAGAGCTATAGTATTATATATATAGTTCTCTAACTTAATATTCTAACAACGTGTATATGTGCCTATTTCTCTCAGGGCACATCAATAAAATGAATATGAGCAAAATTTAATATTCATATTACAAGAAAAAGGAGCATACATGACCAGACACATTCCTTCTTTACATGTAGTTATTAAAATTTATTTTTTAAATATCTAGGCTACCTATGGTACAGGGTGCAGTCTATGTTGCAGTAGAAGGTCTATGCTGCTTATCTCATCTTGGAGGCACGCTTTAACATGATGAGACCTTGAGTATGTAAGGAAGGAGAGAGCAATCTACAAGTCAGGACCTCTACCTGGGCCATTAGGGGTGGAATGATCAAAAATCAAACAGCAGATTAAAATGTATCCATCTCTTCAGGAATAAGCAGGTCACATCAGCAGAAAAGAAGTGATAGTTCTAATTATAACAGGGCAAAGAGAGACTCTTGAAAGACAACTACTGGGATAGCAAAGGGAGAAACCAGTGGAGGATCTATCAAAGGCAATAACAATGATGGTTAAGCTTATTTTTTTTAGTCCTGCACAGGAGGTGACTTAAAGGGGGTAAACCACTTTTGTGTACTTTATACCTTGCCAACCCTGTGACAAGGCAATATGAAAATAAGCAAGAGACAGTGCTGGAAGAAGAGAATTGCCATGGAAAAAGGCATCCAATCAGCTACTAGGGAAGACTAAAGCTTACAAATAGCACTGTCACTAACAAAGCAATTATGTGAAAGCTGGAATGATGGCTACTGCTGAAGTGCACAGCACCCCAAATTGGAGGTGATCGTGCACAACACATATAACTGGAATACAGAATTTTGAAAATATGAATCAAGATAAGCTCAACACTCTGAAACAAAAAAATGGAATATTTGAACATTATACTTACTATTAGGAAACTCAGGTAGAATAGGACACTTCCAGTCAGAGGACTACAAAGGTTTTACTCTGGAATCAACAAATTCAGATAACAGAGTGTGCTGCAGTGTGGCAGGATGTAGCACAGGCAGTTGGGGACCATATGGTAAAGGCCTATCAAACAATATAAATTGCTGGAGTAATACAAATAACTGTAACTGGAAAGCCTATTAATATAAGAATTTTTTCTGGTCTATGCTACAACTACAGATAGTGAAGTAGAAATTGAAAGTTTTATCCAAATATTGCTGAGGACTCTAATCACACTTCAAAATAAGATCTGTTGATAACAATGGGTAACTGGAAATAAAATACCACAGATTTCCTTAGAGAATTTGGTCTTAGAGTCAGAACAAAGCAGGAACATAATAGATGTTTCTTGTATGCAGAAGCTTCAGGAAGCCTAACAGGCAACTTTGTATATGGATATCACTTCACACCCATCAGAGAAGACAAACAGACACCCAACAGAGAAGTCATTGCTGGAATAAGGTGGAGAAGTTTTTGTATTCTTTCTTCAGAAAATATGAAAAAGAAAAGAGTGTACTAAAGACTATGCACTGTCAATATCAAATTAGGGATAAGATGAAACATATTAAAATAGTGCTATAAAAATAACATTTAAACAATGTTTCTGAAGAATTTGATCAACATGTAAAGAACATATTTGCATTACTAATTTCAAGTGATTGAAACTCCGAAGAACTGAAGATTGAAACCAGAAACACAGTGAGGGGAGAGGGCAAAACATAAAAACAGTTTTAAAAAATCTGGGATCATAAGAAAAGAAAAGGCTCAATGGAAGACTGAAGAACCTGTTAAAATTAACTCCAGAGAAGAAATGAAAGTAAACACTGACAGAAGAAGGTCAGAATCTTCAATCCAAATTTTCAGCAGTTTACAGGTAGGCACTAAGAGAAATATTCCAATAATCTGCATAGAAATAGAGGAGAATAGAAAAGGAAAAACAAGAAATCTCCTCTATAAGATCCAAGAAATTGAAGGGAAATTTTTAAAAGGCATGCTGAAAGAACAAGGAAATATATTATCTGATCAGGATAAAATGAAGAGAAGATGGAAACAATACATTGAAGAATTACAAGAGATGCGGTAATGGATTTATTTGAAGAACAATTCTTTATGAGTAACCAGTAATTTTAGAAAGTGAAGTGAAAACTGCTATCAAAGCAGTTGGAAGGTATAACTAGCTAGGAGATCACTGGATTTTTTTTAAGCTAAGAAGACTGAATTTATCAAAATTCAAGAACATCCCAAGGAATGCGAAGACCAAACCATGGCTGGTATCTTACTGCATTAGATATATTTCTGGGTATAACAGAAATGCTTAAATGGATTTCTGATCTTGGGCAACTTAAGGGTGAAAACTACACTGATGGAGATAAGCCTGCAGGCAGAGCCAACAGGATTATGGCCATATGCCCACAGACAATTCCAGTACCTAAGAAAGGAAATACCAAAGCCTGCAGACCAGTGCTTTAACGTGACATATAATCATCTGTATTAGCTAGATTGGTTGCTAGTGGTTTCCCAGGTTCAATTCAGGGAGCTGGTTTCCATCGAAGTCCTAAACGTTAGGATCCACTGGACGTCCTATACCCATATGAGGTCCTGTGCCAACTGAGAACATCTGGAGGAGTAGCAATCATCAAGCAGTCTAGCTTGAATGCATTAAAAATGTATTTTGTGGTTTTGCCCTCCTACCTTAGAGTTCTGTTCTTGAGTCCCCCAAAGGATGATATTCCTGCATGGATTCAGGAGGAAATGTAAGGCAGAATTGTTTAGGCAGGCCTTTGGAGGATGGGAAGTGCTATTCTACCACTTAAGAGCTAGTAAAGATGGGCATTTCGTATTGGAAGGGGACTGGTTCCGAAACAAAACACGCCTGCACAGCTGGCATTAGGAACTCAATCCCACCCTCTGGAACAAAAACAGCAACAGTCTCACCTTCCTGTAATTCGCATAGGGGAGAACTACAATCAGAAAGCAGCCTCCAATGCGTCATCCTCCCCTATCCCCGATGCTGGCTAATCAGGAGCTGTGGAAGGACGTGCATCATCCTGCCTCCCTGTCTAATTGTTCCAGAGGGTAGGACTGAGTTCCGAACCCCAGCTGTGCTGGCGCGTTTCATTTCGGAACCAGCCCCCTTCCGATACCAAACACCATCTCTAGTGGCTAGCTTTTTACATCTTAAAATTGTTTACAGTGCTGCTTGATTTTACTGGATTTTATTTATATGAACTATTTTATTGTTGTAACATGCTTTGTTTTGTGTTATGTGCTACTCTCAATGTCTTTGGAGAAAACAGAATATATGTGAAAGTTATAAAAAATAAATAAATAAATAAATACAACATCCTCATTTGTGCAACTATTTAACAATACACATTAAATTTTATGGTTTGTAAACTGTTAGGGAATTCTCGCTATTGTTGTGTTTTATTCTGCATTTGTTCCTTTTGTTGCTGCTACGGATGTGACCACTTGGGGGAGGGCATGTTTTAGGAAGAAGGCTCCCTTTAAGTCGATAAAGCTGCAATTGTAAATCAAGAACAAATACGACATGCAACACAGAAGGAAGGGGTTTCAACCAATTCTTGGAAACATAATGGCACAAAATATATGGTATACAGTACAGTAACTTGCTCTAGGTACATGCAATACGTTGAGCCTGTGGTTTTGTCTTTTGAAGCAGCAGCAAAGCTCAAGTGGAAGAACGGTTACTTTGAATTACTGAATCATTTTGATAGGGGCATATAATCCATGGATGTTTCAACAGTCAGCAAGATGTTGTGCCATCAATGCTCACTAATCCTGAAAAATGTGTCCCGGTGCTCCCCAATCTGTCTTATCTATTTTGGATGGAACCTCTCAATCCTCCTTATATTTCCACCAAAGCCTATGGACTCTCTTTAACTAATAATCTGTTTTGAGGTTACAAAAACATGCAGAGAGGTAAGGAAATCATCTACATGCTCACTTCCTACAATTTGATTTATTTTAATCCTGCCATTCTCTAATCACACCTTTCCCAAACTGCTGACCTCTATATGTAATAATAATTCCTAACCAATATGTAGCCCACCCCATTTGAAGGTCATTAAACTGGGACGGGCGCATTAATCACTAACACCAGGAACTTCACATTTTGATTCATAATGTCTCAGGGGAAAACAACTGTGATAATATTTTGGCTGATGGCAGAGAACTCCAGAAACATGTAAGATGTAGTATTATTACAAAGATACAGAACTGCACCATGCAAACCTTCATGCACACATGTTCAAAGACATTGCTGTGGAAAAGAAAACCAGAGCTTATGTTGATGACTGAAATGTTGGCAATGTTATGGCAAGTACAAGAAAAGATGTAACTTTTAAGAACCTGGAACAATATTTAAAATAGATAACAAAACGTTTCATAGCACAAAGAGCTTCACTGAGAAGCATGAACTGGCTATACATTTTTCTTTAAAAATACTAAAGAGAACTATTTGTAAAATAAACTCATATGTATGGCAAATACATAGGATACTTGGTGGTAAATGAAGTTAAACTTACCAATAAGACCCTTTGCATTACTTGTTGATACAGCTATATGAGCTGGCATGGGAACTGGCTTTGAATCCTCTGCTGTTATTGATGTTATGCTACTGGTTTCAGCTTCCATTGACACATCCTTCCCACCCCTCCGTTTTATGGTACCTGTATCACCTTCAGAGTCCTCTCCCCAGTAGCCTGTGGAGGATGCCCAGCTTGCTCTGGACTGTGCTTGATCAAGGCCCTCCCTACCTTGACTCTGCCTGCCATACTTTGTGCCATGATCGGAGAACATCATCGGGTCCATGTGGCTGCCTGAGGCCCACAGTCCTGCCCCATCGCCTGAACTATCGAAATGAGCATGTCCAAAAGGAAGAGTCTCCCAACTTCGCTGGTGCTGTATTGTCTGTATGTTGTCATGGGAACCACTTGAACAAGAAGTCCAACTGCCACGGCCACTATCTGCTGCATCAAGGGATGCTCGGTCTCCCTGATCCTGGGATAACTCCTCCGTACTGGGAGAAGAAAGCATGGTTGCTCCAGCATACAAACCTCTGTTCTCTGACAGTGGTGCGTAGGAGCTAAAAGGATACAAAGATGTAACAGTTAAAATGCATCATACAATGATGTAGGAACCGGCATAGCAAAAGTTCTACTGTGTATTTATTATGTGACCACAAGTGGAAGGTAACAGTAATTGTTGCATTTATCTCCTCATCTGGCATAAATCTGCATACACTTATATTTCAACTCCCATTAAGGTGCCTTCACACAGCACAGATAACTCTAAAGACATCTATGGTCAATGATTCAACAGATGTACCAAAACTGTTAAGAAGCTTTGGGATAAATTAAAACATCGGTCAGCCACTGCTTCCCTGCAGAGAATGTGGATTGGGTAAGAGGCATAGCAGCCTATATGTCCTTTACTCTCTCAGGAGTGACAAAACAAAGTGAGATATGGTGCATCCAACCTATCTGAGTTAATCCCAAATTTTACTTTTCATCAGGGAGAAGAATCATTAAAGTGATAGCAAGTAACAGAATACATAAATTTATGAGATAAAACACCCAAAGCCCAAATTAGCCTTTGATAAACATAATTAGAGAGGCATGGAATTCCTACCTTAGGCTGTACTGATCTGGTTCTATCATTGCTCGTCGGTCAATTCTGCCTACTCCAAGGTTAGTCTCCACAATGCTGACAGAGTGCCTCTGTCTCCTTTCATCATGTAGCGATACTGGCATAGATTCAAATGAAGAATTGCTGACAATGCTAGATCTCGAAGAAATTTCACTGTGACCGGAGTCTGAAAAGTTATCCACTGTTCCACTGGGAGCTAGAGTATAACCTACACAGGGAAGAGAGGAATATCTATCATTTTGAAGATTTCAAATAGTTCTATGTTCTAAGTTCAAACTATATAGCCCTTGTATCTGATAATTATATTACGTTTTTAAACCCAAAAACAAATCCAAGTACATTGAAATATTTATAATAATTTTCCAGTCCATAGATGGGAAAACAGACAAATAAGGCATAAAACATAAAATGAAATAACATATTCATTTCATTCACACAATGGGGTTAGAAGTTAAGAAAATGAACTTTATAGTTATAACATTTAGGATTAGCCAATCTCCAAGTGAGTTAAATTCAGTTAGTATCTCGGTCCTTGTTCTAACAATTCTAGCAAGAAACATGTCTGTTTTAGTCATCATTCGTTTAGTATCTACAAATAGTACAGAGCTACGGAAGACAATGAGAAACATTAAGACATGAAGAGAGGCATTTTCACATGTTACCAGCAGTGGGGGGTGGGGAGGAATGCACAAGCAAATACCACATTCCATTGTAGCATGTAAAGAGGTATCCTATGCAGGAGTTCCAGTGTGTGACATATTGAATAGGAAATGTGCAAAATTTCTCTTTTCCATACTAGAGCAGACCAGCACATCATCTGTCCATCCATTAATACCATTTATCGCTTCTAGGCCTTTTTGGCTAAGATCAAATATGTATGCATCGATCTACCTTTCCCTTCATCTTGAAATATGCAGCTATTGGTTACATTCACTAACTGATGATATATGGTGAAGAGGCAGCTAAGTCAGGTCAGTAGTGGTTTTAATTTGCATGTTTTATTTTGTTATTCATTCTTCATTACAGAGCATAACTGACTGTCAAATTTACCTATAATGGCACATTATAATTTAGCATTAAGAGCACATGAAAGAATGACTTCGCACAAAGTACCAAACGTGTGTGCTTCTGTTCGCCATGTAATTAGCGAACTGAACCAGAATTCTATGTTCTATGCCTTTGGAGATTCTAGGATGTTGTTATTTGTGAATCTCAAATTGTAGCTTGAAAGAAACCATAGCAAAACAAACAAAAAAAAAAAACAATAGAAGAGTTGAGGTTGGTTGGTTTGGCAATGTATGATCATTTCTTTTAAATCAAAATTTCTGATCTGCACATAATGACATATTAATTATATGATGCAATGAAACTAAATTCTGGTTGATCTGTTCTCCCTGGCTGCACAGGAGGAAAAAAGGAGACACAAGAATCCAATGTTTCATGTGGGGGCATCTTCCTACTTATGTGCAAAATGTAAGATCTTGACTTCAGAGTCATGTGTAAACCATACCACTGTATTTAGTTTATCCAACTATCCGAAGTATTTATGGCCTCAATAGGTTTAAATCGCAAGGCTTAATCCAGAGCTGCTCATACATTCATAGAAGAATTAGTTCCATGAGTGCAAGGGCACTTTTGCATCCAACTCTATTTCTTTGTGTTGCTTCCGACATAACTTCAGTAACAAATTGTTTTTATTGGCATTCCCCATCAAGTCGCTCTTGCTTTAATGCCAATCCAATGAATTAGTGATCTTCAAAAGATCTTACAATTGTCTGCCTTGCTCAGGGTTTGTGCTCTAAGGTCATGGCTTCTTTTATAGAACCAATCCATCTTGGACATGGTGTTCCTGTTTTCCTACTGCCTCCAACTTTTCCCAACATCACTGTCTTTTCCAGTTTAAAATGTAAAATATAAGAGAACATTCAAGGTGCCTTCAGGAAAGAAGAAAATGTACAATTTGGCACATCTCCTTTATGTTTTATGAAGACATTGTGAGAGAAGCCCATACAGGAGATTCTGTCAACTGCAGCACCATTCTTCCCAGAGAGCAAAACTGATGAAATGGGATGAAACTAGATTATCACCTAAGTATGGTGATAATCCTTGTGTTACAAAGTACATTGCATGCACTTTTTGTATACAGTAATACCTTGGTTAACAAGCATAGTCCGTTCTGGGAACATGCTTGTAAACCAAAGCACTCTTATATCAAAGCAAATTTCCCCATAAGAAATAATGGAAAATCAGATAATTCGTTCTGGAGCCCCATCGACCACATACTGTACACACACAAAAATGTCAAAATTCACAAAAGAAATTGGCTAGAAATCTATACCACAGTTTGGGTACCTGGCTGAGGAATCTGTTCTGTTTGGGACTAACAACTGGATTTTACTGTGTTTTTAATGTGACAATAATAAAGTGTTCTTTGTAGTCATATGCACACATTATCTGCCCCATGACTAGAAATGGTTTGAAAAATAAAAGTGTTGAAAACAAATTAAATAAAAATATAAATTTAAAGAAAAATAAACCCCTAGTTGGAACATTTCAAACAATTGCCCACAATTCAGCGGGGGGGGGGCACCATTGGCTCACTTGTGATCATGTAACCTGCTACAGTGCTTGTTATTGCAAGACATTGCTTGTTGATGAAGGCAAAATATAAAAGCAATGTTTGCTTGTCTTGCAAAATGCTCTTAAACCAATGTATTACTGTATAGATAGTTATTGGTTTGAATGGTAAGTGCTTGGGGTTGTATGGAGGGGAAATGTGCCAGGAGTAGCAGTTAGGAGAGTTGAAAAGTGTAGAAGAAAGTTTGTGAGCAGAATTGGAAGCTGAATGATCTGTGTGGGTCCTGACTAGAAAAATTCTATTTTCTATATACATTCATGTGTGTGAAAAAGAATTAGTTGGTAGGAGCAATGTGTTACTTAGGGTCAGAATTAGCTGGGGTGCCAGAACTGTGAGTCACAGTAGTTCTGAATAAAATATGTCTTGCTAGAACTTGTGTGAAAGCAAAAATCTATCCATATCTGTATTTGGATGCATATCAATATCTATGTAAGTGTTGTCATTAAAAAGTGAAGACTTATGATTATTCACTAAAAAACTGACAGCTTGAAGCATGGTTCTTAAATATTATTTTTACTTGTGGGCTGAAACTTTTTTCATTTGAGTTTTCTTATCAAATATAATCCATTTTAAAAACTCAGTTTATTATTTTATATGCAACAGCCAAAAATGCTGCATACAAGTCTATGGTATTCATAGGCCCACATAGAAGGAACAGGTGGTTTAAGTTTAGAAAACTATACTACACACCAAATGACCCTATTTAGCATTATCAAGATCTTCTCTTCCTTTAAAAATAAAGATTGTTTCCCCTTTAAAAGGAAAAAAAATTCAATATCATTAAGTAGCTGGCTAGCTATCTCCCTTCAAGAAGCCTGTTAATGATCCTGAGAAATGGAAATCTTCCATTTGGGTGGGGGGAGTAGAAGTTTTGCATTTCTTTTTAAGTGCTGATCTTGTATCAGAAATGCTTTGAAAGATTTTTAAAGCACTGTCAAAGCATCACTGATGTGCTGTATCAGTTAGCAACCATTAAAAAGAAATGAAAAACTTCCCCTCCAAAGATGAGCATCACAGAAGAAAAGCTTCCCATTTCTCAAGATCATTAAATGAGTACTCTAAAGGGACAGCCAGCCAGCTGATTAATGAGCCTGAGAAATCTTTCCTTCAAGGAGAAATAATCTTTTCTTTTTAAATAGAAGGAAGGGATGGCTGGCAGCCTGTCTCATTCAATCCTAGCAATTACACATACTCAAACTAAAAGAAAGCTGAGTGATCCAGTCTGCAACTGAAAAACAGTGGCTCAGCAGGGACCTTAAAAGGTGTAGGTAGGAACACTCTGGGGATGGGCTGGTTCACGTTGCCTGGTTGCTGGCAAAAGGAGGAAACCAATACATCCCAAACAGTGGGACCAATATCCATGTCCTCACTCCCTGAAATTTATCAGAAATATTTTGCTCTTCTCCAAGCCACCATTTAAGAACAAATGGGAGGAAAATGACTGACACGTCCACTTACTTAAAATACGACAAGTGGTTCCTTTAAGTAACATCTCTTCAGGGAAAACTATGATGAAACCTCTATTCGACATTGTAAATGTTGTCAAGTAACTCACCACATTTTATCAGTAACCATGATGGGAGAAAACGGGGAGTATTTTAAGACGTATACCTTTCCGGGGAGAGCTCTGAGGGGAAGTGGGAGGAGAAGATAGTTGCGATGAGGCATTTGAAATAGTGTCCTCAGCTTGTTTTTTATGGCGGTCCAAACTTCCTTCTTCAGACAATGAAAGTATTTTCTTTAAAGCTTGTGGAGAATTTATGCCTACAAGGAAAAACAAAACAAAACAAACAACAAACTCTCTCATGTCTAGGTAGACTCACAAACTTCCACAGTATATGCAAACAGAGTTGTTATTGTTCTGTCGTCAAGTCGGACCCAACTTATACTGACCCCAATGGGGCTTTCAAAGTAAGCGAGACAATTAAGAAATGGTTTTACTAGTTCCATTACCCCAGTGAGTTTCCATGGCTGAGTTGGGATTTGAACCTGAACCCTTTGAGTCCTAACCTCTCTAGCCACTATACCACACTAGATTTCTTTCAAGGTATTCTATGAATCTCTGATATCCCAGTTACTGTTACAATGAAATTAACCTTTTCTCTATGTAGATCAAATGCATACAGATTAACTATTCACTGTTATTTTTACAGCCATGTTTATCAGATGAGTGCTTTCAACTAAGCATTTATACAAATATGATTTTCAGAATGTAGGTATAGTTACTGAAAAAACAATGACAGATCTCATCTCTGATCTGGTGTTTAACTGATCCACACAGCTGCTCCAACAAGTAACAGACACCTTTCAGCACATATACACACTTAGTAGTACTGAGCCACTCATCTGCTGTTTCACTTCCAGTACAGTGTAGCAAGATAGGGAGAATGCGTCCAGAAACCAGGGCAACTAATCTGCATATTCTTCCTTTACCCTTCCAGGTTTAATTTGCCACCAGTGGTATTACTATATTGGGCTGTGACTCTGTCATGCTGGTTGAGTAATTACTTTTTGGGGGATATATTTGCCTTCTGAGCATTGCCAAGGTAGCTGCACAGACAGACAGCACATATGAGCAAATTACCACCAACAGTCCAAATAGTGTATGTGGTGAACACTTTCAATGCCCCCCAAATACCCTTCAACATGCCAAAAATAGTTTATCTCCTTCCTCAGTTGGTGTACGTTTGGCTTCATTGCAGTGAGCCTTATGCCAATTTTAACAACAGCAGTAACAGAGTGGGACAAAATCAGTAATCTACACCTCTGAATAGTGTGACCTCGTGCCAAAGACCTGGATATGTCTATCTGGCTATGCAGAATCCCAATTCATAATGATTCTGCAATTCATTTAAAATAATTGTATTACAACATAGAGAAAAAATATAGAACCAATGATAATACAACATGAACCAAAACATAATTTCCAAAGGGGTAAGGGACCTGCTTTAAACCAGGTTTATTCTCAAAGTGTATTTTCTCATTAATTTTAATAAAGGTTTGGAACTATCACAAATAAGTGAATATGACCTCAGTGTGGGCTTTCCCAATCAATGTACAGCAGTATTCATGAAGCAGAAAAGCATGGAATTCTCCTCCCACTACATACTCCTTTTGTTGTATCTCTCCTCAACTGGAGAATGCATTTCCCAGAGGTGTCTTCCAGCTCTTGCTGATTTTATCAAGAGTAAGAGGACATAGACTCCCAATCTTTGTTTTTAAACAACTGCTTTGTTGTTTATTGATTATAGTGATGTTTTTAATCCTTAGGTACCAGAAAGGAATATTTTAGACCAGCAACATAATAAAAACTCAACCACCACCAAACAAACAAAAACTGAATGGAACATAAATTATTTCAACCAATCTGTTGTTTTTGTCGCTGGGGTATTTTCCTGTATCAAGCAATATACAGGGAATGTCCCCTGCCACCTTTAAATGAACCATGATGCGGACAAACAAAACTGACATATTCTGGTTGTCAGTAAGTTGCCATTTTTGAGGGGGATAGTTATGAAATTCCCCTTGGGTTAAGTCAACAGAAGACATAGAAATTTACCCATCAGCTTACCCTAATCCCGCTGAAGTGCTAACACTATTGCTAGCCCTCCAGACATTGGAATATCAGTGAGAGAAGAAATATCCCAAAAATCTTCCAATGCATTGAATTTTACAAAATCTATTGTAGAAGGCTTAACATTTTATTATTCATTTTTAGTCACCCTGAGTGGGATTTTTAAAGTGGGAAACAGATATAACAATTTAATAAGCAATATATATATTTATCTCTTATGACCACATAAGAAACATTAATGCAAGCACACAAAAATATTTCTGAAAGAAAGTTTTTGATAATTTTTATAATATCACTAACAAGCAGTTCTTCTACAAAGTGGAGTTGCTCACAATACTTACCAAAAGGAGGGAGGTCCTTGACTGGTACTTTTTTACGAGAGGGGTAAAGTGACACTGCAGGAACTTGCAATGCTTGGTTTGCTTTGTGCTGCTGTTGCACCTTTTGCTGGATCCCTGACCGGTGTGCAACTGGCGATGTTTCAGGTTTCCCGGACCGCTTTTCCCCTGGGGTCTTAGGTACTTAAGGAGAAAACAAAATGCACAAAATTATCAAAGACGTCTCATGAATCCTTGGGGTTTGTATCAAACACTGTCAAAAATAATTAAAAGGAAGGTCAGTTTCAATTTAAAAACTAGAGAAAAAAACACCCTTTGACAGTTATAGAGTTGACTGTATATTACACTGTTAATGTATAAAACGTCTCCTTCAACTGTAATACTTTATCCATAAATTAGTAATAAAATACCTTAATATTGGTGATACTACGTATTTATCCCTAGACAAAATAAGAAATCAGAAGCAAAAAGGAAACAAAGTCAGCTACATTATAGGCTATAAGCTGCCTTTCATGAAGATACAGGAAACTCAGCTACAAAAGGTTAATGAGGGAGACTTACCTATTGTAAACATGTTTATGTACAGTGACCCCC
>JAHTLZ010003134.1:21859-34524 GCA_023846285.1 Phrynocephalus versicolor | reverse complement strand
AGATAGATAGATAGATAGATAGATAGATAGATAGATAGATAGATAGATAGATAGATAGATTTTGAGAAACAGTAACTATAACTAAAGCAAGTTACTTCTTGAGCCTTTGTAACTGTAACTTAACTGCTTTTTTGAGAGGAACTTTCCCGGCTCTGCCCCGGCTTGTTTAGCTGCTTAGAAGGATGGGGTGATTTCTGACCCCTGTATGGCTGGCCCGGTTGCCCCTCATCCTCTCCCCACCCCCACCCCTCATCCTCCCTAACCCACCCCTGCTCCTTGTCTCGCCCGCGCCCCGGCCGCGCCCCCCCCCAATGAAGGTGAAGAACTCTGCCGCCAACGTCCTGAGGGAGACCTGGCTGATCTACAAGCACACGAAGCTGGTGAAGAAGGTGGATTACGCTAAAGTGCGCAAACACCAGCGTAAGTTCCTCCAAGCCATTCATCAGTAAGTCCAACACGTTTACCTGCTTTGAGCCCCCCCCAGCCCTGCTTCCTGACCCCCACCCACCCACGTATACACACGCACACCTCCCGACACGCCGCCCCCCCACTTGCCCCACGGCCTCCTCCGCGCTTCCTCCTCCTCGCCGCCCTCCCTGCCCTCCTTCCCTGCCAGCCAGCCTTCCTCTGTGTCTTCTTCCCTCCCTCCCTCCCTCCATCTCCAGCCTGCCCCCCCTTCCAGAGGGACCAGACCCTGCCACGCCCCCCCTCGACCCTCGCCAGGCGGCTCCATCATGGCCCCTCCTCTGCCCCCCCCCATCGGAAAGGGAAGTGCCATTCCCTGGGGAAAGAGGCGGGTGGGGGGCTTTGGAAACCTAGCAGGGAGGGAGGGAGGGGGAGAGAAGGATGAGGGTCTGCCCTCCCAGGGAATCCAGGATCTGGGGGTGATCGGGGGGGGGCTCCTGTCGGTCCTGCTCCTCTCAGCACCCCCAAGGTCAGGCCGAGACAAACCCCGCCCCCCAAATAGGACTTCAGCGTTTTGGAATGAGAAGGAAAGAGGAAAACGAAATCTCCCTTCTCTCGGCCGTGTAGTTTTAAAAATAGAAAAGCAGGTTCTCTGCTGTGACAGCGGCTGCAAAGGCCAAGCTCAGCATCAGACCTTATTTCTCCACTTTGATTTCTCTTTCCCTTTGAGGCTGGGGGGGGGGGGCGGCTCAGGCTTTCCCAGGTTCTCAGCTCTGGACGGAGGTTAGGGGGACGGTTGGTTTGAGAGGGACCGATTGGCTCTTAAATCCCGGGAAGCCTCATCCGGGTTGGAGCGCCGGGGCCTCTTCTTTGAGCCTGACCTGGCTCACGGCGCTGCTCAGGCCATGGATCTAAAAGCCCTTCATTTAAATTTAATGCCTTGGCAACTTTGGTCAGGATGGCGGGCTTAAATCGTCAAGCTATTTGGAAAATTTCCATCCGTCAGTCAACCCACAAAATTTTTAACCTTTTTTAAAAACAAAAATACCTAGAGTGCCTCACGTTCCCTAGAAAAGTGGTCACGGCCTCCTCCGTTAGCACCGAATTAAAGAATTGCAAATTCCTCAGAGGGAAGGACGGCCACTTTGGCTTGGGTTCGTGAGGCGCGTTCTTCTTAGCCAACGGTTTCCAAGCCCCGTTGGAACAGAGAAGTCTCCCCAAGTTCTGGTCGGACTACGGTTCCCATCATCCTTCTCTCTCTCTCTCTGGGCCGTCCTGGCTGGGGCTGAGGGTTTGGTCTGCCACCATCATGGGCTTGGCCCAATTTCAGGGGTGGGGGGTGGGGGTGGGGGTACTGATGCCTCCATGGAGGGGGGGCGGGTGGAGGGAAAGGGGGGGGTCCTTGGCAGCCCCTATTGGTGCATGAGGGCAGCAGAGTATCCCAGGCTCCCCCCCCCCCGCCCCAAACAGGTATCTGGATGTGTCCAACCCTTGTGGGTTGGCTGGGACAAGGGCCAGCATGGTGCGTTTTTCTGGACACCCCCTCCCCGCGCTACCCCCCCCACCCCCTCCGTGTGACTTAAACCTGTGTTGTTGTTTTGTCTCTTTTTGTTCTCCGCGCCCCCCCCCCCAACCCTTCCCCAACCCTTGCAGAGCTCAAAAGTAAGTTCCCAGTTTGGGCTGCCCGGCTGCCTCCATTCCCGCCCTGCCCCCCCCCTCATTCCCTGCATGGTTTGTCCGCCTCCTCTTCTCAAGCCCGGATATGTGCACCCCCCGTCCCTGTCGCCCCCCCTCTCCTTTCTCGCTCGCCCCTCCCCACCCACCACCCCACTCCCCAGCTGCCCAAATTTTGCTCGGCTCGGAATTTGGCCCTGGGTGGGCGAGGTCCACCTCCCCTCGCATGCCTGAGGAAGAAAAATCCAGGGGGGTGGCTTTTTCTTTGGGTCTCCCCCCCCCCCTCCACCAACCCCACGACCCCCACCACCTTCTCTTGCCATCTGGCCCCTCCTTGCCTGCCTTGTGTTTCTGGAGAAGGTGGGCCCGTTTGTCCGGGGCGGTAGACTCCCCGTTGTCCTCCTCCTCCTCATCATCATCATCACCCAACTTGCAAAGAGGCTCTTGCTGGTTCCCTCTGGAAGGAGCCCCTCTCTGGCCTTTTCCGGTTCCTCTCTCTGGACTCTCCGGAACTGAGATGGACCTGAAACCCTCGGGGATCCGCTGGGAAACCAGGGCACAGATTATTATTTTTTTAATTATTATTTTTAAAGGTTTTGGTGGTCTTGTTGTGGAGGGAGGAAGACTTCACCCAAAGCTGGAGGTTCTGCTTGAGTTGCCTCAGCCCTTGGCAGGCTCCTGGCTCCTGGGAGTGAGCCGTGGGTCGCCGTGTCCTGTCCCGGCCCCCTCTGTGGTTTTTGGTGGTCTTTTGTCAACTTTGGGGGCGTAGGGAGAAGGCAGTGGCCTGCATTAGAAGGCAGGAGGGACAGTGGTTCCCAGAAACCGGGCGCCATCTCCAAACCGACAGCAACGCCAAGGAGCCGTCTTGTCGGTTCCCCCGAACCCCGAGGACCACGGAGGGTCCCCCGGTCCCTGAAAGAGCCCCCCCCCCTTTGAGCCTGGCTCAGGCCCACCAGCCCTCCTTGCGCCCATGGCCTCCGTCTCATGGGCCGGCTCCCTGCATGCTCATCTTGAGATCCAGCAAGGTGGGATCCGGAGGGGGGGTGCATGCCGCTCTCCTTGCGCACGGCGTCCTTGTGGTCGGTGTTGTCGTTGTCGTTGCCGTCGCTGGTGGTGGTGGTGGTGGCGGTGGTGGTGGTGGTGTGTGTGTGGGGGGGGTTCCTTGTTTTGCCCTCCTCCTCCTCCTCGGTCTGTGGGGCTGCCACCCTCCTTCTCCTTGTTCGCAAGGGCGTCCATGGGAGGCTGGAGCTCCTTCTGAGTGTGTGTGCGTGGGGGGGGGGCTGTCCTCGCTTTTGCCTTCCAGGCTGAGGAGCGTCAAGATGGAGCAACGGAAACTCAGCGACCAGGCCAACACGCTGGTGGATTTGTCCAAGGTGGGCCCGGCGGCTTCTGCTCTGGGAGGGTCGGGTCAGGGGAGGGGGGGTCCCTCCGGTCTTCCCCCACCCCGACGTGGCTGGGCTGACGGTCCGCCCCTCCTTTCCTTGCCTCCCCCTTTGCCCCAGACGCAGAACGTCATGTACGAGATGGTCTCGGAGCTGCAGGAGCGAAGCGAAGACCTGGAGAAGCGCATCGGGGCCCTGGAGAGCCAGATCGACCGCCTGGGCCTCACCCTGCACGCCCTGCCGGGACTGGTCAGCCAAGCCATCCACCGCCGCCAGCACCCCCCCCAGCACCCCCGGGGGGCCCTCTCCTGCCCCGGCGGAGGCAGCGGCCCCGGCACCCCCAGCAGCTCCTCCGAGCGCTCCTCGTGGACTCCCGCCCGGCACCGGAAATCCCTCTCCACCGCCCCCCACACAGCCTCGGACAGCGGGTGACAGAGGGCGGCGCCTGCACCCCCCCACCCCCCCACCACGGACCCTTCTTCTGGGCGCTCCACGTTTATGGCCATTGTGTGGCCCATTCCCTCCCTCCCCTCCAAGTACCACCGCCACGAACATGTTGGATCTTTTTTTTAAATGGAAATTCCTGGACCCTTCATTCCCTCCACCCCCCCCAGCCCCCCCAGCCCCCTCGGGATCCGTGGCACGGAGGGACTGCCTCTCGGACCCGGCCGGAGGGAGGGACGGCGGCACAGGGGAGGGAAGGGGTCCGGTGCCGACTCCCCTATTCAGCAAAGCCATTTTTTTTTTAGGGAGGGTGGGGTGGGGGTGGGGGTGGGCCTGTGTAAAAACCATGCAAATCCATGATGATGGAAGACAAGCAGGGGCTTGGTGGTTGTTTTTCCGAGGTGGGGGGTGGGTGGGGGCGGGAAGCACGGATTTGTAGCACTGTATCCTCGCTTGTGGGCAGAGAGAGAGAAAAAAGGGGGGGACCATTGTTTGGATTGACATGAAGCTTTTAAAACCGGAACACTGTCCCTGATAGCACTGGAGAGAAATAAATCTTTCTCTCTCTTTTACCCCCCCCCCCTTAAGCACTGGGGGACGTTGAGGGGGGGGGGAATAATTTTTAAAAAGGGAAAAAGGCACCCCCCCCCCTGAGGAGGTGTTTCTGGGCACAGCCCGTGCCTTCGAAGGAGCCCTACGGTCTTTCCCTGTCCTTGTTCTCAAGAGAAGTGTGGCAGCAGAGAAGCCCCCCCCCCCAGCAACCTTCAGGAACAGCAGCAGAAAACGGCTTGTGGGGGGTCGTGGGTTTGTTCTTCCTGTCCCCACGGACTTGGGGGTGGATTGCGTCGGTTCGGCACAGTTGACGTCGCAGGCGCTGGCCAATACACGTGCCTGCCGCTTGCCGTCTTTCTTCCCTGCTGCTCCCCGGAGGGCGGCCGCGGGGTCTTCCCTCCGGGAACAGCCAAGGGGTGTGGAAGGGCAAATTTGTGGGGGGCTTATAGGGTGGGAGGCGGGGTGGGGCCGGCAGGCAGCCGAGGGGCGTCTGGGGACGGTGGCTGGCATCGCCTGGCAGAAACCTGGCCACCCTGAGGGCGGCCGGCCACTCCTGGCCCCAAGAGGCAATCTCACCATCCAGTGGGCCTGGATTATTATTCTCTTTTTTTAAAAAAGCAAATCTATTCTTTTCTTTCCTCTCTTTCTTTCCCAGAACGAGGCGACGGGCAGACTTCAAGGGAGGCGGGGTGGTGGGGGTGGGGGGTGGGGGAAAGCGTCGGCAGGCCGGGATGCCTACTGAGTATTTCTTCTTAGAAATATCTGCTAATTCTATCCACAGTGTTTTCTGTACACTGCTAACGTATATGCAGAATTTGGAGAGAGAGAGAAAAAAAATGGATGTAATAAAATGCTCTCAACAAACAACAGGGTGGCATTCTTTCGCTCTCTGTCTTTCTCTCGCTCCTTTTCCTTTGGTTTTGGCCCTAATAACTTTTACCTCTTTTGGGGGGGGGCGGGGGGAGAGGTGGGGGTGGTGTTTTGTTTTGTTTGGAGGGGGTCACACCAGAGGTGCATTGTGGACCTTCCCCTTGCAAGGGAGAATTGTGTATTATTTATTTATTTTAGAGTATTTTTTAACCCCGCCTTTCTCCTTGGAAAAGAGGGGCAACTACTGTGCTTTGATTCTCTCTCGTTGCAGGTGTCAGTCAGTCAGGGCTCCTCCGCTCCTGATCCCTTGCTGGTGGGCTGCTCTCCCATCCTGAGAAGAGTTTCCCCTGTGCTGGTGGCACCATCTGGCGGGGAAACTCCACCACCGCAGGCCTGTCCTTTTCCCTTTCCTGAATCGGGATTAAAAGGCCATCGGGTGTTGGATCTCACGCCGACGGCTCGTTGCGATGCCCACGGACTACAACTCCCATCGCCTCCGGTCAGGTTAGCTGCAGGAAAGGCAGGCTTTAACACGGACAGAGAGAGAGCGGAGAAGAATATATTTCTGTTGCATTTGTGCACAGAACGTTGCTTCAAATCACACCCTTGGAAAGCTGTTTATTTTTTTTTTAAATTTATCAGCTCGTGCCTCAGCCTCCGTGGGGCCTGTTGCGTTCTGGAGTTGCCAGTGGGGCCACAGTTAATATTTAACCACCCCGGAGCCCGATAACTGGCCGGAGGCAGAGAGCTGGGCGCCCTCTGAGTTTCCCGAGTGTTATTTTTGGATGCCTTATTCATTTTTGTGCTTTGTTTTCCCTTTGATCCGAGGGGCTCCTTCCCGCTGGGCAAAGAAAGAGGAAACGGCTTGGGTTCCTTTGAGGCTTCGGGCGGCGTCGTGTCGGTTCCCCCCGCGGGCGTCTCCCTCTCCGAGGCGGGCTGTGCGCAGAGCCGCCCGAAATAGTTGATTAAGGTACAGGGAAATGGGTTTTTTTTGGGGGGGGAAGCGGGCCAAGGGGGGAGCACCCTCCTTCCCTGGCGGTGGGTGGAGGTCCCGGCATCTTCAGGCACATAAACCTATTTGCTTGCCTGACTAAAACACTGGAAACACGGCAAGCTTCCGGGTTGCACAGAAGTCTTCTCCAGGCTGAGGTTGGAGTGAAGTGTGAAAGAAGGGGGGAGGAAGGAAAGTACTTATTTTTATTTAACATTCCCGGCTATTGTCCTTGTAGGAGAGACCGGATTCTTGGGAGTAAAAAGCTGCCAGTTCAGCCGTGGCACCTGACAGGCACGTGACTCTGTGTTGGCCGAAGGCTGGCGTTCCTTCCCTCCCGCGCCTCTGCTAAGGCACAGAGCCTTGGGTCCCTCTGCTCGACCGCCCCCCCCCCCCAAGTCCCACCGCCCCTGCGTCCAAGAGGAGGGTGAAGGCAGGTACAACTCAGGGCTGGGCTGGCTTCCCACGGGGCCAAGGCACCACGGCTGGCTGATCTTTCTACCGTCGTCCTCCCCTGATGATGGATCAGCTCAGCTCCCCAATTCCCGGGCCGGGGGACGGCTCTCCCGGTGGCCAGGCGCCTTCCCTGAAGCCCGTCCGCCGTTTCGTCCCACCCTCGTGGAAGGATTTCCTCCTGGGATGGCGGAGGCCCCCCCGGGGGGAGACCCCTCTTTCCCACCACACCCCCGAGGACCTCCCGGTCTCTCTGCCAGCGTCTCCGCTTTGGGGGCTCCCGAAGAGGCCTCTTTCTGAGGGCTGTGAGAGGGTCCATGAAGACCAGGAGGAGGGAAGTGGCCGTGGCGGGGAAGAGGACGAGAAGGGCCCCCCCGCGGCCCCTTTGCCGGCTGCCCCTAGCCAGGGGGGCCGCTCCACTCCTCCCCCGGGCTACCAGGAGAGGCTGGCGGGCTACGAGAGCAAGTACTCCTTCCTGAGATCGTGGCCGGGCCTCCTGCGCCTGCTGGGGGCCCTGGAGCTGATCCTGGGGGGGCTGGTGTTCGCCTGCACGGCAGCGTACATCCAGAAGGACTACCAGTGGTCCCAGCTGTACGGGGACGGCCAGTGGCCCTACGGGGGCAACGGCTACAGCTACTACGGCCCCATGACCCCCTTTGTGCTGGTGGTGGCCAGCCTGGCCTGGCTGCTGACCGTCATCCTGCTGGGCCTGGGGATGACCCTGCACTACCGGAGCATCCTCCTGCGGTCCCACTGGTGGCCCCTGACGGAGTTTGGCCTCAACCTCTCCCTCTCCCTCCTCTACCTGGCCGCCTCCCTCGCCTACGTCCACGACGTCAACCGCGGGGGCCTCTGCTACTCCCTCCTGGCCGCCAACCCGCTGGTGGCCGCCCTCTGCCGGGTGGGAGGGGGCCAAGTGGCCGCCCTGGCCTTCCTCTTCCTCACCACCTTCCTCTACCTGGCCGGCGCCCTCGTCTGCCTCCGGATGTGGCAGCATCAGGGCGCCCGGAGGACTCCGGCGTTCCTGGCGGTGCCCAGCAGGCAGGTGAGGCCCTGTGTGTGTGTGTTTTGGGGGGGGGGGCTCTCCATCTCTCCTACCCCCCCCGACCCCTCCTCTCCTCCACCTCTGCTCTTGCTTTCCACAGCCCAACCCTGCCCTCTGGCGAGACGCCCCGGAGCCCACGGCTGCCCCTCGTCCCTCCCGGAAGGCCCCTCGCCGCGTGGAGTTCTCAGAGAAGAGCCAGGATGCGGAGGAGGTCCTGAGTGGCGCCATCCCCACCGGCTACAACCCCAGGCCCCACCTCGTGCCCGATTATATCCTGTAAGGCCCTCTTCCTCTCAGCGCTTGGGGGGGGGGCGTTCTGGCCGGTGGTGGTGGTGGGAGCTTCTTTGTCCAGGTCACCCCGTTCAAGGGCGGCCGCCGGCTCGAGCCCCTCGGCGCGACCCTCCCTCCCTCTTTAGACCTGAGCCTCAGCCGGCAAGAAAGAGAGGGTCAGTGTGTCCCCCCCCCCCAGGCCTTCTGCCTTCCTCTCAGCAGGGCCAGGCCGCCCAGACCAGACCCGGGGGGGGGGTCTCAAAAACCTCCCACCGGCACAGAAGTTGTTGTGTGTGTGTTTTTTTTTTAAATAATAATACAGGATCGTATTTTCTCCGGTTGAGGTCAAATAACAGTTTCCCAATTTTCTCCACATGCGGTTGAGGGAAGAGACCCATAGAGGCAAATCCAGCCCCAGCTGGGAGGGTGGGATGGAGGAGTGCCTTGTTTGAGTGCCTTCCTTCCTTCCTTCCTTCCTTCCTTCTGAATTTCCCTCTTCCTTCCTTCCTTTCCTTTCCTTTCCTTCCTTCCTTTCCTTCCTTCCTTCCCGCAGGAGGTACCCGGCCATCGGGAGCCCCGAGGAGCGGGAAAAGTACAAGGCCGTCTTCAACGACCAGTACGGGGAGTACCAGGAGCTGCACCGGGACATCGTCCGGGAGTCCCAGCGGAAGTTCCAGGCGCTGGAGGCGGCCCTGGTCAAGCTGCCCCGTCAGCACCCAGGCGAGGAAGAGGTGGGTCTCTCGTCCTGCTCCCTTCTCTCTCTCTCTCTCTCTCGGTTGGCAGCTGCCTGGTGTTGGTGGTGGATTCTGGGAACCGTAGTCCCAGGGTTTTCCAGAGGAGTAGCTGCCGCCTTCGCAAGGCAGGGGCAGGGAGAGGCCCGTGGCTACAGGTGCTCTTGGACTACAACTCCCAGAAGCCTTCGCCACTCCCTGTGCAGGGCAAGATTTCAAAAGGGGGGGGGTTGTAGTCCATCTGGGGAGCTCCTGCCCTCCACCCTCTCCGCTTCTTCACCCTTGGGGGGGGGGAAGGGGAGACCTGAGGGGAGCCCCGTGGGCAAAGGCAGGTTGTGAGGTGGGGGGGGCAGCCGTGCTCTTTGCCCCAGGCAGCCCAACGAGTGGAGCCTGCCCCACGGGTGGCCTCGGCCTCTCTCCAGCCGGGTTCAAGATGGCACGCTGGACTTCTCCTCCTCTGTCCTCACCTGATCCTCACGACATCCACCCCACCCCACGGGGGAGGTCCGCCCGGATCAAGACCCCTGGAAGGCTTTCGGGGCCCAGCAAGGCCACTGGGCCAGAACTTTAACCACTGCCCCACACTTCCCGCTGGGCAAAGCACAACCCCGCGGGAGGAGGGCCTTCCTCCTAAGAAAGCCATCCTATGTCCATTCCCCCCGACCCCCCCCCCCCCGGCAGGACCAGGGGCGAGTCTCTGCGGTGCGGAAGGAATACGAACGCAAGAGAAAGGTAAGCGGGCAGACATATCCAGGGATAAAAACAGCCGGTGCTGGGTTTTTTTAAAAAATTTAGTATTTATTAGGCTGCAGGAAGCAGGAGGGAGAGGGGTGGGCAGCTGGCGGCCTTTGTGGGGTAGGGGGGCAGACCTCCTAGGAAAACCAGGGCTCCAGGCTCGGAGGAATTGGGTGGGTGGGAAGGAAGGAAGGAAAGAGATATATATATATACAGTGGCACCCTGACTTAAGAGCAATTCGATTTAAGAGTGGAAAACTGTTGGTGTTTTTAACTGCTGCCTTACAAATTTCAGATAGGGTCTGCTCAACTTACAAATATAAAAATATTTGAAAGTAAATATTTTAAAAATCTTTCTTTTGATTTTGTAAACTTATTTTTTCAATCTTTTAAGATAGGTACCCCGACTTAAGAGTAGTTTGACTTAAGAGCATGTATTTGGAACGGATTAAATTCATAAGTTGAGGTACCACTGTATATATATTTTAGCAGTAAGGTGGGGGGGGGACCCTGCAACCTTCACTGCCTCTGCCCCCCCCCGGCTCAGGCGTTTTCCACCCCCTGCTTTGACAACCCAGCCTGGGTGCCCGACCAGGAGGGAAAAAAGATGCGGTGGAACCCAGGGCGAGAATTACCAGTGTGTGTGTGTGTGTGTGTGTGTGTGTGTGTTGCTGTTTGTCAAGATAACGATGTTTTTTCCCACCCGCCAGGACCCGACCTTCCGGGAGAAGCGGGAGCGCTGCGTGTACCTGAAGGGGAAACTGGGGCACCTGAAGGGCCGGATCCAGGCCTACGACCGGGAGAAGGAGGAGGTTGGCCAGGGAGGCTCCTCCTCCGCCTACTTCTGAGCTCAGGACCACCCCCCCGCCCCCCACCACCCCCAAAAAAGAGAAGAACCCAGGCACAAGCGGGCTTCTCTTTGGGGGCCAAGTTTGGCATTTGGTGCATTCGGGGAAGACTCTTTCTTGGGGGTTTTTTGGGGGTGTGTGAAAATAATATGTCCGTCCTAGGATTCCCCAGCAGGACAGGTATAAAGATGAACGGGCTGGCTTGGCTTCTTTGTTTCCCTGGGACCCCTTGGGAAAGAACGCAGGAATAACTCACGGTACAATGTGTCGAAGGAGTTTCCACACACCCACCCAAATAAAAACAACGTTTGTTTTAGCTTGAACCTCTTGGAAGAGAACAGGGGAGCCTCATAAGATACAGTGTAGTGGAGGAGTTTTCCACCCCTCAGAACATTTGTTTTGGGTTGAACCTGTTGAAAAAGGACACAGGAATAAGATAAGATACAATGTAGTGGAGGAGTTTCCCCTAGAAAAATACATTTTAATGGAAAGCATCAAGTGAAGGGAGGAGGAGGAGGAGTTGATTTTTAAAAACACAACTCCTCCTAAAGGCTGTTTTTTTAATTATTATTATTATTTCTGATGCTCAAATGTGCCAAGTTCCTGTCTTGTAAAAGCAGCAGAAAGGCAGTAATAATGTTGCCTGGTTCCTAACCCTAATCCTAACTCCCTCCCCCCCCCAAAAAAAAACGGTCTTTCTCTGGAGGTCTCTGGACTACAAAATCACCCACCCATCATCCTCTCACCATCTGGCGGCACACAAGTGGCACCCCTGGCTTTGTGCAGGTGGTGAAGCCCTAAAGCTGCCAGGCTCTGCCCCTCCCTCCCCAATCCCTTCCGCCCCTACCAGCCCCCCCCCCCTGGGGGGGGAAGGGCTGAGCCCCCCCCCCCGCCGCGGAGTCACATTCCACTCCCAGCATCACGAGGCCATTTGGCCCTAAGCAGACTTGGCAACGTTCGGCCCTCGGCACACAAACCGGCCAGCCCCGTGCCAAGGGGGGCCTGCCCGCCGGCCAGGCCACACTGCTTGGGCCCCCGCTGGCCCCCCAGGGCTCAGCGGAGGGACGTGTTTGACGTGGCGCCCGCCCCTCTCTGGGACATCCCGCCTTCCTCGGTCCTGTTTCACGCCAGGGAAGGGGGGGGCTCCCCGCCGGGGCTGGCGCGTCGAAGAAGGCAACCCAAACCCCCCAAGCAGGCCCCTTCTTTCCTCCCCTTTGGAAATCTGGATTTATCGCAGGAGGCTCGGGGTTTCTGAGAAGCCAGCAAGACTCTTGAAAGGCAAGGGAGGAAAACCCAAGGGACCAAGCCAAAAGTTAACCCGTTTTTTAATTCAGGTGTTGGCCAGTTAGATGTTTGATGTGACATAACTGGCCGGAAGAGCAGCATTAACCAGGGACAGGGTCTCGTGAGGAGGGTTGATCCTTTGGCGTGCGGTGGGTCGTGGTGGGCGCCCCCCCCCCTTTGTTTCCAAACCTTTCCCCCACAAGGGCAAATATCTCTGACGGAGGCTACATCCCGACCCCCCCCCCCCCCGAGACTGTCCCGGTCGGTCACGTCGGCCAGGAAGGAACTGGCGTTCCAAAGGATTAAGAGCTTAGCAGCTGGTTGTGTTGTGTTGTGTTGTTCTCGCTTCCTCACACCGGGCGGCCCTTTCCGGACCCCGAACGAGGCTGTGCCGTGTTGCCGAGGGACCCAGGAGGAGGCGAGGTCCACCCTGCCGGGCAGTGTCGACTCCGATTCTTCACGCTGGACTCGAGACGTGGACACCGAGCCCTGGAGCCCGTAAGCGCTGCCTTTCCCCACCGCCGTGTGCCAGGTTCTCTGTGTGTGTGTGTGTCTGTGTGTGTGTGTGTGCGCGTGCAGCCTTGTACCAATCGCCTGCGGTCTCCAAAGTTGGCTCAGGAGAGGCGGGGAGGTGCCCGGGTGCTGCCGTGAACAGCCCGTGGCCGCTTGCCAGATTGGATCCCTTGTCCAGGCGGACTAATGATTAAACCTCCCAGCTCGGGATCCGAGGGAGGCGGCCCAAGGTGTCAAAAGGGGGAAGCGGACAGAGGAACCACCGGGACCCCAAGAGGTGTGTATGTCTCTGTGTGTGTATCTTTCTTGCCAGGAAGGGAGAAGCTGCCGGTTCTAGGCAACGCATTGCCCTCAGACCATTGGCTTCCGAAGGCGTTGCGGCGAGGAGGAAGAGAAGCCGTCCAGCTCTCGGGGTTGCCTGGAGAACCATGAGCCCCAGCCTGGCCAGGGAGTAGCAGCCGCCCCCCC
>JAHTLZ010003134.1:6245-21849 GCA_023846285.1 Phrynocephalus versicolor | reverse complement strand
GGAAACCCGAGTTGCACCTCCTCTTGAGCCAGAACCGGCCGAGGGAGTCAGCAGCCTCAGGGGGCATAAGAGAAGGGCCAGCGGGGGCAGGTTCTGAACACCCCCCCACAGGGGAGGAGGAGGGAGAGGTGCTCAGGGCGATGTGCTCCTGCATCCCTTCTGCGTCCCTTTCGCCTCTCCGCTGAAGGATGCTCCTTCTCACTTCAGCTGCAGGGACCATCCATCGGCCCTTTTAAGGTGGCCGATGGGAACTGGAGCCCCCCAGCCTGCCCTTGAAAGGGGCTGTGATCCATCTGGGCCCTCCCCAACCTGGGCTCCATGGTCAGCCTGTGGGACGGGAAGGGTGCCGTTTGGCGGGGGGGGGACCAGAAGGCTATTTAGGCTCATCCCCCCCTCTCTTTTCTCCCTCTGCCCGCCACAGCTGGTTTTAGCCCGAACATCGCCATTCCCTTGGTTCCTCTGACCAAATAAACCCCCTTGCCGATTCTGCTCTGCCCCCTCAACAGACCAGAAAATGCCAAAACACCAGGGGGAGGAGGGTGGGTTTCTTTTGAGGTGTGTGTGTGGGGGGGACCCCGGGAAGCATAAACTCCCACCCAATCCCAGACCAAAAGCAAAACCTATGCTGACTCCCAGGGAGACCAGGGAGGGCGGAAGAGGGACCCCGCGTGGCAGAGGAAGCGGCTTGGGGGTAGGAGAAAGGCCCCCCGTGGTCCGTCTCGGACACACACAAACACACACTCACACACTCCCTCTTTGTTGCCTTTCCTGTAAGCCGGGGGGGGGGGCAGCGGCAGCTGGGAGGGGCCCCCAAGTTGGCCTGCGAAGAAAGCAGTCCCCACCTTATCTGCCCTTCCAGCAGCCTCTGCGGAGGGGAAGGTGTCCGCAGGGAGTCTTATTTGGGTCCTGGCTTTATTTGGATTGTTATGATCGGGGCTTTTGAAACCGAGCTGATTTGGCCGGCTTCCTCTCTCCATAAAATGATTTCCCCCCCCACCCCACAAAAGCCCCGATGATGAGGAAACACAGTTATAATGGTGGTGAGGATCCTGAGATTTCTCAAAGCTCCCTCTCCTCCTCCCCCCCCTTATTATTATTATTATTTTTAGGATTGTGGACTGAAGAACTGAACAGTTGGTGCATTCAAGCGCTCCTGTCCGCATACGCTCGGAGGTAACTGAGCTCCCGCAGAGGGCAAGTGAGCCGCCCGAAAGACACGATCCAACAGGAAAGAGGAGGCTGCAGCGGGGGGGGGGGTTCCAGAGGAAAAAGGCAGATATCAAGGCAGGGAGCCTGTTTCTTTTGAGTTGAGGAAAGGGGGGGGGTTTCGGCGTTGGGGAGAAGGGGGGCGCTGGAGACGAGAGGCCCTTGCCGTCTCTCTCTCTCTCTGCCGAGTCCTGTTCCTTCCACGACAACCAACCCGGCAGCTGCCAAGGCCGCTCAGCCGCCGAGCTGGCCTCCCCGGTTCCTTTCCTTTCGGATCAGAGGTGGAAGTCTAAAGGTTGCCCTTCGCGCCGGTCCTGAGGGCCCAGTAACCAGGCTGTGTGTTTGGGTCCTGCCCTGGTTGGTGCATCTCCTTGTTTGGGTGTGTGTGTGTGTGTGTGTGTGTGAGACAGAGAGAGGGGGGGGCGGCCTTTGCTCAGTCCAAAAGAGGAAGATTTCTCTGTCCAAAGGCAGCTGGAGAGAGAGAGAGGGAGGGAGAAGAAATCACCACACGGGAGCCTGATTACTTATTTATCGGGTGAAAGCTGAGAGGTCCCGCTCGGCCGGCTGCTGGGCTTTTGCTCTGCGCCTGGGTGTTGTTGCGTTTCCAAGGGGCGAAAGCGGCACACGCAGGGACACACCGACGGACGGCCACAGAGAGGAGCCGGGGGGGGGGGAGGCTCTGGACGGCAGGCTGGACGGACCTCGGTAGGAATCGCCCACCAGGTGCCAGCCAGCCGGGCAGCACCTGGGGTGAAACAAATAAATAAAAAGCCTGTTTATTTTTTTTTCTTGGTGAGAGAGAGAGAGAGGAGTGGGGGGGGGGCTTGTGGCCTTCCCCCCCCTCCCTTCTGGGTCGGCTGGTCTTCAGCAAGGAGAAGGGCAAGGGGGGGGCTCCTTTCTCTGCATTCCTCCTCTTTGTTAAATTAATGCTTTCCCCTTCAATTTAAAAAAACAACAACAAGGGAAGGGGATCCCTCCTCTGGGTTCTTCCCCAGACGGGGATCCTTAACGGGTAAGGATTCATACGTAACAACAAGTAATGAGCTTGTTCCTTCTGCTCCCAAGGGGTTTAATTGATGAGTCCCTGTCCTATTTCTCTTTTATTATTATTATGTGGTCCGAGACCTTGACCTGCTGCTTGTGTTCCGTTGGGGTTCCTGTTTTTTCCCAGCGAGACGGGTGGGAAAAGCAAGTGAGCGGGTGAGTCAACCAACCTCTTTTCTCTTCCCCACCCCTTGCCTTTCTAGCTGCTGCTGCTGCTGCTGTCCCAACTTCGGACGGGCGGGCGGGTGTCCGTCTCCCCGCCCGTGGCCCGTGGGCAGGGGGCCCGTGGGCTGAGGGGCCGCCGGGCGTGAGCCATGTACTCCAGCCAGAAGCATGACTACGGCCCCCCTCCGACGGGCTACGGCTACGGCCTCCCCTCGCCCCCTCCGGGCTCCTACTACGTGGAGGAGGCCCCCCAGCACTTCTACAAGTGGACTTCCCCGCCCGGGGTGGTGCGGATCCTGGAGGCGGTGGGGCTGCTCCTGTGCCTGGCCATCTTCGCCTGCGTGGCCTCCACCCTGGCCTGGGAGTACGGCTACGGGAGCATGTACGGCTACGGGGCGGGGGGCCTGTACGGCGGCGGCGGAGGCTCCATGGGGGGCTACTACGGGGGCCTCGGCGGCGGCAGCTACTACGGGGGCCTGGGGGGCTACTACGGAGGAGGGATGACCAACCCCCGGGCTGCCACCGGCTTCATGATCGCCATGTCGGTGGTGTGCTTCGTGGCCTTGCTGGCCCTGGCCGTCACCAGCCTCACCAAGACGGCCGGCTCGCGCTCCCGGGCCTTCTACCTGGCCGTGACCGTCATCTGTGCCTTGCTGGCCTTCGTCATGCTGGTGGCCTCCATCGTCTACATCATGGGCGTCAACCCCCGGGCCCAGTCCTACGGCGGCGGCGCTGGCGGCTACTACTACGGCGGCAGCCCCTTGCTGGCCCTCTGCAACCAGGTCTACGCCACCGGGGCCTACATCAACCAGTACCTCTACCACTACTGCGTCGTCGACCCCCAGGAGGTGAGGGCGGCCAAGGGGCTGGGGGGGTGGGGGTGGCAGATTAGGAACAGGGAGGGTGGGGCGCTCTTTTTTCATGACATGGGGGACCCCCAAGGCCTCAAGGGCGGCGGGGGGGGGGACGAATCCAAGCAACCCGAGACAGAAACAAAGCCAAGCGATGTGTTCTGCTTATATCCTGCCTCATTGCACTTCGAGCACTCTCTGGGCAGTTTACAATTTCATCCTGCAGGCTACACCTTGGCTAAGAAGGCTTAACTTTTGGATTTGGGGTGGTGGTAGTGGTGGTGGGGAATTGGGTGTGGACACTCTTTTTGAGTGGTTGCCAAGAGAGGAGAGGCATTTGCCTTGTTTCAAATCCCCTGCGGCTTCCGGGATCTATCTCCCCCCCCCATTAATAGCCCCCCCCACCTCTGGATCCTTAAGCCCCACTTCCTGCGCCTCCTCAACAGGGCTAGATCCCCTTAGATCCCCAGATTCTTGCAATTTCTCGAAATGCCGGGGTTTGCCTTGAAGAGGGAATAAATGAATCTGTCTAATAGGTTTTCCATGCCAGGGTGCCAGGAGGAACCAGGAAGGCGCCGTTTTTATTTTATTTTTTTTCAACACTTTTTGGCCACTTATCTCGGTGGGCTCATGTGCCCACTCTCTGGCTGCCCAGCTGGCCCCCGGTCAGAAGCAGCCGCCCCAAAGAAGGGCTTAATTATCGTGGGAATCTGTTTCAGGGCAGGGCGGGGAACGCACGGCGCCTGATAATCAGCGGGCACACCTCGAAACTGCCCAGCCAGGCTGATAAAGGGAGAGTTCGAGAGCTAGGACGCCGAAGCGGGGAAAGGGACACTCGGGGGGGGGGTCATCTAGCCTGACCCCGAAGCGTCGAGAGATGAAGCCTGCCCACCCGGGTGGAAGCCTCCCAGTCAAATCCCCCCCCCAGAAGACCGGTCCATGAAAACGGAACTGGGTGTTGGAGCCGGTCTACCTCTCGGTCCTCCTCTCTCAGCCTGGCCTCCCTTGCAGGGTCGGGGTTTTGGGGTGGCTTGAAGGGGAGGCCCTCCTGCCACCACTTCCAGCTCCCTGGAAATCGGAATGCCCACGGGCCCCCTCTCCCTCCCTGCCTGCCCCCTCCCTCCCTCCGCCTCTTCCAGGCCGTCGCCATCGTCTGCGGCTTCCTGCTGACCGTCCTCCTCTGCCTCATTTGCGTCTTCGCCCACAAGACCCGGCAGAGGATCTGGCGCTACGGGAAGGCCAACATCTACTGGGAGCCCCCGCCGCCCGCCTTCCAGGAGGGGCCCAACGACGTGGAGGAGTGGGTGAGTCCGTCGTCGGGCGGCCCTGCCCCCCACCCTGTAGGCATTCCCCTAGAGCAGGCACGTCCAAACTTTGGCCCTCCTGATGTGTTTTGGACCACCGCTCCCAGGATTCCAAGCCTGGATCGCCAGTGGCAAAGGACGGTGGGAGTTGTGTTCCAAAACACATCCGGAGGGCCGAAGTTTGGACATGCCCTGCCCTTATAGGCCTTCACTCGGCCTGCTGCTCCCTGGCCATTTGAGCAGAGCTGACCGCAGGCCCTGGAAGGTGGGTGTTTAACGGGCACACTCACACAACCACACACCCCACCCCACCCCAGACACTCTGCTCCCTCTGCTCGAATCTTTTCGGTCTTTTAATCCCAAAACGGTTCCTTTTGCTCACGCCCGTTAAGAGGGGAATGTCCCTGGGTTCGTTTTTCCCCAGCTTTTGAAGGCAGGGTTTTTCGTTTGTTTTGTTTATAAAATATTTTCCCTTAATTTCACAAACGGCAGGGAAATGGTCCCCTTGCGATATGTGTTTGTGTTTGCATGTTGCTTCTGGGAGCTGTTTTCCTGCAATTTCACCTTTGGGGTCCCTTTGGCAGATCAGAGGGGGGAAGGTGGGTGGGTGGGTGGCAGGGATGAGCCCCACCAGGCGGGAAGGTCTTTCTGGGGACCCTCAGCCACTTCGGTGCTGCAGACGGATTGAGCAGGGCAGGAGAGAAAGAGAGAGAGAGAGAGAGAGAGAGAGAGAGAGATTAGGGGATGCGAGACCGGCTGCAGGATCCTTGAGGAGGATCGTGGCCCGGATCCTCTTCCGCCAGGCTTGCGGAGCAGCCGCTACAAACACACAAGTCCTCCTTTGTCTTCTGGGCCAAAAGGATGAATGTTCAGGGCCGCGGTTTTGATAATTTTGCTTCTTTTTGAAAAGGTGCGGCCTCCTCCTGAAACATCCCAACTCCAGGGGGGGGAGGGCGTTCCGTCCTGCCCTTCCCCACAACGGAGCAGCCCACCCTTTCAGGGCTTGGCCTGGGGAGGGGGGCATACCCGGCCTTCCTGCGGCCTGAATCAGGCCCACTTGACCTCCCCCCTCCTCCCCCCCCCCCGTTTTAATTCACAAGAGGTTGCCTTTTCAACAGGAGTTCTCTGCCTCTCGCAGCTGGGAGCCCTGGCTGCCCCTCAAGGCAAGCGAGAGGACCGGGGGTGGTGGTGGTTCTGTACTTGACACGTGCACAGAGGCACCCTTGTCCTCCCGATCTCAGGGACAAGCATCCCCGTGCAAAAAACAAAGCAAGGGACCTGGTGCCACTTCCTGGCAGGGGCGTCCCCTCCACCGCCCTCCTTCCCCTCCGTCCTCTTTAAAAACACGGCCCACGGTTGCTGCTATCAGGGCCGGCCGGAGGAAAGACAAATAATGGGCCATTATGATCCCTGAGGAGTCAGATCTGAAAGTGTGCGTGTGTCAACATAACACAGAAATTGTTTTGTCCCCTCGCCTGTTGGCATACAACACGCCCCAGGTTTCGGTTGTGTCAATGATTAACTTTGGAAGCCAGTCCCCGGGTGTGTAAAGTCCTGGCAGCCACGGAAGCTTCGGAGTTCAAGAGGGGGGCTTCCGTTGACACCCCCACCCCCACCGGTTTCTTATGAGTTGATAACAGAGCTCCCCCCCCGAATGTGACGGGTGTCCTCCTATTTTTGGAGAGCAGGTCTTGGGGGGGGGGGCTGACGGACACAAAACCCACTCGCTGGATCCTCCTCGACCTTGCGCCAGTTGTGATCCAGGATGAGGCCAGGGTCCACCCCACCCCACCCCCACCCCCGGCTGGTTGGGGGGGGGGTGCCTTTGCTCCGTTCAGGGATGACAGGAGGCAGAGCAGAAAAGACTCTCCTTAGGACCCCCACCCTGCCCCCTCATGCCCTGTTTGGAAAGCAGAGTTCAGATTTGGTTGGTTGATTAGTTGGTTGATTGATTTGGATTGGATTGGAGTTCCTCCTCAGGGGGGAAACCCCTTCCTCTTCTTCTCTTCCCAGTGGGCTCTTTATTCCTGTATCCCAGGAAATGCGAGAAATGGCAAGCGTGTTTTGTTTTTATTTTTTAAAAGAACCTATTTTAAAACGGGTATTTTGTGGTCCCAGGTGAAGAATGTGAACGACCGGACCAGCAGCCATGACGAGACGGCTACCTTGGCCTACTCGGAGAAGCCCATGAGCCCCGTCCAGGCTCCGGCCAGCCCCTACGACTACGGGAACCCCGAGAATGGCTACTACGCCCCGGAAAAGCCAAGCAGGTGGGCTACGAGGCCCGGGCGCTCTCGGCTCCCTCTCTTCCCTCCCTCCCTCCATCCACCACCTTCCTTCCTTCCTTCCTTTGATTCTAACGTAGCACAGAGTGTCCTGGGGGGGGATTCTGGCCCTGGAAGTCCAGGATGGGGCCGAGTGTCTGGGGGGGGTGTCCCTCCCCGCCCACCCCCTGATCCCCCGTCTCATCCTGCTCTGTCCCCCTCTGCAGCCCGCCTTTCTCCCCGGCCCCCGAAGGCAAGCCCGCCCGGACCTTCAGCGCCAGCACCTTGGCGGAGGAGAAGCCCCGGGAGCCACCCAGCGGGCCCTCTGCTCGCCGCGGCCGGAGGCGCCGGAAGAACCCGGAGCTGGAGGAGTCCCAGTACGAGACGGACTACACCACGGCCGTGGAGTCCAGCGACGAGCGCGACCAGGACGAGTGGAGCAGGTTTGGCCCAAAAGCCGGAGGGGGAGGCCGGGCGGACGGGGGGCCCTTTCCTGCTGGTGGGTTTTAAATCCCGTCTTCCCCCTGCACTTCCCCCCCCAAGCCACCCACGATGTGTGTGTGTGTGTGTGTGTGTGTGTGTGTGTGTTTTACACCTTGCGTCCTTCTTCTGCGCCACAGCTTGTACCCACCCATCGCCTCGGACGCGGCCCGCCAGAAGTACAAGCAGGAGTTTGACTCGGACCTGAAGCGCTACAAGGGGCTGTGCGCCGACATGGACGCCGTCAACGACCAGCTGAACCAGCTCAGCAAGCAGCTGGACCTCCTGGCCGTGGGCAGCCTGCAGTACCAGGTAGGCCGTCCGGATCGGGGAGGGTGGAGGGGAAAGGAGCCCCAGGGCCGGGAGAGGGACGCGGCGGAGGTAGACTGCGTCGGCACAGAGAGGTTCTCCCGTCACGGATTGTTCTCTTTCGCAGGGGGTAGCGGAAGAGTACAACCGCCTGAAGGACCTGAAACGGGTGAGTAGCTCTCTCTACTCGAGAACAGCGGCCGAGCCACCGGGCGGGTGGGGGTGGTGGGGCTCCCGACACCTGGCCAAGCTGACCGATGTCCAAGCAGCCACATGGGAAGCGTAGTCCCCGACCCTGAGAAAGTTCAACCGGCGGGAGGCCGCTGGGACGGGCCCATCCAGGCACGCCCATTTCGCGAGCATTTTGTGCTGGCAGGACAGAGGGTGTTAAAAAGCTGGTTTCTCTGCCCTCCAAGGACAGGAATAACGTTGCGTTTTCTGTTTGTAACCGGGCAGACGGCCGATTACCAGAGCAAGAAAGCCGAAAGCCGGGCCCTAAGGAACAAACTTTTCCACATCAAGCGGATGGTGAGCGACTACGACAAGCACCGAGGCTGAAGGGAGTTGGGCGGAAGTTGGCACTGCCTCTCTTTCCCCCCCACCCCTCTCCCACACCCTCCTGGGGGGAAGAACGCCCGGATTCTGGCCACAGAGGGAGGGAAGAAACACGGCACCACCAACCCATCTGGCTCCCCCAGGCCCCGAGCCCACCCGGAAAGACACAGGACACTCTACTTTTTGCTTTTTTTGCCTTGGGTCGCCGGCACGAAGCCTCCCCTCCCTCGGTCGACAAGACCTCCAACACCTCCAAGCAGAACTTTCTCTTCTCCTTCATCTCGGCCACGTATTGGCGTTAACTCTCCCCCCCCCCCCCGGCAAACGAACCCTATGCAAAAAACCGGCTGGACGGGTTGTGTCTCCACTAAGTTTTCCGTCCCGAATCCAACTTCTTGTTGGCTTGGTTCTAGGAAAGGAATTTTCTTTTCTTTTTTAAATGTTCCGTGCCAAAAATTATGGTGTTGTTTTGGAGGGTGGGGGGGGTGACTTTGGGGTCCTCCATGTCCTGAATTCTCTGTAATGTTTTTGTACCCATCTTTAGCCACGGGGGTGTCTTGCTGAGGTTGGTGGTGGATCTGTTTCTTGTTATGGCGTTCCTGTTGGTTATTTCTCTGTTCTTCCAAAAAATATACAGTAGTTTTTCATCTCTTGGCTCGGTTTCCCCCACCTCCACGCAAGGCGCCTTCACCAAGGCAGGCATTGTGGCAACCCCCCCCCCCCCGTGTCTTCTTGCTGAGAGTCTCCCACCGTCTTGGAGTGCCCGGTGATTCAGTTAAGAAACCCTTCTGCTTTAAAATAATAATATTAATAGCAATCCTAGGAGATTGGGGGGGGGGGGAGACACTGGGTCCTTTCTCTCTCATCAGCCCCCCCCCCAAGTACACACCTGCCTTGAACAATAAACCACATGTGGAGCCAAAGGGGAGGTGTTTAATTCCAAAGCAGATAATTTTACTTTTATTTTCCTTCGAGTTTTCCTTGGTGCAGAGAAAAAGGGAGGTTTGCATAGATTAAAAAGTTTGACTTTGGACCTTTTTTTGGGGGGGGGTTAGACCTGAGTTTTGGGTCCAGCCGCTCTCTGGTTCGCCAACAGGGTGGCAGCGGCAGGGTGGGTCGGTGGGTCTGTTGGGGGCGAGGGAGGCTCCAGGACTCCCCAAGTTCCCCCACAGACGTTTAAAAGGGCCTTCAGGGCGACAAGGTCTGGGTGTCCTTGGCTCTTCGGAACGCAGGAATGAAGAGAGGAGGGGAACCAAGGACAAAAAAAAAAAAAAAACATGGCGACAGGATGGCCGTTTTTTTCATCCGAACCACCGACCGACCGGGGAAAGGAACCTGGAGACCTGCCACCACGCAAACGCGCGCGCCCCTGATAGCGGAGAATTCGCAAATGCATTCCAGCTGCAGGCATCCGAACCATTTTGCACGGCCTGTTTGCAAGTTGGGGGATGAGCTTCTGGGATGGATTTGGCCCCCCTGGTGACCCCATAGAACGGAGTGTATGTGTTGTGCGTGTGGGTGGGTGTTTTTTTTTGGGGGGGGGGGAATATGGCTCCATCGTGGATGCAAAAGCCACAGGACACGACACCTGTTTCCGATATCGAAACCACCACCTGTCAGGCCCTTAAAAATACACCAGATCTTTTTTTTTTCCCCTCTTCAAAGGGGTGGGGAAATGCAGAATAAATCCCCTCCCTTGCCCGTGATACTGGCAATCCAAAGGAGTTTAAAAAAAAACCAAGTGCGGGGTGTGTGTGTTGTTGTTCAAAGACCAACAGCGGGGTGGCCCTTCTCTTTAGAATCATCCGTGTTGGAAGAGACCTCCAAGGCCACCTCACCCAACCGGCCACCCGGCCGGACCCAGCGTTTTCAGCACTCGCCGTTCCAAATCACGTAGCATCATCAGCGTGTCGGGAGAGACCTCTCAGGGAGGCAGCACGGCTGGCCCTTGGGGGGCCCCGAGCGGTGTCCGCCCTTGGGTGCAAGGTAGCCCTGACGGATGCCAAGCACGGGGCGGGGGGGGGGGGAGTTCTTTCCAACCGGGGGTGAGTGATTTTGTTTATTATTTGTACTTATTAACTGCCCGATTTTCCCATAGGGAACTCTGGGCGGTGTACAGCACATCACCAAGGTGACTTACCCAACAACCCCCCCCATCCCATCCCGCCCCCCCCCAGCTGCCCCCTTGGCCCAGGCAAGGGCAAGAGGGGAGATAAGGGGAGGAGGGTTAATTTCAGAAGGACTTGGTAAAAAACCTCCTTAGCTCTGTTGGCTTGTGAGACACACACACACACACCCATGTCCCACCCTTCCCAAACCGCATGGAATCCCTGCGGATATGGACCCCCCCCCAAAAAAATTTTTTTTAGGAAGGATCTCTCAAGGGGGGGAGCATTGACAGCATCCCCCCCATGCCTGCAGGTTGTGCCCCCCCTTGCAAACGGGGGATGCCCGCCTGGGAAGGGCATTGCCAGGGGCGAACGAAGGGGCCACAGCTGCATCCCGGAAAGGGCCAAGGGGACCAGGGCGGGAGAGGAAGCAGGGAGACCCAGAAGCGGGGGTGGGGGTCCGGGCTCCACCAGGGGAGCGTGCGCCCCCTCCCATACACACACACACACACACACACACACACACACACACACAGCCAGGCTCGGGCACCCACCAGCCGCAGACGGCGTGCCCAGGAGGAATGATGGGCCCTGTAGTCCAAGGAAAGTACGCTTTCTGGGACCCTCGTCCATCCTCCCCCCCCCCCGGGGCAGTGGGAACACTCTCCGGGTATCATGCAAGGCGTGGAGGTCCATTTCCCGGGAATAAGCGCGCACACACCGACCCCACCCCACCCCACCCCGGATAAAGACAAAACCATCTGTGTGTAACCCCTAACCCCCCTCTTCTTCTCTACCCAAAGAGAATGAGGAGGAGGAGGAGGAGGACGGGGCCGGACCCAAACCGCCCACCTCTTGTCTCTTTGGGGCCGGCAGGTCGGAGGGCAGGGGAGCCACCCCCTTCGTAGCTCCTTGTGGCCCCGATGACCCCGCAAGGAGGCGGTGTGGCACCCAGAAGCCGGCCCCCCAGCCTTGCGAGCCGGGCTCCGAGGGAGGCCCGTGGCCGGGCGGGCTTTGGGCTGCTTCCCAGGGTGGCGGTGGTGGGTCTCCTCCCTCACGGCCCAGTCCCGTAGGGCCAGTTGAAGGTGCTTCCGGAGAGGAGCATGTCCCGGATGAGGGTCTCAATGGGGGTCTTGCCCACCAGCCTCATGAAGAAGAGCTGGGAGATGAGGGAGGCGGGCACGGCCCTCAGGGCCGGCAGGCGCAGCAGGAGCCGCCCAAAGCGCTGGGGCTGCGAGGGGTACTGGGAGCGGACGTACTCCGTCAGGGCCACCTGCGCCTTCTCCTGCAGGTTCTCCACGTGGGCCGGGTCCGAGAGGCCGCAGGCGTCTGTGGGAGGAAGAGAAGGCAGCTGAGAAAGCCCGGAAGGCACGCACACCGCCCTACATCCCAGTGGGAGCTAAATCCACCCACCCACCCCTTGACTTAAAAACTCGGGGGACGCGAGTCCTCATGAATCCCAAGCTGGCTTGGGAGGGCTGCAGCACACCTGAATTAAAGGCAACCGGGTGAGAGGCGTCTTAATATTTTGGCTCCAGATGGTTGTGTTTTGCTTCTTCGGCTTTTTCTAAGCAGAAGGCAAAGAGCTGTGGATATTCAGCACCCAGCCCCATTGCAACCGGGTGGTCTGCTGCAGCCTCTCGCCGGGCCTTGCCGGAAGGGAGAGGAGGGTAGGGGGCACTCGGGGGGCCACCCACCTGGCGTGAAGAGGGCAATGGCCTTGAGGCAGCTGTACTCGGCCGAGTCCACCTGCAGCCGGTTGAGCTTCTCCACCTGGTCCTGGAAGATGCGGATCTGGTCCATGAAGGAGACCACCCGGTCGGCCGACATGGGGGCGGCGTGGAAGCCGGCGGCGGCCAGCAGCGGGGCCATGTGGAGGGGCAGCGCCGACTGGGCCGCGTGGAGGACGAAGAGCTCGCTCCAGCTGAGGCGCAGGAGGGCCACCTGGTCCGAGACGGGCAGCTCCGGGAAGAAGGGGATGTTGCGAGCCCACTCCACCGTGCTGAAGAGGAGCCGGGCGGCCAGCTCGCAGATGTTGTCGATGCCCATCACGCTGCCGGGGGGCGGCGGGGGCTGCTGCTGGGGGGGCGTCTGAGGCGTCTGCGTCGTCGGGTGCTGCTGCTGCTGCTGCTGGGCGTAGTGGGCGCCGAAGCGGGCCGTCGGGTAGGGCTCGGCCCGCAGCAGCTGAGAGATGAGCTCCGAGACCGGCTGCCCGTTGTAATACTCGCCGCTGCCGCCGCCGCCGCCGGGCAGGGCGTTAGGGCTCGCGCCGGCGTGGCTGGGGGGGATCCGCCCCCGCTGGACAGCTGGGGAGACAAGGAGGAAGACGAGGAAGAGGAGGAGGAGGAGGAGGAGGAGGAGGAGCCCACTACCACCACCCCACACACCGAGCCCAGCGACGGCAACCACCGGCCACCACGGCCAATGTCACCAACGCCACCGCAGAAGAGCCGATTCGGGTGGATGGCCCGGAGGAAGGAAATAGGGAGGAAGGAAAGGGAAATAAGGAGAGCGGGGGACCTCGGGGAGGGGGGGGATCCTGCTGAGGTTGGCTGCCTTCCCCCCCCCCCTCCAAGAGGGACGCTGAATGGAGACCCAGCGACCCAGCCCAGCCTCAGGAGCCGTGGGGCTCCTCTACGCCTGAGTGAGCAAGCGCAGAGGGGCGCCTTCCTCCAGGAGGATGGGATGGAGGTGCCTGGCCCCTGGGGAAACCCGGGAGGCCTCTGGGGCCGAGGGAGCCTCCTCGGTGGCCCTTGGCCACCCTGGCCCGTCCAAGCCCCCCCCCCCCCCGGAGAACGTCCTTACCTTCTTTCCTCATGCCGACCCGGAAGCACTTCTTCAGGCGGCAGTACTGGCATTGGTTGCGGTGGTGCTGGTCAATCTGGCAGTCCCGGTTGGACCTGAACCCCGGGGGGCGGGGGGGGAGTGTACAGTCACAAAGACACATTTCTCGACACATTTCTCCTAAAACAGAATTCTTACCCTTAAACCCTGCCACCTCTCTCTCCCCCCCAAAAAAAAACACAGCCCCCCCCTTTCGCACCAACCCAAGCAGCGACCCCCGTGGCGTGACCATGAAGTTAAGCTCCTAGTCCTCAATGGCCACGGAGAGCCAGCCAGCCCCTCGGTCTGCCTTGCAGGGTCGTCGGGAAGACGGAAAGGGGGAAACTCTGGGCCGTGACTCCACGAGGAAGACCCAAGGATCAGAGGCGCCGGGACAGGTGAGGGGGGGCCCTCTACGGTGGATGGGCAGGTGTGGGAGGGCTCCCCCCCCCAGTTCAAATCCCGGCGTACCCCTTACCTGAAGAGCCCCACGAGATGATCAGTGGGAGAAGGCAGGAGGAAGGGGGGTGAGGGTGAGGGGGGGGGGCGGCCATGGGTCAGGGTGAGGGTTTGAATGGCCTTCCCAAGATGGGAGAGGGAGCCAAGCTCATAAGTGTCCCCTGGCGCCCCCTCCCTCCAAAGGGAGGAGCGGCTCAGGTTCCCGACCGCCCCCCCCAACCACAGCCTCCGGGTCTGAATGTGCCCGAACGGGACCGACCAGGAATGGGGGGCCTGCCTGGGCTTGATCCTCCGAGGGGCCCTGCCTGAAGGGACCCCCCCCCCCACCCCACCCCGGGCGGTGGTGTCGCCTCTCCTCCTGCCTCCCCACCCACCTTTCAGGGGGAGAGCAGATTTCAGGAGGAAAGCCCCCCCCAAAACACACACACACACACACACACCAGAAATGGAGGTGGGGAACGGCCAAGCAGAGAGGGGCACCCAGAGCCTGGGAGTGGAGAAATGGGGTGGGGGGAGGTATGTGGGCTCCCCAAAAGGTCCCCTCGCCTCACACACACACACACACACACACACAAGCGTGGCATGTTTGGCCACATGGGCAGAACCTGTTGGAGGCGCTCAGGGTCGCACCTTCCTTATTGGGGTTCGGGGGGGTGTTCCTCCTCACCCAGAAGGCCACATTTCTGCCCCCCCCTTAAATTTCCAAACCGCTGCCCCCCCTCAAAGCAGCCATGGCCAAACCCAGGCCAGCCTTGGAGAGGAGGAGTCACTAATTGACTGTGCTTTCCCTGCCACACCCCCCCCCCCAAATCCCTAATTTTGCAAAAGCCTTCCTGCCCATCTTGGGGTGGTGGTGGGGGATTCCTTCCCTCCCTCCTGCCCCCTCCCTGCCTTGGCTCCAGGGAGGGGGTGGAAGAGAGATGCACCCCCCCACACACACACCAGTCTCGCCCCCCCCCAGGTATGCAGCAAGGTGGGGGGGGGAGTGGGTGAGGAGAAGGTAAACAGGAGGGCTCAAAGGGCACCCAGGGGGAGCTCCCGGGCTGGAAATTGCCAACACAACCCATCATCCACCGGGGGGGGCCATCAAGGCCTTGCCTAAAACACATGCGGGCCGGGGGGGGGATCCCAGTCTAACCCCTCCTCTCAAACACACACAGACACACACAAACACAACCCTGAGCTAGGAAGGTGGCATTGGGGTGGGCGCAGGAGAGGCTGGATCCTTGAGGGGGGGGAGGGGGCGGGTGTCCGGCTGGGGGGGGCCTCCGTCTCCAAACCAGGCAGGGCTTTTGGGTGCCCAAAGCGAAGAAGGGGGCACCCAGGGGTGGGGGTGGGGGGGCTCTTCCCTCTGGGCCCCACCCCCCCCCCCCCCCCCCCCCGGGGGGGCCCGCCAAATCCTCCGTTCTGCTGATCGATGGCTCAGCCCTGGGACCCCCCCACCCCCCCCACCCTCTTCCAGGGACTTTCTCCATCGGGTTTGCTTGGCCTCTCAACCTGAGTTCTGGGTTCCTTCCAGGGGCCTCATCGGAGGAGCCGGATGTGAGAACAACACCCCCCCCCGGTTGGGCAAATGCAGCCCCCGTTTCATCTCTTTCCACCTGGACCGCCTCGCAGGGAGGTTGTAAGAAGACCGGAGGAAAGGAGGAAGAAGAGGAGGAGGAGGAGGAGAACCGGATGTGCCCAGCAGGGAAGGAAAGAGCAGGCCAGGAACACAGTAAGTCCATTAAAAGGAATATATATTTTTAAGGATTGAGGGGGGGGGATGCCCAGGAGTCCCCATGGAGGGCCACTACTCTGGCCGGACCTAACCCCCCCCATCACCCCTCTGTCCTGAAATCCGCACCCAGTTTGCTATGGGGCAGCCCACGGTGGTCCAAAACGGGTGGGTCACCTGGACTACAAGTCCCAGAGCCTACTGGGCATCACTCACAGAAGTATGGGTGCTGTAGTCCCCCAAATGGGTGGGAAGGGGGGGGGCTCTGAAACATAAGAGCCGCAGGTAACTGGGGGGGGGAGGCACTGCAGTGGGAGGT
>JAHTLZ010003133.1:2737-23791 GCA_023846285.1 Phrynocephalus versicolor | reverse complement strand
ATCTCCATCATGGTTTGTAACCTGTGATGGACTTTTCCTCCAGGAATCTGTCCAATCCCCTTTTGAAGGCATCCAGGCCAGATGCCTTCAAAAGTGATCAAGGAGCCCAAGAAAATAAACTCTGTCATTGCCTCCATTTCTTCCTCTTCTATTTGCCGGAGGTGATGGGACCTGTGGCCATTATCTTAGTGGGGTTTTTTTATGTTGAGCTTCAGCCCATTTTTTTCACTAGCCATCTCAAATAAGAACATAAGAACCTACAAAGAGCCCTGCTGGATTAGGCCAAGGGCCCATCTAGTCCAGCTTCCTGTATCTCACCAATGCCCACCAGATGCCTCTGGGAGCACATGAGACAACCAGATCCCTGTCTCATGATGCCACTCCTCTGCATCTGGCACTTTGAGGTACTCCCCACCTTTTAAGCTTGGAGAGAACACGTATCCCCATCATGGCTTGTCACCTTGTGCCTCGTGGTGCAGTGGTTAAATGCCTGTACTGCAAGTAAAAGTGTGCTCATGATCGGGGGTTCAATCCCAGGTAGCAGGCTCATGGTTGACTCAGCCTTCCATCCTTCCGAGGTTGGTAAAACAAGTACCCAGCTTGCATAATTAAACTGTAAACCGCTCAGAGACTACTTGAAGTGGTATGGAGCGGTATATAAGCAGAACACTTTGGCACACTTTTCTTCCAGAAATCTGTCCAATCCCCTTTTGACGGCATCCGGGCCAGATGCTGTCACCCACCAACTCTTGGTTAAAATAACAACAAGAACCTTTGACTTGCAGAGCTGGAAGGGACCCTCTGGATGGCCGCGTCCAGCTCCTGTCAAGGAGGCACCAAGGTGTGGGGGGGAATCAGACTCCCAACCTATGGCTCTGCAGCCAGAGCCCCAAACCACTGAGCTATCCGGTTCCTGAACTGGTGCTGGGTTGGACTAGATGACCCCTGGGGTACCTTCCAAGCCTCCAGCTGGTCGGTGCTATGAAAAAAGAAAGAAAAAGAAACCCGGATCATTTGCATGGTCTCACGGCATCTGCCTCCTTAAAAGCTGGATTTTCAAAGTGAGGCAAAAATTCCCCTACCTCTTGGGTGAGTCACAGAAACCTCGCTTAAGGGATCATTACCAGGTTTTCTTTCTTCTTTTTTTTTCAAAAAGCCCGGTGGCCATGGGGACAGCATTTTTAGACACAGGTTATCTGGTAATTTAAACTGCTTTTAAAGGGACGTGGGACCAGAGCCTATTTTGAGACTGTTTTTTTTTAATCCCCAAATTGTTCTGTTTTTTCCCCCCATAGTATTTTACCCACAGCTTCAAAACTTCCCAGATATTTTGCATTTCTAGTGCCCAAAGTGTGCAAGTCACAGGCACTGGACAGCCCCACCTTCCCTGTCATGCCTCCTCCCTCCACGAGATGCAGGCCATCTCCTGGATGGTCATAATAAATAAGAAAGGCTATGTGGATACACTTTAAGCCAAAATGCTCAATATAATAATGCAGACAAGAGTTGCTCGCTTCAACAAAGAAGTTTGCTGGGCTGGGGCACCTCCCTTATGAGGAAAGGCTAAAACATTTGGGGCTCTTTAGTCTGGAAAAAAGGCGCTTGAGGGGGAATATGATTGAGACGTACAAAATAATGCAGGGCATGAGTAAAGTGGATAGAGGGAAGCTCTTCTCTCTCTCCGATAATACCAGAACTAGGGGACATACACTCAAATTGAGGGCTGGGAGAGTAAGAATTGACAAAAGAAAATATTTTTTCACCCAGCGCATTGTTAGTCTATGGAACTCCCTGCCACAGGATGTGGTGATGGCATCTGGCCTGGATGCCTTCAAAAGGGGATTGGACAGATTCCTGGAGGAAAAGCCCATCACAGGTTACAAACCATGATGGGGATGTGTCATCTCCAGGCTTAAAACCGGGGTACTTCAAGGGCCAGATGCAGGGGAGTGGTATCAGGAGACAGAGATCTAGTCTCGTGTGCTCCCAGATGCTTCTGGTGGGGCCACTGCGAGATACAGGAAGCTGGACTAGATGGGCCTTTGGCCTGATCCAGCACGGCTCTTCTTATGTTCTTATGTTCTTATTATATTGCACACATGTAAATGACACTTCATCTGCCTAGATGTCCTGAGAACACCTGATCTCTCCTGATTTCGGAAGCTAAGCAGGGTCGGACCTGGTTAGTACTTGGATGGGCGACCACCAGGGAATACCAGGTGCTGTAGGCGCCTGGAATAGGAACTGGCAAATCACTCCAGTATTCCTGCCAATAACACTCCATAGACATGGGGTCACAAAGAGTCAGTGATGACTGTAATGACACAACAACAACAACAACAACAACAACAACAACAACACTTCAATGTTTGCAAACATAAAGAGGGAACACGCAGCTCAGGGTCCAGGCAGAGTCCTTTGGCCAGAGGCACACACCCAATGCGCACCATCTCTACAAAGGCTAAAATTTTGCATATACAATGGTGCCCCAACTTAAGAGCAGCTTGACTTAAGAGCAATTCGACTTAAGAGCGTAAAATTGTTGCCATTTTTAACTGCCACCTTACAAATTTTAGATATGGTCTGCTCGACTTACAATTTTTTCCATTTTTATTTATTTTTTTAACTTATTTTTTCAATTTTTAGATAGGTACCCCGACTTAAGAGCATGCATTCGGAACGGATTAAATTCGTAAATTGAGGTACCACTGTAGGCTGTCACTCTCTGTATCAGCAATAGATGGCATAATTATTGTGTATAAGTTGCCCAGTGATAACATTTAAGGCCATGAGACCGTTTCCTCGTGTGGCTGTCTGCCTTTCCTTTTCCCCTTAGTTCCTCTTTGCTGCATCCCAAGCTGTGTTGTGGTTAAGCAAGCTACAGGTCAAAGGCATACTTCGGCATTTGTAACAAATGATAGCCTTTATATAACAATAGACTAAAAGAAGCAGGCGTTAATTCACTTTTCACAGCTCGCCACAAAGAGAAAGCTGGTGGAGGTGCCCAGGCTGGAGTTACTGTCTATTTATTTATTTATTTATTTATTTATTTATTTATTTATTTATTTATTTATTTATTGAATTTTTACCCCGCCCATCTTCCGAGGCAGAACTCTGGGCGGCTTCCAAATAGCTGAGCGAGTCAGCAAGCAATACAATATAAAACAAACCAATAGAACAACAGTACAATAATAGACAACAACAACGATAAAAACAGCATTTTAAAACAACTGGGGCATCTTAGGATCTGTACACAAAATACACAAATATATATCCAATTGGGCCTCAGATTATCACAGGGGGCTTTGGTCCACCCAAGCTCACAATGAAATAAAACGGTTAGCCTTTGCAATGCTACAAGGCTCTCCCTTCCCCTTTCCGATATGCTAAGACAGACGAACATGGCTTCATCTTTGGAAATTAATGGAGAGGGGTGCTGTATTAATGGAGGGGGTGCTGTAAAGAGGGAGCGTCATGATGGCACAGAAGACAAGATGGAGGAGGAAGAGGAGGAACCGCTGGAGAAGTTTCTTCAAAGCAGCCTCTCTCCATGTCAGAACCACCTTTGCTTCCAGTTGCCTCTTATCCCCTGGGTGTCCTGCATGGATTGTTCTCCCATCCAGAGTTAGTTTTTAGATAACATTTCCCATCTTCCCCTAGCGGCTGTGGGAGTCTTCTCTCCCCTCGGCCCATTCCACTGAGGGTCCTCAAATGGATCCCTTGGTGTTCTCCCTGCTCAAGAAAGAAGAGGCGTCCAATGGTCCAGTTTACTCTTGAAGGCCTCTAGCATTGGACCGCTTGCCTCCTCCCAAGGCCATGGGTTCCGTTGTCGTACTGCTCCAACAGTTAGGATTTTTCCCCCTGATATTCCGTTGAAATCTGGCTTCCTGGATCATTATGTGTCCAGCACTTTAGAATGAAAAAGAGCCGATCCTGCTCTTCCTCTGTTTGACAGCCTTTCAAGTATGTACCATGTTTCTCTGAAAATAAGACACTGTCTTATATTTATTTTTCCCCAAGAAGATACACTAGGGCTCATTTTTGGGGGTAGGTCTTATTTTCGGGGGAAACAAAGTTACAAAGTATGGTAACTTTGGTGGCCCAAGCAAAGGGGGGGGAAGGACCATAGATGGAAAGGGAGGGGCAATGTGCGCTCTGTGTGTGTGTGTGAGAGAGAGAGAGAGAGAGAGAGAGAGAGAGCAGTCACAACCACACCCATCACTAGGTCTTATTAACAGGCTAGGGCTTATATTTAACAAATGCATAGAAATCCAGCTAGGGCTTATTTTGGGGGTAGGTCTTATTTTTTGAAAGTGTTACCCTATCTCCCCTCCGTCTTCTTTTCTCCTGGCTAGACAGGTCTTTCTGTCTTTCCTGATAGGGCTTGGGTTCTACTCCCCAGATTATCCACTTCCGAAACAAAACGCCCATCTCTAGCCACTTTATAATCTGTTCCAGGATAATCCATTTTCTAGAATGCCATTGGCCATGTTGGTTGTGGGATGTTTGGAGTTACCGCTGAAAACTTTCTCCTGAAGCTATGCACCTCAGTTTTCTCCTCAGATGCTATATAAAGCATCTTTCTCTGGCCAGTTGTTTCCCAATAAAAGCGAAATATCTCCCTATTTAGAGGTGAACCTAATAATCACCCTCCCCTGTTATCTTAGCCACAAAGAACTCTTTTGTTGTTGTTTGAGGTTCCATATTGGCTGGACCCCAAGAGATCACGCCATTTAGAGAGGCTGCTCGAAGTCAAAGTTGTTGCTGGGAGGCGCAGATGGATCAGAAGCAGGGGTCATTGCACTGCAGAGCTATCAAAGGGACAATTACTGTTAACGAGGAGACTGGCTAATAAACCACCCTTTCCTCAGCAGAAGCCTCTCTGGAGCAGCTCTCCTTTTGAAAAGAAAAGAAAGGAACTGGGCTTTCTTCTGTGATGGCTTGAGTTATCCATCATTAAATGCCAATATTTGTTTTCCGCAGCTTCTGGCATTTGGCTGGAATAGTTCATGTTTTATTAAGGGCAAGCAGTGAGTCGGGTAGTTATCTGAGGATTTGGGGGAATGTTACCTTTGGACTACAGATCCCTGAATCCCCGTTTCTGCCTGAGGACTTTTCTTGGAGTTGCTGTCCCTAAAAGTAGTGTTTCCATGGCCGATGTATTGGATAGTGCGGTTACTACAATTCAGAGTACTTGCTTATATATTTAGCTGATTCGGTTTTCATATTCATCTTCTTATATCATTGTGTGTGTGTGTGTGTGTGTGTGTGTGTGTGTGTGTGTGTTGTGTCGTTACAGTCGTGTCCGACCCTTCGTGACTCCACGTCCATGTATAATAGGTTTTCATATTTGTGGTTTTTTGGATGTACTGTACTGTACTAGAATAGCCAGACCACAATATAACAAATGCAGTAGGATCTCCTATCCATAGAATATACTATCCACTGATTCACTTATCTGCCCCCTGAACATACTAAATAAAAAATTCCAGAAATACTAATGTGTATGTATTTCCAGGGTGTTATCCAACACGGATAACTAGAGGGAGCCACAGATCATGCAATATACAGTAAGACTCCGTTACCCACTGGGGGTTGGTTCCAGACCTTCACAGGGATAATGAAAACCATGGATAATGAAAACCGTGGATAAGAGAGAACACCAAAAATCCCCCAAACTGCTGTTTTGTGACAGTAGCTTGCTTTACAGCTGTTGTTTTATGACAGTAGTTTGCTTTACAGCTGCTATTTGTGACAGTAGCTTGCTTTACGGCTGTTTTTTATGACAGTAGCTTGCTTTACAGCTGCTGTTTGTGACAGTAGTGATGAGTTTAAAATAAGAATAAAATTGTTTCCCAGTCAGGCTAGCCCTGCTGAATTCCGCTGGACCCCAAATGTCCAATAAGAGTCCAACGAGAGAGAGATCCTGGAGACAGTACTGTGTTTATTAGGCCTAATAAAAAGCAGTAGGTGGACACCAAGCCAGAGACAGAGCAAAGATGTCCAACCCCGAGCACATGGAAACCCCAACTTTTATTAGTTTCACCCCCTCCCCCCCCGGGTGGCGCCAGTCCAGGGATTGGCTGAGGATGATTTCAAATAGTCCAATCAGGGTGGTCCAGGGGTTGGCCAGAGGTGGTCCTGGGTGGTCTCTGGCAGGCTGGTGTCGGATGCCCATACAGGTGTTAATGGGTCCAAGTGTTCTTTGATTGGGCCATCCAGATAACACAATAGAAAGGGGAAGCAATGTATTGTCCTTTGGGTCTGAGCAAACTGGAGGAATCAGAGAATCAATAGAGGGTTGGAGGAGATTAATGGCAAAGTCAATGGGGAACAGGAAAAAACCGGTGGGATTATCCAAAGGTGTCTGGGCAGTCTTTTGTAGGTGTAGAAATGTGATAATGGAAAAACTCCCCAGGCAGTGATAACATCTGGGTCTACGTGCCAAGGATGCTGATGCTCCAAGAAGCAGCTGTGGGTGTACGTGCTGAGGGTTCTGGAACCAATGGATTCTTCTGGATGATGCTGCCAGCCTCTCGTAGCCGCCATGATGATCTTTCTTCTTTGCACCATAATCCCCATTGCCCCAGATGGTAGGGTGTAGAAATCAGAGGATAGGACAGGCACATGTTTCAAGCACACCCAGGGTTGAGGGGTTGAGGTGAGGAAGAAGGATAGAAATGAAGGAGGAAGGAAGAGAGAGAGAGAGAGAGAGAGAGAAGGAAAAGAAGGGGAGGGGGGGTTGAAGGGGAGAGGGCACCCTTTTGGGTCAGGGGTCTGTGCCACGTAGGGGCAGTGGAGCCAGGTCTTTAGATGTTAAGGAAGTCCCGGATCCTTGAGAATGATAGCTGACAATCGTTCTCTTCTCCAGCCATAGCAGGGAGTAGATAATCCCTCAATTCAGGATTCATTCTGCCTGAATTGCGTCTCTGGCTGAAGTTTTTTAAGGTTGGGAGAATGGAGAAAGAGGAGCAGAGGAAGGGTTAAAGCAGGCGGGTAAGAAAGGGTTAAGAAAAGGCAGGAAAGAGTTAAATGACAAGGTTGAAGACTTGGGGAAAGAGGACAGAAAAATGGGTTAAAGGAGGAGGGCAGGAAAGGGTTAATTGAGGTAGGAAAGGGTTAAATGGAATCTCAACTAGGGGCTTGCCTGTTCGAATAATTTCGGGAAAAGGGTACCAGTCTACCTCCATAGGAAAGCATTGAAACAGAGAAACTCCCATAGGAAAATATTGAAGCGAGAAGGAGGGAGAAAGGGGGCGGGGGGGGAAGGAGGTTGGTCTACCTCCATAGGAATGTATGGCCAAGGAAAGGCATGAATTCCATGGAACTCAGCCCTGGGTAGAAAGTGTTGAGAAGAGTCGGTCACTCTGACTATACCTTCCTGGGTTTGGGTTATTGTGAGGTGGGTAGGGTGAGTGAATCCACACTGCTGGGCTGCTTATAAGCTTAGCCACTTCTCTGGTTCCCGAAGCGGTCAGAGTTTTCGAATTTGTCCGGGAAGGCGTTTTGGTTGTTTTGAAAGAGAGGGAGGGTGGTCTACCACCATAAGAAAACCTGACCGGGGAGAATCATGAATTTTATGGAACTGCATAGTGGAAGTGGAGGGTGGATTCATCCCGCTGGCGCTGTCAGGAACCTAGCCACCCTCTCGGTACCTGAAACGGCTACAGAATTTGGATTCGCCCGGGGAAAGCATTTTGGCTGTTTTTTGGGGGGGGCGTCTACTCAGGCAATTCACCGGGTTAGGGGTTCCCTGCTGCGCCCCCGTCTGGCCATAATTAATTTGACAGTGATTGATTAGACAGGGGCGCTGATTGGACAAAGCGTGCAGGAGAGCTTATCTTCGCTCCCCTGCTGTTTTATGGAGTCTCCGCGGTAATTGACTGCCACAGGAGACCTGATACAATGTAAACTGTTAAAGTGGGTGCGAATTTGAGGCTTCCACTTGCCGAATTCTCGGCTCGCAAGGCTTCTCAGCCGGCAGCAAGGGGCAGCTTGTATTTTCCCCGATATCTCGGGAACGGTTGGGAGTTTTTGGACGCGGGAAAAAGTGTAGTGCTTATGACAGTGTGAGAGCCATTTGGGCAGTTCTGATGGGTCTTGGAACTGCTCCAATTATTTACAAATTTTATTTTTTTTCATCGTGACTTCAGAGTAGCATACTTTGTTTACGACTAGCTTGGTTTGTGGCTGCTGAATTATTTATTTGATTTTTCCTCCTCTGGTTTCCATGGATAACTGAATCAGTGGATCATGAATCAGTGGATACAGGGGTCCTACTGTATTGCATTGGATACGTGAAACCAGTCCCATCTCAGATATTGCAGTCTTATTGCATATACTATATTTTCTTTTATATGCCTATTCAATCACAAGAAGATTTTCTTCGGCATTTAGTTTATCTTTCTTGTTTAATTTCTTGGGCAAAGAAATTAAAGGATATTCAGAAAAAGGGAGGAGCCTACAAGGTTCCCAGTAGCCCTCTGGTCTATACTGGGATGAACCCTTTGGGAATCAGTGGCAGCTGCGACAAAGCGCCAGCTTCTGATTTCTCCCAGGTGATCTATCAAGTTCTGTAGGTCTCCTCTCTAAGAGAAGTTCAGGCATGACTTCACCTGCCTTGACTTCCTTGCGCAGACACAGAAAGCCTTGGGAAATCAGCAATGTTTCACTCAAACTTGACTTGTTTTTAACTGCAAGGCCGGAATTCTCAAACCTGAGGCAAGCAGGATGGCCCCAGAGATGTTTCTCTCACTCAAGAGAGATGGGAAAGAAGGGCAGTAAAAACTGAGAGTGATTGTGAGGAGCTCCAGAGGGATCTCTTGACACTGGGGGAGTGGGCAAACCACTGGGAAATGACCTTCAACTTGAGATGGGCACGAATCAAAAAATGGCATTTTGTTTGTCGTTTGTCATTTGGAGAGTCCGTTTCGGTTCGTTTCCGTTTTTTGCGAATTTTTGCAAAAAAATCGTTTTCGTTTTTGTTCGTTTCGTTACCATTTTGTTACCATTTATTTCAATATTTTGTGATTTTTTTTTAGGATTTTAAGCAATTGACTCATATTGCAGTAACGGAAACAAAACGCACAACAAAATTTCCAGTGTTTCTGTTCGTTTCGTTTCATTTTAGAGACAAAATTCGTTTGTCGTTTCGTTGCATAATGAAACGAAAAAACGGAAACGGAAACGAAAAATTGTTTGTTTCGTGCCCATCTCTACCTTCAACATTAGTAAGTGCGGAGTGGTGCACGTTGGGGCAAAAGAACCCAATTACATTTATAAACTAATGGGGTCTGAACTCTCTGCAACAAACCAGGAATGGGACCTTGGTGTCCTGGTGGACAGCTCAATGAAGGTGTCAACCCAGTGTGCCGCAGCAGTGAAAAAAGCAAGCTCAATGCTAAGGATGATTAGGAAGGGTACAGAAAATAAGTCAGCAAGTGTCACTTTGCCTCTTTATACATCTATGGTGAGGACTCATCTGGAGTACTGTGTACAGTTCTGGTCACCATACCTCCAGAAGGATGTTATGGAAATGGAAAAAGTGCAGAGGAGGGCAACCAGAATGATTCGGGGAGTGGAACACCTTCCTTACCATCTGAGGCTGCCACGGCTGGGCCTCTTCACTCTTGAACGACGGCGCCTAAGAGGTGACCTGATTGAAGTTTATAAAATCATACATGGTGTGGACAAAATAGATAAGGAAAAACTGTTTTCCCTATCACACAACCCTAGGACTTGGGGGCACTCCATGAAACTTTTTTATGCTAAATCTCAAACCAATAAGAGGAAGTTCTTTTTCACCCAGAGGATCCCTGGTCTGTGGAACTCCCTGCCAGAAGAAGGGGTGACAGCTGTCAGCCTTGACAGCTTTAAGAAAGGGTTGGACAAGTTCATGGAGAACAAGGGTATCAATGGCTACCATGATGGATGCCTATAAGGACAACCTCCGGGTTGGAGAGAGAGGCAGGATATCTCTCAATGCCATTTGCAGGGAATTGTAAGCAGGTGAAGACATCTGCTTGGGAATACCCTGAAGCAAATGGTGAGCTGCCACTGTGTGAGAAAGAATGCTGGACTGGATGGACTGTGGCCTGTTCCAGCAAGGCTCTTGTTATGTTCCTATGTTCTTAAGGGTAATGAGAAAATTAGATTTCCCCTGTCAAGGAGTCCCAGTGGGGAAATCGAACTCTCGACCTCTGGCTGTGCATCCAAAGACCTGAACCACAGAGCTCTACAGCTGTTCTCATGTTCCCTGAGACAGAACTGAAGGCATGATTAGATCTCACTCAGCTCAGAATAAGCAGAGTTATTTACTGTGTCTTCAAAAAATGAAAGTGTTTGGTTTGTCCAGCCCAGTTCTGACTCTCTCCAGGGGAATTTGCATCACCACCACCACTAACATCTGGCAAATGGCAGGTGTAGCTATTTCACCACTGGCCATATTTGGCACTTGGCATGCGATGGTGTTTGAATCTGATGGTTGATCTGCAATTGTCTTAGCATTCGACAACATTTAAAAGATGGCATTGGCGGGCTTTAGAGGGTGACAGAACGTGATATTTTGTGCTCACCTATATTTGACCACATACGCACTTATTTTTCTTTTTCCCGGTTTAATTTTTCCTTCTCTCTCTCATTCCTTCTGAAACACAACAGCCAGACTATCCAGATCTAAACATTTACATTTGGGATGAACCTTGTGGTGTAGTGGTTAAACTTCTGTACTGCTGCTGTTAACTGTGCTCACGACCTGGGGTTCAATCCCAGGTAGCCAGCTCAAGGCTCACTCAGCCTTCCAGCCTTCCAAAGTCGATAACATGAGCAGCCAGCTCACTGCGAGGGCAGCGTGTAGCATGCATTATGACAGTGGTACCTTTTATAAAGGAATTAATTCGTTCCAGATGGAATTCTGTTAAGCAAATTTTCCTTTGTACAAATTTCCCATAGGAATGCATTGAAAATGGATTAATCCCTAATCACGACCATTTTTATGTTGTACAGATTCGCCCCATAGGCAATTCTGTTAAGCAATTTCCCCCTATCTCCGGATTTTTTTTCCTTTAAGCGGATTTTCTGTTAAAAAAACCGCTTGTTATACAACGGTCCACTGTACTTGTAAACTGCCCAGAGAGTGCTTTAAGTGCTATAGGGCAGTATGTAAGCGAAACGCTTTTTGCTTTTGAAACAGTCAGTGGCCGCAAACTTCAAATTCGATTTTCCCTTCCATAGAGTTGCTGGTGGCTGTTGCACTCTGCAGAGATAATAAGATTTCGGGGAACACTGGGGAAGGCCAGGCGGGAGGTGGGTGCCCGCCCCCCAGCAGAACTGGAAACAGATGGGAGCGCTGATGAGAGGCAATGTGTTTGCAGCCGCCCAGAACTAACTGCCTAGAACAGGGCAGCCAATTAACGCTATTACAGGAAAAGAGAAGATCTGGTTCTCATTCATACCCTGGGAAGCCAAACTTTGCCATATTCAGAAGAGAACATGCAGGGAGAGAGCCAGGATTGCGCTCATGGGTGCACGGCAAAAATAAAAGATAATTTCTTCCGGTCTATTCACATCCCATAAGCCGTTGTCTCCCCAGGAAGGCAAGTGACGATGGACCACTAGTTCCCAAATCTGCCACCTTCCCTTGGCAGTGTGCCTCTGAGGAAGACCACTCAGAAGCATCCTTTAGACTACGTCTCACCTTGATTTCCCTCTGCTTTTAGCCTTCATGGGCAGCAAAGGCTGGTAATGAGACTCCTCTCTCTCTCTCTCTCTCTCTCTCTCTGTGTGTGTGTGTGTGTGTGTGTGTGTGTGAAGGCAGTGGTTGTTACCCTGGGATAAGGAATGCCCTTCTTCATAATTTATGGCGCCGGGATCATTCCAGGGCCAGGCCGGGCACTGTGGGCCAAATGGCCACTTTTGCCACCAGGGCCGTGCGTTGCCGTTCCTTTGCGATCAGACGTCATCCGTTCTCGGCAGGCGCCCCGCTTGGCTCCCAGCGCCGGCTTTGATCTGCCAGCATTACCAATCTAAGCCTTGCTCCAGCGGTGACATTTTTAGAGGGCACAGAATCCATCACACCCGAGGAACAAACAAACAACGACTCCGCGCAACGGGAAAAGGTCGGGGCTCAAGTAGAGACATAGCAGGAGACTCTCGCCCAGCAGCGGAGGGGAATCAGGCGGCAGGTCTTGTGCAAATAACGTGTGCCAGGCTGCCTCTGCCTTCCTCCTCTCCATCGTTCTCTTAAATGCCTGATATAATATTTCCATTTTCTGCCTTAAAGCGACAGGCTCCAACCAGGGTCCTTTTTTTTCACTGAGGAGGACCTGTTTGCACTCCTTGCCTACCCTAGCATCCTTCGCCTCTCCTTTACCTCTTCCTTTGGATCAGGACTCAGGCAGAAGCAAGAGGCCTTTTAGATTTTCTTCTAGAAACCAAGCCCTATAAGGAAAGAAAGAAGACTTGAGGAGAGATAGGAGAGCATCATCCCAGAGTGCAGGACACACAACCATGGGCGCAAGCGACAGGAAGACAGACAGAGGTGGAAAACCAGGGAAAAATTCTGAACTGTTAGAGCAGTACAACAGTCAGACCTGTGACTTTGAGAGTTGGTGAGGGCTCCAACACTGCAGGCCTTCAAGAGAAGCCTGGACAACCACCTGGCAGATATGCTTTGATTTCTAATCCTGGTTTGAGCAGGGGTTTGGACTTGATGGCCATATAAGGCCCCTTCCAACTTCACTATTCTGATTCTGTGATTCTGGCAGGGGATCTAATCTGAAGCCATAAGAACCTAAGAACCTAAGAAGAGCCATGCTGGATCAGGCCAAAGGCCCATCTAGTCCAGCTTCCTGTATCTCACAGTGGCCCCACCAGATGCTTTTGGGAGTGCATGAGACTAGATCTCTGTCTCCTGATACCACTGCCCTGCATCTGGCCCTTGAAGGACCCTGGTTTAAAGCCTGGAGATTACACATCTCCATCATGGTTTCTCACCTGTGATGGACTTTTCCTCCAGGAATCTGTCCAATCCCCTTTTGAAGGCATCCAGGCCAGATGCCATCACCACCTCCTGTGGCAGGGAGTTCCACAGACTAACAACGTGCTGAGTTTAAAAAAAAATCTTTTGTCTGTTCTTACTCTCCGAGCCCTCAATTTGAGTGTATGTCCCCTAGTTCTGGTATTTTGTGAGAAGGAGAAGAGTGTCCCTCTATCCACTTGACTCATGCCCTGCATTATTTTGTACATCTCAATCATATCCCCCCTCAAGCGCCTTTTTTCCAGACTAAAGAGCCCCAAATGTTTTAGCCTTTCCTCATAAGGGAGGTGCTCCAGCCCAGTAATCATTTTAGTCACTCTCTTCTGCACCTTTTCCAGTTCCACCATGTCTTTCTTGAGATGCGGTGACCAGAACTGTACACAATACTCCAGGTGCAGCCTTACTATCATTTTGTACAATGGCATTATCATGTTGGCTGTTTTATTTTCAATCCCCTTTTTGATAATCCCTACCATGGAATTGGGATTCCTAGCCATGCATGGTCCCAGCCGTTCAATGAGGCTTCGCATTGCCTGGGGCAAACATGGATTCCGTGTGTTTCTCCAGCAGAATAGGGTTGTGTGGAGGAGTACAAAGTACAAATGCCGTTTTCTCATTTACTGCCTGGTGGGGTATATGCCCTGCTTTCCCCCACGCCCAGGTTGAAGCCCTGCATGGTCAATTTACTTTTTTTTTTTTTTTTTTGATGGGGCGGTAATAGCTACCAGCCATGCTCCCTGGGAGATTCTTGGAGTTGCAATCCAAAGCATTGGATGATGGATTGATTGAGATGGAAGGAGCCTGTAAGGCCATCCAGCCCGCATCAGTGGAAATTCCCCCTTTTGCTTCCGTTTATCAATGCCAGATATGGATTGGAATAGGGAAATGCAGAGTGTTTTCATAGTTCCTCTCACCGTCACTGGCAAAGTGTCGTATCCAGAGGCGGCAGGGTGGGGTGGGGAATGAAACCAATATTATTTCCTATTCCCATGTGTCTCGGAGTATTTCTGCAGTCGGCACTTATAAAATGGGAAGGAAAACGGGGGGAATGACGGGTGAGGCCCTAGAGATAAATGGCAACCGCGTGGAAGCAATTGGCATTTGGATATGTAATTCAAAACCAGGGACTTTTCAAGTTCAGAACTCTTTATTTTGAAGGTACAGAGCGCTCCCAAAGAAAAGAAGACTAGATCATCTCAAATCCTGAGTCTTTAGGATACTGAGCCAGAAGATTGCTATAGAAACTTGCTATAGAAAGTGTTTTAATTGATACAATTTCGATTGTGGGTCTTCTGAGGGCCATTTTAGTGTAATGGTTTTTATTATTGTTTTATTTATTGATCGATATTTTATGTTTTAACTGAATTATTTTAATTGTACCCGTCCAGAGACCTTTGGGTAGTGGGCAGCATATAAGCTGTAAAAATAATACATAATAAATAAAATCTCAGAATCCAAGAGCAGATTCTATTCTCATGATCCTGAGATCCCATTTTGGTCCTGCTGTGAAGGAACAATGGCTCCTGATGTTTTTGGAAGAGCAAAGACCGGCGCCAACGCTTCCTGATGCTTCTATGATTTGCTCTCCTCTCCATGCAGACCCCACGGCATCCCAACAGCTCCGCGGAAGGTGCCGCCTTAAATTTTGCCATCCTCACAGGAGGACGTACAGGAGAGGGCGTTTTCAGTGGTCTGTCTCCCTCAGGCTGGGGAACGTACAAAATTATGCAGGGCATGAGTCAAGTGGATAGAGGGAAGCTCTTCTCCCTCTCACAGAATACCAGAACTAGGGGACATCCACTCAAATTGAGGGCTGGGAGAGTGAGAACAGACAAAAGAAAATATTTATTTTACCCAGCACGTTGTTAGTCTCTGCAACTCCCTGCCACAGGAGGTGGTGATGGCATCTGTCCTGGATGCCTTCAAAAGGGGGGTTGGACAGATTCCTGGAGGAAAAGTCCATCACAGGTGATAAACCATGATGGAGATGTGTCTAATTTCCAGGCTTAAAACCAGGGTCCTTCAAGGGCCAGATGCAGGGGAGTGGGATCAGGAGACAGAGATCTAGTCTTGTGCGCTCCCAGACGCATCTGGTGGGGCCACCGTGAGATACAGGAAGCTGGACTAGATTGGCCTTTGGCCTGATCCAGCATGGCTCTTCTTATGCTCTTATGTTCTTATATTCCCTCCACGAGAACACAGAGGTTCTCCTCCTTGGATTCACAGCTGTTTCCTGACAGCAACTCCTCACAGTGCTGGGAAACACTATGGAGGACGAAGCATTCTGGGAGTTGCAGTCCAAGAACATCTGGGGAGCCCAGGTTGGCATACACTCGGTCAGAGAAGGAGCTGGCTTTATTCCCCCTGTCCCTGGTAGCAGGCCAAACCTTTCTTCCTCAGGCGACTTTGGGGAAACTGAAAAGACAACTAAGGTGGTTACTTCATGTGTGCGTTTTGTCTCTCTTAGTGTTGCACTTTGGATCGGTACAAAAAGATGTTACTTCACGACCATTGTGCAACTACGGAAATTTGTCTCGACCGCACCCCCGGAATGAGTGCTAAACGCGACAATCCTGTCCCTGGTGCTGGGGTAGGGTTTCCCCTTGTCATTCTTTGTTCCCGCTTTCTCTTCTGATACAAGGCACCAGTTAGTAATGACTGTCATGCAACAAAACATTTGTTTCTCTCAGAAAACTGTGCCCGGGGTTTTTGTTTGTTTGTTTTATTTTTCAGAAGCGAAAAATCAAAAAAGAATTTTTAAGCCCTCCCCCCCCAAAAAAAAGGAAAAGGGAAGCTAGACATATTCAATGCTTGTCACGGTAGAAGACCGTGAGGTAACATTTGTCATGAGACAAGTTATCACAACCATGGGAACACTGAAACAGGGACAAAACCACGTGATTGCGACCAACGCTGTCATGGTACAAAACTCGTCGCGGAACAAAGAAGGACGTGAAGTAACCATCGAAGAAAAGAGATGTTAAGAAAACCAAAGCAGCTTTTCAGGGCAGGGTATACTGTATGTCAGTGTTGGCAAACTTATGGCGCAGGTGTCAAAGGTGGCCCTCGAAGGAGCACTTTCTGTGGGCACCTGACATTGCCCCTGCACAGCCTCCTGGATTCAGGTTAAATTACTGTATGGACATTTTGTGAAAAATTAGTGGGTTCTGAATCGCAGTTTGGGCACTCAGTCTCTAAAAGGGTTGCCATCACTTGTATATGTAGCACCTTCTGTCTTTCTCTGTTTCTGATGTGCTTTTTTAAATGCTTGAAATTGTTTTACGGCGCCGGCTTTTACCAGTATGCATTTTTAACAGTACAATCAGTTGTGCTTCTAATTCTAGTTTGTAAATAACCCTGTAAACCACGGTGGGCCCCTGCATTAGAAGAGAACTGGCATGATGTGAGAATTCAGGTTCACCCACTGAATGCCTGCAGAAGAAGCAGGAGAGGACTTTCAATAAATTTTGAAATTTGGTGCTGGGAAGGGAACTAAGGGATCAGCCGGTGAGCACTAATTTTTGACAGGCTTCTTCAAAGCAGGGGTGGGAATAGGAAATGGTGATTGCGTGGATGTTGATGGACTACACTTCCCATTGGCCTCTTCCATGAGCCCTGGTGGTTGGGATTTATCAACAAATAATTAAGGGATTATGAAAAATGTTAACACACACATGTGTATAGCAGAGTAAACAAATATGAGCTTAGCAGCAGTAGCATGTAGATAAAGTGTAGTTAATTGTTATAAGTATTGTCAGAACCCAGAAACGGAGAGACAAAGAAGCATGACTTAGAATAAAACTCTTATATTGAATATATACAGCAAATATACAACAGCATAACACCAAGCAATATCACATATACAAATCAACAGAGCGTGGGGTACTGTTTTCTCACCATAAACAGTCCCAATTTAACATTATACAAGCCAGTTCTTATATACACATTTAGACCTCATCAGACATGATTTTAACCAATCACATTCTGATATACCATGATGTCATTAACTATTCCACCTGTGCTAAATCACTTAAGCTGCTGGTGATTTCTAATCCCTTGCACTTGTGGCTAACATCATGACACTGCATTTTTTACTGACTCCATTTTACAATTCTCTTTTCACTCTGTTAAATATACAATACATATATTTTGTCAATTCTACATATTATGACAGGATTACCAAACCTTTGAGTCAAACAATAGTCTTTTGATTCTTTATTATGAGATTACTCCTTGCCTCCCCTCTAAAAAAATTCAAGGCAGTGTACATCACTCCACTTTTCTGCGCTTCTTCCTCACAACATCCCTGTGAGGTAGATTAAGCTGACAGGAAAGGACTAGTCTGGAGTTTGCCTGCCCTCCCTGCCTCTGTTCACCACCACCCCGACCACCTGCCCAGCCAACCTGTCCCCGGCTCCATGGCTGCAGTGTCCTTCCCGCCTCCTTGCATGTTATAGAGACTTGCCCAAAGTTCAACTTGGGGGCCAAATGCAGCTGAATGATCGGCCCCCACACATTTTAACCTCACCCAATCTGGCCCTCCTTGCGAAAAGTTTGGACACCCCTGAAATAAGTAATTGAACAAGGAGCTGTCCAGCAGGAGAAGCTGCTGAAACTTTAGGGGGAGCTGTCCACTCCAAAGAGACACAGAACAGAAGGAGGTGCTTGGCTGTCATCAGCCTGACAGTAACTGGTGAGTTTTGTAAGTGGACTGACTGTATCGCTCCCTCCTTTTATCCAGGCCTGACCTTGAAGCTTTAGGATCACATTCTTTGCTTTTTTGTGTCTAAGGGCCTGCAAATGGCAGTCACTAGAATGACAGAGTTGGAAGAGGCCTCCAGGGCCATCTAGTCCAACCTCCTGCCATGCAGGAACACCCATCACAGGACTCCTGACAGGTGGCCATCCAGCCTCTGCGTAAAAACCTCCAAAGAAGGAGACCCCACCACCCTCCTTTGGGGCAGCATCTTCCACTGCCGAACAGCTCTAACCGTCAGGAAGTTTTTCCTAATGTTTAGTCTCTAATTTAATGTTTAATCTTCCTAATGTTTAATCTCTAATCTCAGCCAGCACAGCTAATGCTGAAGGCTTGTGGGCCTTCTGGAGACCCAGCTTTAAGAACCATTGCTCTAACCACTGCACGTTACGACCCGTGCAATGTCTGGAAGGTGTCACACAGGTAGAAAGACTCAATAGCTATTGGTCTTGATAACCGCATAAAGCTCCCGCCCCCATGCGTTTCTCTTTGAAAGGCAGAGAAGCCTCAAAAAACTTTGCAATCTCTTTTGTCCCTTTTTAAAATCTCCCACAAATCAGGAACACAGCACGATGGATGCGAAAAGCATGGTCAGCAGGGCGTTGAGCTATGATGCGATCTGGAAGGCCTGTGAAAAATCAGGCCTTGGGGGTGTCCCACTCCATTCCTACCCGTGGTTCCCGGCTTGCAAAAAAACCTCACTCCACCCTTCTGCCCCCGCCCCCATCACAGGGTGGTGGAAAGGAGGAGAGCATTTTGATTTGACAGACCTTTTCTCTCTTCTCTCTTCTCTGGCCCCAGGATGCCTTGCTGAGCCTGGGTTCGGTGATTGACCTCTCCAGCCTCCGGGAAGTCATCAAAGATGCCATCGCGTCCGTGCTGCCGAAAGTGGTAAGTGACCGATGGCTGGAGCGTGACAAGGGTCTGGGAAGGGGAGCTCAGTGCAGGGTCTGTGGCCCCGGCAGCCCTGGGTCTGAACCTGCGTATGGCGCCTCAGAGAAGGTAAAGCCTCCCTTGAGCTTAAAAGGGGCATCTCTTGAGTCCTCCTACCCTACAGAGGTAGGACTCAACAGTGAGGCCCCATTGGGAGACTTGTGTGCGGTTCTGGTCACCATACCTCCAGAAGGATATGAAGGGAATGGAGAAAGTGCAGAGGAGGGCAACCAGAATGATTAGGGGACTGGGACACCTTCCTTACCATCTGAGGCTATAACAGCTAGGCCTCTTCGCTCTTGAACGATGGCACCTAAGAGGTGACCTGATTGAAGTTTGTGAAATTACAGTGGTACCTTGTATAAAGTAATTAATTCGTTCCAAATGAAATTATGTTAAGCAAATTTTCCTTTATACAAATTCCCATAGGCATGCATTGAAAATGGAGTAATCCCATTTTTATGTTGCACGGATTTTCCCCGTAGGCGATTATGTTAAGCAAATTTCCCCTATCTCCGGAATATTTTATGTTGTACAGATTTTATGTTATACAAGCTGTTTCTTATACAAGGGTCCACTGTATACACGTTGTGGATAAAGTAGATAAGGAAAAATTCTTTTCCCTATCACACAACATTAGAACTAGGGGGCACTCCATGAAACTTTTGGGTGCTAGATCTCAAAACAAATAAGAGAAAGTCCTTTTTCACCCAGAGGTTCCCTGGTCTGTGGAACTCCCTGCCAGAGGAAGTGGCAACAGCTGTCAGGCTTGACAGCTTTAAGAAAGGATTGGACAAGTTCACGGAGAACAAGGGTGTCAATGGGTACCATTATGGATGCCTATAAGGACAACCTCCGGGTTGGAGAGAGAGGCTGGAGATCTTTCAATGCCATTTGCGGGGAATCGTAAGCAGGGGAAGACATCTGCTTGGGAATACCCTGAAGCAAATAGTGAGCCACTGTGTGAGACAGAATGCTGGACTGGATGGGCTGTGGCCTGTTCCAGCAAGGCTGTTCTTATGTTCTTATGAGGTTGCTCCTAAATTAATTTTTTTGAAGATTCCTGCTTCCTCACCCATAGGATCGCCTTTCAAGCATTGGCAGACGGCAGACCTGGTTTGTCCTAAATCTCATTTTGGCAAGACTGAAACATGCAGTGCGCTTTCAGCCATGTGTGATTTCCGGATGGATCTCGCCGTCCTCACCTCCCAGGAAGGAGCTGTTTATTTCCCCTTATTGCTTCCTCTGGGCAGGCACAGAGGCCAGGGAATTGGACAGGGCTCCTCTGTCAGAAGCTGGTTCAGCTGCCCCAACGTTGGAGAACTCGAGACATGATGGTTGGTTCACTTGTTCTCCCCTCAACCATCTGGATGAGAAGGTTGAATCTTGCAGTGTCAGGTTGTGGGTCTCCCAATGCAGTCCAAAGCTTGAGAGAAAGCCTTCTCGACCTACAACCTAAGGACTGCCCTGGGAGGGACCTTCATTGTAGACAACTTCATAGAATCATAGAATCATAGAATCACAGAGTTGGAAGAGACCTCATGGGCCATCGAGTCCAACCCCCTGCCAAGCAGGAACCCCTTCACAATATTTCCGACAGATGGCCATCCAGCCTCTGCTTAAATACCGTCAAAGAAGGAGACTCTACCACCCTGCGTGGCAGCATATTCCACTGCCGAATAGCTCTAACTGTCATGAAGTTCTTCCGAATGTTCAAATGGAATCTCTTTTCCTGTAGTTTGAAACCATTGCCCCGAGTCCTAGTCTCTGAAGCCATGGAGAACAAACCTGTTCCCTCTTCAATATGACATCCTTTCAAATATTTAAACATAGCTATCATATCCCCTCTCAGTCTTCTTGTGTTCTGTCCCAAACTTTGTCAAAAACTACCGTTCAGAGAATGCCATGGCTAGCATCAGCCTCTGTCCCCTTACCATCCCCTCCTTCTGTCCTGAGAATTTCCTCTTTGGTTGCCAGTAAAACCTCTGAGATTCAATGTGTTGTGTTGTGGGTGTGGAGTCCCAACAAAATGCGATGAAACAAGAGAGGCGAGTGTCGGCTTTTCTTTCAGAGAATGAGCCAGAGCTTCTGTTTATAGTAACCCCCCATCTATCACAGGGTTAGGGTAGGGACCCAACCTGAACCATGATAATTGAAAATCGGCGATATACAGATGCAAGTCAGGTTGGGCCTGGGGGAACGGCGTGTGAGGCCTCCATGGAGGCAAGCCCTGGGCTCCAGCTGATTGGTGCTGGGGCGGGGGAGAAAAGACTTTTGTTTCCCCACTCCAGTACCAATCAGCTGGAGCCCAGGGCCTGGGGAGAGGGGG
>JAHTLZ010003132.1:135153-153492 GCA_023846285.1 Phrynocephalus versicolor | reverse complement strand
GTGTGTGTGTGTGTGTGTGTGTGTGTGTGTGTGTGTGTGTGTGTGTGTGGCACTCTGTACATGCCCTGGGGCATTGTGGTGAACGAGAAGGACAGGAGGGGACCGAAGGGGGAGGAGCCCCCCTGACCCACACGCCAGCGAGGGGGGAGAAACCGCTCACTCGCCCACCCGCCCCCTCCCCTGCCTCGTTACCTGTCGGAGTCCAGTCGAGGCTTCCTCTCGGCCCGACAACCAAAAGACCGGCGAGGAACTGGGCCGGCGCAGGCTTTCTAAGGGAGAGCCAGACCGGAGGACCAGAGGGCAAGACCATGACAAATACGAGGAGAAACCGCCCGGCCCCAGAGGAGCCCCCTTTAGGAATTCCCCTCAGAGGGCCCCGCATGGCTTCAGGAGCTGCTACGCCGTTACCATGGCAGCACATCCAGAAAATGGCGGAGTCGGGAGGACCTGCCCTCTGACACAGAAGCCCTAGAGAGGCCCCAGGACGGACTTCCCGGAAGAGGCGTGTCAGGAAAACCTGCCCCCCGACTACCTCACGCTAGAGTGTCACGGTGAAAGGCCCTTAAAGGCAAAACGTCCTAGAGTGCCGCCTTGTTACACAGGGACTCTATTCAGCGCCCTCTGCTGGCAACCCTCTCGCCGGAGGACCCGAGAGTAGCTGGAAGCCTTGCGGCTGAAGGGGCGGGAGGAGGAGGAGGAGGCGGCTGCTAAGGGGGGGAAAGAGACCAGAACAGGGGCGCCCGTTTCACAGGGAGAGAGGGCAAAGGAAGGACACTCCAGCATTTATTTCCCTGCCCCTCATGAAACCTCCATGGGGATAATTGGCCCTGATAATTGGCCTCTGCTTCCTGCTGCTTGATCAAGCTTTTCATCTGTTCCTCCCCCCTTTTGTTGGCCTTATCAACCACTTATCACTTGAGATGGCCGTAATTATTTAGTTTTATTGTATTTTCATCTACAGTATGGTCGCATGCCGCCCAGACTGGCCTTTGAGGCCAAATGGGAGGCATAAATGTAATGGCAAAGAAACCAGGACATACTTTTCCCCTGTTTAAAGTGGCTCTTAGTATTTCGATGAGAGCATTTACATACAGAACATTGCTGTGTGAAGTAATAATGAAAGATGATAATGACCTCTCGTAACACTTTCCCTATTCTGCCTGCCCGTGGGAAGGCGAGGGAACGAGACCTGTCTTGGAACCGGCCTGACCTCTGGCCGTTACTGAATAAGAAATATAAAACTTCTCATAAAGATGAAAGAAAATGGAAGGGAAATCATTCACAACTGACACGGTGCTCTCCTGTGAACATCCCTGGGGGTGGGGGGGAAACTGGGCTCCACCCTATATGTGATTAATGACCGGAGGAGAGAGAAAAGCTCTGAATAAGATAAGTCCTCAGCACGGCCCTACCTGAGGAGGCCAAAGTCCTGCCTCTTCCTATTCCACAGTTGTTGCGGATCGGGCCTGCCTCTAGGCTCTTCGGTTGGGAAACTGGGCTGCTCTTTTCCAATCGGCTGGATGGCATTAGGTCCTCCCCCTTAAATGTGACTCTTTGCCATCCTTCTGCTTTGCCTTTCTTTTCTTCTTCAGAACAACTGAAATCTAAAAAAAGGGAAACAGAACAATTTTTAAAAGCAATTTGGAATTTTATTCATATGCCGTCATTGCGAGACGATGCAAGTTTCCAAATTTTGCTTCTCATTAGGGTCCCTCTGGTTTAGAAGAACTCTCCAAAGCCTTATCAGAGTGTGGGCCAGCTGGCTGTAGAGGGAAAGCCACTTTGCACATGCTTTGAGGCCCACCATGGGGCCCGCCCGCCCGCCTGTCCGCTGCCCATGGACCCTGGGGGTGAGAGGGAAGAGCAGGAGGCGGCCATCTCCGCTCTCCTCCCCACACCAGGAGCATCTCTTTTTTTCTGCACATTTAACTGGAAAGTTTTCTCCACAGTCCCACTCAGAACTTGCTTCACCATTGTCCAACTCCAAGAACTAAAAGAAGAAAAATCTGCTTCCCAAAGTAATTACTCTGAGTCTAAAACGTAACACACACGTAGCTAGATGGAGTGGGATATAATTTTAATAAATAAATAAATAAATAACACATGCAAACACACACAGAGACCCAAACGAATACAAAAGATTGTGGTGAGGAGGACAGGAGGGATGGTTTCAGGTATGTGGCAATCCTTCATACAATCCACAGCAAAAGTAGACATGCTAATTTTGCTACTGATGATGTATGTATTTCAAAGATGATTTTACCTACGGGAAAAATGAAAAGCAAATTCAACATATGCAGTGTCACTTTGAAAGCCTTTCCCTGGCCATCTTCGGGGGTTTCAAAGGATTCCAGGGTAAGAATCAGCACCCACTTCGCCTATCAATTATTTTCATGGAAGGCATGGCAGTATTTTTCCATCAGGTCCAGTGAACCAGGTGAATAATCTTATAAATTAAAACCTTCCTCTCCTGCTGAAAATGTTTCCAATAATGGCGGAGAATAAACCTTTGGTGTTCTAGAGGTATGAAACCACAAGCCGTGGGAGAGAGCACAGTGGCCACAGAGAGTGAGAAGGAGGCAGATATTCACAAGGAAACCGGGAGTCCTGCAAGTGTTACTCATCTTTTCCTCCTTAGGTCCTTTTTCCCACCTCCTACCTTGGCAGCATTCCAGCACGTAATGACTGCCTTGGCTCTTCTAAGTCTATTGGATATTACATGTATCTTGGGGCTCTATCTGCACACATAGCATGTGCATGTGATTTTGCAAGTGACCAGTAAGGCTTTTGCTCCTCCCATACACTGAATGTTCACATGGTTTCCCTCTAGTAGGAGTCCTCTAAATTAGGGTTGATCTTTGAGTGAAGCCCTTTCCACACTCACAGCTGAGGGAGAGCCTGTATGAACTGCTCTGTGACTTCTGACCAATGCTGTTTCCGCATTGTGAGCGTTTGCGTGGCTTCTCTCTCGTGTGTGCTCTTTGCTGAAGCACCTTCCTCACTCAGAACATTCAAAAGGCTGCTCCCGAAAGGATGGATCCTTTGTGTCATATCCAGCTGTCGCTCTTCCCGCATGTTGAGCAGATCCACCGTTCCTCATCTGTGTAGCTTTGGGGATGCCTGGCCAGGTGGTATCAACAGCTGAACTCTTGCTGCAGACCGAGCAGGTCCAGCAACCTCTCCCCTGTGTGGACCCCCTGGTACCAAGTAACCTACCGGCTGAAGGTCTTCACACACGCGGAGCAGTGTATGTTCTCAGTGTGGTCCATATTGTGTAGCCCAAGGCAGCCGTGGTAGCCGACCTGTTTGATCGGGCGCTCCTGTTGCAGGTGAACGCTGACTGTGATTGCCAGTTGGATCTGGAAGGGGTTCCTCTGCAATATATTAAAAAATAAAGCCAGAGTTACATTCTCTGAGTCTTCTACCTCAACATTGGCATCAAGTGCAACTCCGTTTTGCTCTTTCCATTGTCAATGAATAGTTGCCAACTCCTTTGGAATGCTCTGGCAGACAAAGTCCTGCTCAATCATGATTTCTCATTAAAATTAATTGAGAATGTTAAATAAAATTCATTTATAATAACTGCAAGAAAGAATTATTGGCATTATTGCCTGTCTGCCTTGAACACATTATGCCTTTACTATGCCACAATTGGGTGGTTAATAAACAGAGCTCCATTCATGGGCAGAGGCTCTGAAAAGGACAATGGATCAGGGTGGGAATGCGGATGGGACCCTCCCACTATGGTAGACAAACGGGGGGGGGGGGTCCTTGGTCCTTGGTAAAGGTTTTTACTTGTTCCTGCTTTTTCCTTGATTTATCCGCCACTTCGATAGCTGTTAATATTTTAAATGAGATCTATGCGCCTAAGATTACTGTGTGAAATAATTAGACCAAGATAAAAATAATGCATTATCGATAATAATAATATTAAACATTACTGTGTCTGCACCAATGCTCTCGTTTAACACATAAACACATATTGAACATGGAAAACTGCAACCATGCAAAATCACAAGCGCCTGCCTGAGGGAGAGAAAAAAGTATGGGGACAAAAACAAATAAACTAACAGTAACTAAAATTAAATGAATTAAATGCCACTTCGTCTCCTTGGAAACTTTCTCGATGTGGAGGCAGGAAACAACAAAAACAATTTATTTAACCATGGAATAAAATGAAAGCTGAATCTGAGGACGCCCTAAATCCCCCCGGCCTGCCTTCCCTTTTGGAAAAGATGGAAGTCCTCACACGGCGTCCTCGGTCCTGTTTCTAGCGGCCAGAACCAGCGCCGGTTTAAAAGGGGACCCTCTGTGCATGCCCAGAGGCTCGGGAAACACCCAGGACCCTCTTTTCAGGATTTATCGGAATTCCCAAGGGTGGCCGGGGGAGGGAAGCACCTTTTTCGTTACCGAAAGCTTTCTCCGGGTGGAAATGGCGCCGCTCCTGGCCTGGGGGAGGCCTGGGGAGCCGAAGGGGCCTCCGACGAGGCAGGACAGCGCAGGAAGGACGAGGCTCCCCCGTAGAAACAACTCCGGAGGACCAGGCCCCTGGAGGGGGACACTCTAGCAAATCATCTCGGAGGGCCGGCACAACAGCGTCCCGGAAAGCATACTATCCCCATGGCAACGTTCCGGAAGGAAGCGGGCCCGGAGGACCTGCCCTCTGACAGGGGAGGCCTAGAACGGCCCCATGCCAACTTCCGGGAAGAGGCGGGCCCGGAGGACCTGCCCTCTAATTCAAACGCTAGAGCGTCACAAGGAAAAGCCCTCTGATTCTAAGCGTGCTAGAGCGTTCCCGCGGTCGCCTGCATGTGGAGTTTGGGCGCCCTCTCCTGGCAGCCTCCTCCCCGGAGGACCCAAAGCCAGCCCGGAGCCTGCGCAGAGGAAGCGCCCCAGCCTTCCAGGAGGTAAAGAGGAACCCAGGCGGCGTGGACGGAGGGGCGGCCGCTCCGGCTGCGGGGACGGGGCGGGACGGGACGGAGGGACGACGCCGGTCGGAGAAAGCGCCTGGCCTTGGCGGCAGAGCCTCCCCGTCACCACCACCACCACCACCACCACCACCTCGGCTTCTAGAGGGCGGCCGGCACCGACCCGCGGTTTGTTCCTTGCCTCCTCAGGCGGCTTTTAAATAGCCTTTTCCCTTCCTCGGCCAAGTGCAGTTGCAGTTTTGGAGGTTCGCAAAGATTTATTGTACTGTTAAATGCACTTAATTATTGTTATTCTCAATAGAGGGGGGGTACCTCTTTTTTCCTCCTCTCCCCTCTGAACGTTGAACAGTTTTCCGCTCTTAAGTCGGGGTACCACTGTACATATATATAATAAATATTGTTGTTTAGGAATAGATGGGAGCTGAACCCCTCAAAGATGGCCCTTGGAGAGCATTGGTAAGTCCCCTGAAGGTCCTGCCACGTTGCTCTGGGGTCTCCTGTGGCAAAGGCACAGAGCTGAAGGCTGGCCTTCCATTGGCAACCTCTTTCCTTGGCCGCTGGGGCTTCAGCCATTGTGAGGGAACAAGAAATTGGAATGCCAGTTTTTGTCCACATTCTGCTCAAATTGTGTAAACCTCATGTGGCATCACCCATATTTTTTCTTTCCCAGATTGCAGGATCCATGAAATGAGGTAGGGTGGGAGCATTTACATCTGCCCCGTCTTGCTTGTAAGTCTCCTTGGACGCCATGGTCATAGTGACTGTGATTGTTTTAGCTGTTCTTAGATTGATTTTAGGTTTTTAATATTTTGTGTGAACCACCCTGAGCTCCCGCTCGGGAAATAGGCGCGGTATAGAAATTTGAAAATAAATAAATAAATTAATTAATAAAACTGTTCTTGGTCCTACTATTTCCCTTGAAATCACCAAGAAGGACCATCTCTGTTTTAGCAGAGGGCTGGTAGAGTCCTTCTAGACATCCATGACAATGCTTTCACAGCTCTGTGATCATGGGCCAAGTGTTGACTGAATTTGATACGGAAAGGGCATTTTGATACAATATTTTGGCTGTTGCACTATTGTTTTTACTGCAGGGCAAAAATCCACATTAACAAACAACTAAAAACCACTTCTTCTGTTTAATCTTTCCTGTAGGGTGTTGCTTCTCTTGGCCCTTGAACTGGGCAACATGGAATTCATGCAATGGGACCTCAGCTGTGTTTCATAGGGTCTTATCTTCTGAGGATGCAATTCTTGGGGGAGCAGCTTCCTTGGACTCCCTGTGACCAGATTTCTGGTCCCAAATCCCATGTCGGCTTTCTCATTTTCTGCTGTATGAGACCCCAAAAGCCTTTCTAAATATGCTTTTGATTGGAAAAGGCTACCCTTCCTTGCACATTTTATTTCTCGTTGATGTCCTGAAGTGTTTACTGGTTATCAGATTCTGCTCTAAAATAACAAACACTGTCTGTAACTATCTTAACTTGCCCACAAATCCCTTCCAGATGTGAAACTGCTCCATGGTTTATCCCATTCCCCTTCTCATGCTCATAATTAGAATTGTGGAAGGTAGACCCCCTCCCTTCCCCTATTAGCTCATGCAGCTGCATGGCAGATTTCTGAGGACTGAACCACCTTTTTTGTGAAATAAATTGGGCAGATGCTTCACATATTTTTGTTATGACTGACGAGGGGGGATCTTGGACGACCTGTTTAGCTACTACTGGAGGGAGCAGGAGGGTCGACTGGATTTTACTATGGCAAATTTGCTATCCTCACACCTCCTGACCAGTGCTTTTGAACTAGCAGTGTTGGTTTAGACAAGGGAAGACACAGAACAGGAGACAGATGCACAGAACTCCAACCTTCTTGTGTCTCTGTGGGTCTGCCTCTTGGTCTGAAAGAGATGGTAGCCTAGAGTGAGGCTGATAAAGAGATGTGGCAGGCAGCTTCTGATGAGCAGAGTTAAATCTTGGAAGCATTTCTCCTTTGAAACAGTTGGCTAGTTTGGGTGAATGATTGGAAGATATGGGTCAATGATCCTGCACTTTTCTTCACCTTCCTGATTTAACTAGGGAGAGGTCCCTGTTATTTCATAGGCAGCATCTCGGTTACCACTGGCATTGCTACTGTATAGTAACATAACATTTAGAGAAATTTAGTATACCCTTGTCCAACACTGGGTTTCTTTTCTTACTCTGCTGCTAGAACTGCAGAATATCTTTCTAGGAAATGATATGGCTACATCAGCAACAGTCAAATTGTTCACTTAAAAAAGACTGAATTACTACCCAGTTGCAGAAGCAGAATTGAACCAAATGGGTTGCATCTCTACACTCCCCTTTAACCTTTCCAAAATCTGCTGACGTCTTTCTTTCTTTCTTTCTTTCTTTCTTTCTTTCTTTCTTTCTTTCTTTCTTTCTTTCTTTCTTTCTTTTCTTTTCTTTTCTTTTCTTTTCTTTTCTTTTTCCTTTCCTTTCCTTTCCTTTCCTTTCTCTGGCAGAAACACTGATGCTTTTTCCAGCACCAAACACAAATTTCTCTTAAGTAATATCCCAGTTCAGGAGAATAAAGCAGTATATGAAGTAGACAGGGAAGTATAAAGCCTCTTTAAAAGGGTCAATAAAAGTTTTGGGTTTCATATCATCTTACTGAGGAGTGGAACAACAGAGAGGCAGGAAATTTCAGTAGCAGACCCAAGAAAGGTCATTGGTCTCAGACAGCACCTTAGACAATAACATGGCTTCTTATGAAAACAGCCAGGGTTGCTGGCAGCAGGCCAAAACCCTCTCACAGTCCAAACTCCCAGCAGTGTTGAAAGGTGAGGAGAGGCTGTTTTGTCTACATTCCCACCAAATGTTTAGAATTATTCCTTGGCCTTAGCCGTCCAGTGCTGCAGTGACATTGCTCAGAGCCAGAGGCTGTCTGGCCATGTGTGTGTGTGTGTGTGTGTGTGTGTGTGTGTGTGTGTGTGTGTGCGTGCGCGCGCTTGTGCACGGTGGAGCTCTTGCCAGCACATATCCTCAGAGGAGGGTAGAATTAACCCTCGGCAGCCCTCAAACCTCCTTCCAAGGCAATGCACAGGCACCGTGATTCAGCAGGAATCCAGGGAAGGGCACAGCTGGATGCGGCAGCAGCAGCAGCAGGGCACAACATCTTGCCTCCAGAGAATTCTTGGGATTTTTATGGATAAGCAAGCTGATTCTTGCTTATATGGAAAGGAGCTTAAATGGTAGCTGAAGGCGAGGGGCAAACAGGTGACCATCTGTCAGGGGTCCCCAACCAAGCTGCGCCTCCTTGGATCTTCAGCAGCCAGAAGGGTTTCCTCTAAGGCCCGTTCCCGAGTGGCCTCTCTCCCTCCAGGGAACCGTGGCTTAGAAAGCATCTTCAGAGCCTGAGGTGCCTCTTTTGCTCCCTCGTGACCCCTTCGCCTCCGAAGGACCCAAGTCTACCCCTTGCCTTTTCCTTTAGTTACCTTCTGTTGGAATTGTACACTCTTGCTATGTAGGCTTAAATATATATTTAAAAAACACTCTCAAACACAAATGCTGCAATGCTGTGCTCTCTTCCTAGGGGGACTGGTGTGAGTTAGTCAGTGAGAGATATTTTTGAGTAAAGGTGTGCTGTTTGTGCTGATGATATTGATCAAGATAAAAAGATCCACAGAGCTGTTACTTGCAAGGGCAAAATGAAGCGCCCATTTCCAAAGGCAGTCTATCTCTGCATTCTAGGAGGGCAGAAACAGGACATGTTTTGAACTTCCAAGGGATGTTTTCTAGCCCAGATATTTCACAGTGGTTTTGTTCCTCCTCCCCCCACTTTACATCTCTTGTTCTAGATTTCTTCCTTAGGATCTTTGACCTCATCTCTAACACACATATACACACTGCTCAAAAAGAAAGACGTACCGCCAATCGCTCTCAGGGCTCGTATCCATTTCGCCTCCCCACCAGCTGAATATCGACTGCCAGTAGGTAGGCTCCTGACCTTTTCTTCTGCTGTTGTGAGTGGGGGCCAGCAAGGAAGCTTCCCCTTTCCTGTGGGTAGCCACTCACGAGGGTGCAGATAGAAAAGCAGGCTTCTGCCACTCATCGGGACCTGGCACGGCGATGGAGGCTGCGAAGCAAGGAAGAGATCTCTGGAGTCAGAGTCGGTCCATGAGGTTTGGCTTCCTTGCTTGCCAGGAACAGCCGTTCACCTCCTCCAAGCTCAGAAACAAGGCAGAAGGGGTTGTGGTGGTGGCCATGGAACGGGGGGGGGGGGGGGGCGGGGGCTTGAACAATTGTTTTTGTTTTTGTTTGAGTTTAGACACATTCAATGTTATTGCTTTTAACTAGGCAGGGGATATATCAATTAAAGAAACACATTTTTAAAAGCCGTGATGAAAGAGTACAAAGTTGCCACCCTGCTCCCTCTCGCTCCTGGCTGGACTGAGCAAGGCTTCCGTGCCAGAGAGCCTCATGAAGGTTCATGCTCACGCCGGGCATCAGGTGGAGAGGCGGGGGGGGGGGCTGGGAATTCTCTTTCGCAAGGGGTGAAGCCAAATGCAGGCAGCCCTCCTCTTCCTCGGGGGGGGGGCACAGTGGGCAAAATCTGACCAGGAGTCAGAATGACCAGGTGGAAGGGCTGCCTGCTGGACCTCTTGGGCAAACAGAGGGTACGCAGAGTGCAGAGGTGTGACTCTTATTTGGGCGGCGGCGGCAGCAGCGTGTGTGTGTGTGTGTGTGTGTGTGTGTGTGTTGGCCTGGCCGGTTGCAAGTGAGCGTCTCTTAGGTCAGACCAGCACCAGGGATGGCTGCCTTGCTCTTGTTTGCTCAGCTGCTTCCTAATTTGGTCGCCTGGCTCTATTTTCTTGGAGCAGATCAACCCTTCTAAATAAACAAGAGGCTACTGGGGGGAAAAGCTCTTTACCAGTTGAGGTTGTTCATATTGTCCGCAAAATTGAAAGAGGCTTGCTTTTCATGCAATGTGCTCAAATTCTGCAGGGCTTTGGGTTACAAAGCAGTGTGTACCTGCACAATTGAAAAGATAACCACCAGGAGAGGGTCCGTGGAGGAAGCCAGTACTATACGTTGTTATACATGTTATGGCCTGACATTGGTGATAATACTGTACCTTGCTTCTGCGGAATGTGTATAAAGGGAATGCATTAAAAATGAGCTGAATTTCTCTTATTATTCAAAACCTGTCCTGTGGTATGCACAATTCATCTTTTTATATAATGTTGAAGGAAGCCTAGGAGGTGATAAGGTCTTAAAGCCGTAGACTTTGGAAACTGGTGTCCCAATGTAAGTTATCAGAGCCTGTCACTAAATGGGGTTTCTTAAACTGAGGAAAGAGGAAACAGAGTAGTGTGATGTGATGCTGGTCTTCTATCTATTCCTCATCAGGTGTTCCCACATGCTTTTAAAGGCAGGCATTCCTTATAATGAAACATCTTTGAAACCCTAGGTTTCAAGGTACTCCTATGCCTGGGCCCACCTCCTGTAGAGGTGTTTTTTTCTATTATTTTCTATAAACCCAGCCATCTCACTGCAGTGTTTGCGCCTTGAATTTTGCTCCTCTTTCTTGTCTGCACTGAGTTCTCCCTTTTGGTGTGGATTGGGCCCAGGCTGAAGCGCTTCTGGATGGATGACAGTGGGGCAAATATGTTCCAGACAGAGAGAGAGAGGATTAATGCTGGCTTTCACTGAATATTGGTGGACATCCTGCTCTAATTGTCCATGACATGGTGCCCTGGCTTTCTTCCCAGACAGGATAAATAAATCGTCCACTTCACCAACACTAAACAGTCTGTTTCAGTTTGTATGCTGCAGGGCATGTATGCAGCCCATTCGGGCGTCCTCTTTTCCTCTTCTAAATTTCCAGCCCATGCAAAGTGGTAACAACCCCCCCCCCCAGTTTGGGCACACCTGCCAGCTCCTGGCGGTGAGCAACGCAGCCAGTGCTCAGGCCTATGCCAAGAGGGCCAGTGAAGTTGTGGAGCGAGACCTACAAATGCAGCCCCCCTCTCTGCCCAACCCCTCACCTTCTGGCATAGATTCCAGGTAAGTTTTACACCAGGTGTGGTTGATGGAAGAATCAATGAAAGAGATTTTGGCCCATATTCAGAAGCACTTTCTTGTCATTAGTATATTATATATACATGTATCCTATTCTGTTTTCAACTGGTTTACGCTTACATACTTACCCCATTTACTAATAAGCCCTGTCTGTGTGTGCAGTGGATGTCACATGAACACAATCCACCAGCACGTGGTGATGGCCATGAAGGTACGAGCAGACCATTCCAAGCAGCTGTGAAACATTTGTCTGTCCAGTGGTGTGTTTTCAGTGCTGCCAAGAGCATCAACAAAACCTTACAGATGTGAACTCTATCACTTTTTTTTGTCCCTGGCTTACTTAGCAAAGATGCTCTGCATTTTAAAGCTGGTATCAGCTTAAGCCTTACTGGTGGTTTGCTCTGGCTACATTTATCTCTAGCCCATTGACTGGAAAGACCCAAATGTTAAAGTAGTCTGGATATGTTTTTACTGGGTTTTTTTTGCCTGCTGAAGTAACAAAAAAAAGTGAAATACTCTTTAAAAAAAACTGTGTTTCTCTCCCCCGCCCCCCATTTCAGAATAGCTCTCTCTGTCTCTGTTGGCTTTGCCTTATTTAGCCAGCAAAACTCTCTCTGGTTTCCTCCACAGGATGAGCAGTTGCTTTTCTGGACTGTATAACCATCTGAATAATTGTGCCTCCCTGGGCTCTACAGTATGAATTGAGCTGCACACACTAATATTTATTGCACTGTTGCTTCTGTAAAACTAAACTTCACATAAACACATTAATTGTTATGAGGAATTAAACACAACAGGAAAAGACAAGAAATACAGACCCTGACCTTCCCTCTGATTGCGAATGAAAAGAGCACCCTTTATCCTGCATGCCTAGCCCACCCCCTCACCACATGGTCATTATCATAATTTTGAAGAAGTAATAATTTACACTCTTAGTTTCTCAAAAGTAGTCCCATAGCCCTGATTGTCCTTCTCTGCCATCATCACCACCTGCTTGTATTCCACCCCCCTTTTTTGCTGCCATTCGAATCTACTTTTAAATTTGTTTAGCTTGACTTTAAGGAAGGTCAATGGCTTTGCTTGTTTCCCCATTGCAGATATCAACCGAGGATTCAATGGAATCTCCTGTCAAAGAGGTAGGAAACTCCCCAGCAGCAGCTATAAAACATCTGGTTCTATCAACCTTCTTGGACAAATTTCCTTTGTCTGACTGGGGGAAAGCGCCCTGTGTAGTGCATTCAAACACAGGATGATTAAACATTCTGTCTCACCCATGGCAGCAATTAAAATGGAAAGGTGTGGTACAAAGTATTTCAGGACAAATATCTGCATGGTCACACCCTCAGTTCTACTCTTGGTTGCTGGGAAAATAGATCTACTCTAGAATCTGGTCATTTGCATTGAGTTAAAGTACTTTTACCATGTCCTTCCCAGCGAACCCACTGGTTCTTCCCATGCTGGAGGGCTTGGGGAAGCCAAGAACTGTCCCTTGAGCAGTGAAACCATTTGGACCTGTTTCCTCCCTTCAACTTTCGGTTTAGGCTCACCTTGCGGGGATGAGGCAGGATGGTGGTGGCGGTCAGGAGAAATTACAGCCACGGAGTCTCCTTCCTCCATGCCCATTGCCATGGCCTTCCTTTTGTGTGTATCTTATGGTGCAGGCGATTGAAAGCAAGCAAGGGGTGAGGTGTCATTCTGGCCCCTGGCCCCGTCTCTCCAAACCCTTACCTTGGCAGTCTCTCCTGGGCCAAACATCCAGTTCTCCACCCCCTTCCTTCGGAGGGGATGAGCAATCGTGGTGGTGGTGGTAACTCTGCACCCAGAACCACAATGGTCTGTGTGATTCTTGTGCCATGCAGGGACGAGTGAGTGAAGTTGCCAGAGAGGGTGAGTGAGGTTGCCCTCAGCAGGACTTGATTCACCCCTTGGCTGGCAGGCAAGCAGGCAGGCAGCCAGGTAGCCATTGGCTCAGGTGGGGAAGCTCCGGAGGGCAAGAGGCCAAGGTCCTCCTTTAAGGTCCCAGTGCCTCAAACGCAGCAGCAGAGGGTTGAGCAGTCCAGTTTGGCTGGAGGGCCTCCGTTGCCAGCTTTCTTGTTCACCTTGGGCAGCAGCAGGACGAAAGACATGGCCAAGGCACAGTGGTAGAAGCTGTGGACGTAGGTGTAGTCCCAGTCCTGGAAGGAAGCAGGCCAACAAAGGGGACATGAAGGCAGGGAAAGGGGTGCCTCCTGCAACGTTAGGTTTAGGCTCCCCTGTGGTGGGGACGGGGCAGAGGTGGCCTCTGGGCAGGCGGAGGGAGTGGCAGTCCTCTGGTTGATATTTCCCGTTGACTCACATACCTCAAAGAAGAACCTCAGCATCAGAGCCAGGGCACCAAAACAGAGACCTGGGCCAATCTGCTGGGTGTAGACACTTTTGTCAGGATACAGCCCCTTCTTCTCTTTCATCTTTTGCAACTGGAGAGGAGGAAAAAAGAGAGTGTCAATATGTCTGATGTCTTTCTGCTCACAACACCTGTTTTTAAAACAAGGCTGTGGGGATGTATGGATTCTTCCACTGATTCCTAACATTTTGGGGCAGAAAACTGTTGCTTGCCCCCGAATTCCTTTATTTCTTTATGACTTTGACTTTTATTCTGGAACTGAGAATTGAGAACTCAAGTCACACCTGGTGGAAAGGTGACCTCTTCAGCATGATGGTTTGGGCAGTGGTGGCCACTTCATCCATGCTGGAGCATGGGTCACTTGTTGCCTGTCTCCTCATTGCCTCCCTGAGACTGATGATCGTTTGTGTAGCCTGGCTCCAGAGGAGACCTTCTCCCAGTGACGGGAGGGTGGGAGTTGGCTGCCGCTGGGGGACATGTGTGTGTGTGTGTGTGTGTGTGTGTGTGTGTAGCATCTCACAGCTCCCTGGAAAGCAGCTCTTCCTCCCACTCACTGGATGATGAAGTGACCAAATTCAGTGGTGGGGAGGGGGAATCTTGGTCCTACAGCTCTCCTTGGATGTTGTGGCACACTGGTGACCGGCACTGCCCCAACTCTTGCGACTGAAGGCATCAGGGCCCTTACCCATTTCACTGTGATCATGAGAATAGCTGTCCCGATGGGGCCAGAGTAGACGCCATATCCCCATCGGTTGTGGTATATCCTGACAGCAATAGTGAGCACGCCAAACATCGTGAACGTGGACCGCTTGGGTTCATCAAATTCAGCAAGGGCTGCAGAACGGGAAATGAGAAAAGTGACGAAAGTGGTCCTTTCAGGCACCAACCCGACATGAATGATTGTCCCTGTTTAAAGGACCTCCTGCTTGGGAGTAGGAAGAACTCCTCAACCGACCCATCAGCCTTACCCATCAGTGAAACCCACATGGATAAAGCAGTCCCATAGGTGCTGAAATACTCCAGGAGATCGTATTGCATGAAACAAAGCATGGATAAACCAGGGCCATCACAGGCATGGTAAATCTGTGGGGAAATTCATTGTCACTCAATAACCCACTTCCCAGCAACACACACACACACACACACAGAGAGAGAGAAGCCCAATACACAGGGAGGATACTGTTTCCTGGTTCCTGTCAGGACTGGCGTCCTACTGGCCAGAGGGTTAGGGTTAGGGTTAAGAAATGCGGCACTGATAAGCTGGTGGGCAAACTATAAGCGACCATGGGGCCAAAAGACCTGGAAGGAAAGGAGGGAGGGAGGGAGAGGGGACACCTGTATCATTCCCTTGGGGGACCAGAACACATACAAGGTAAACGTTGCAGGTTTCCTCCTCTCTGCCTCTGCCCCCCCCCGCCCCCACCCGGTGTGTGTGATGGGAAAGCCCTCCCAAGAGCCTAACAGGGGTGGGTTGGAGAAGCTCAAACGGGAAGTGGGAGTCTTACCGAAATGAAGAACATGGTGAAGAAGTAAACCATGGCCTCCATGTGGAATTGCCTCTTGGCCGCGATGCCGACGGTTGGGAGGAAAGCCAGGCTGCTCAGGGTTGGCAGGAGCAGCTTGGCGACCAAAGAACCCATTTGGCAGGAGGAACGGGGCGGCTGGAGAACAGAGAAGAAAAGGCCCCGAAGTGAGATCACAGCGTTAGACCTGGCTTCAGAGCCCTGTGAAGCCAGGAGCCCAGCCGCGGATCGGTGCTGCTAGGACGGCCGGAGCAAAGAGATTTGGAAGTTTAAAGACCCGTCCCAGCTCTGCTCTTCTGTCCCCGTGACAGGTGTCCAAAGGCCATGGGTGTGAGGAGGCACCGCTGATGGCTGGCACTTGACATCACAGCTGGTCCGGGCGGCATGTGGAGCCTTGTCGAAGGCCAGCGGGAACAAAGGGCTCATTAAGAAGCTAGCTGGCCGTTCCTTCATTTGCAGAAGGACTTGAGTGCGGGGAGTGGGGAATTCAGTTTCACACACACACACACACACACCAAGTTTATTGCTTAGCACAAAGGCCTTGGCAAAATGCAGAGCAATATCCATTAAGCACAGGGCTTCTGGTTGGAGAAATACCACAATCACGAATTCAATTTCAGTTCCTTATGCAGCTGAAATCATCCTCATCAGCGCCAACACCAGTTTCTTCCAGAGCAGAATATGCTCTTCCTTGGGACAGACCTGTTGTGCTTACAACCCCCTTTGATCTTCTGCTGTCTGGCATGGATTCTGGAGGGACGGGGGGTGGGGGTGGGGGGTGGGGGGGCTTGCTTCTTGCTTCAGGAGGTGGGGTCAGTTTACAGGCCCTCTTGCCTCTCACCCTCTTTCTCTTATTGGGACTTTTCAAGAGAGAGAGAGAGAGAGAAAGGGGGGTGGAAAATGAAAACAACTTCATTACAAGCCTTCTGCTCTCCCCCCCCTTTCCCGGGGACTAATATCTTTTCCTTGGAACCTTGTGCAGATTCTTTGCATCCTTTTCAAGACAGCTGTTCAGATGAAGAAGGGAGGAGGAATGTGTGTCCGGCTGGAGCAACTGGCCCTGTGGTTTGAGGCAGACATGCCGAGGGAGGGAGGGAGGGAGGGAGGCCCAGCGCAGATACGCGCTCTCCTCTGTCTGTCTGGGCCGGCCAGGCTGGAAGGGGAGTGGATGTGGCTCAGCATCCTGCAGCCACCCTTGCGACATCTTTGGGATTTGGGACACAGGCAGAGGGAGAAGGAATTCCTCCACGCCCACCTGCTGGACAGAGCTGGCTTCTCCTGCAGCGCTTGGCTCTGGGTCTGGCTGGGCTGACCTCAGGCTGGGCTGTCGGAGAAAGCCGGGGGCTCTTGCTCCCTGCCGGCCAGCCTTTGGTGTCTCTTTGAATACAGGTGCATGTAATGCACACCTACATCCCCAACGTACAGAGAAAGATCTGTAGGGAAAGTGAACCCTGCAACCAATAAGGTCCTTAGTTCTCCAGTGACACAGCCCTTGACCGCTGAGGAGCCTTTCACAATTCCTTCATTGCTGGACTGCAACTCCCAGAAATCCTGGCCAGCACAGCTAGTGCTGAAGACTTATGGGTGTTGCAGTCCAGGAGCATCTGGGGACCCACAGGTTGAGAACCGCTGGGCTAGGGCCTTTCCACCCCAAACACCTGACCCAGGAGGGAGTGCCCCCTCCCACCCAGGCACACTGTCTTTTTCACAACTGGGAAAGGTGGCTCATGCCCTCTCTTGGCTATCAAGTGTTCTGACAACCTATGCCCCCTTTGACCCCTTAGATTAGAAGATGTAAGGGTTTTTTTTCCAGAGCTATTGTATGTGTGTTCGTGTGTGTGTGTGTGTGGGGGCCCTCCAGGAGTGCTGAGGGATGACCTTTGGTTCCCAGGAGGTCCCGTGTGTCCACAAGCTCCCCTCCTCCTTTCCTCCTCTCATCTGCACCCTGTTGCTGGAGCTGGTGGGGGGGGGGGGGAGAAGAAGGCTGCTCTCAGTGACCCCCCTCCTCCCTCTTTCTCCTCCTCCCCCTCCTGCTTCTGCTCTTGCCTCTTTGGGGGCCCCAAATGGCCTTTTCAGGAGGAGGAGTCGGGGGGGGAGAGGGCATTGTGGAGAGGAGCTGGGGGTGTGTTGGGGTTGATGGGATCCCCTGCCCTAGGGGAAAAGGTGAGGGGGAAGAAGCCCCCCCATCATGGGGCAGTTGGGTGCACTTGGGCCAGACTGCTTCGGGAGTCCTGCTCTCAGATGAGGTGGGGCCTTGTCTTCTAGGGACCTGTTATCTTCTCACACAGCAAAGAGGCTGCACTTTTGGAGGCATCTCCTGCCTTTGGTGCTGAAGAAGCAGCAGCAGCAGCAGCAGCAGGTGGCTGCACCCTGCACAGAAGCAGAGGCTGAAAAGGGTCTCCTGAGGAAGCCCACCTCACCCCCCCAAACAGGATCCAACAGCAGCCACAGCAGGATCCCTTTCCGGGGACCTTCCCCTTGCCGCTGGTTGGTGGGCTCTCCTGCAGAGCCTCCAACCTCCAACTCTCTGGGCGGTGGGTGGGATTCTGCTGGCAAAGGCAGCCCATCAGTGGAGGGATGTCATTCAGTGCCACTTCCTCCTTCTAGGCACTTCCCTCTCTTTTCCTTGCACCCTCAGCAATAAACAACAGCAACAGCAACAGCAACACACTGCTCAGAAGCATTTCAAGCAGCTTCTGCTCCAAAAAGAAGGGAAAAAAAGGGGGGGAGATCCCAGCTGTGGACCTGGACAAAGTGCTGGGATGGAGCCCGTGGAGAGATATGAAGGAGAGGACTGGGGGAAAAAAACAGAACAAGCCCTACCCGCGTCAGCACATGTTCCAGCAGTTGCTGAAAATGGGTCACTTGAAACGTTGCTAGCCCTGGGGAAGGCAGGTGGCTGAGACCACTCGTGGGATTGTCATCTGTGGCTGCTGGATACAGCTTTGGAAGGAAGGAAGGAAGGAAGGAAGGAAGGAAGGAAGGAAGGAAGGAAGGAAGGAAGGAAGGAAGGAAGGAAGGAAGCTGCCTCCATTTGGCTCTCTCTCCCCCCAAGAATCTGCCTGCATTTTAAGGAATGCCTATGTGTGAATATAATGATGTGTGGGGAGTTGGTAGGACTTTGCATCAGTTTTAGATTCACAAGGTTCCTTCTAGCATTTCTGGTCTAACAATCTGAGGCAGCAAGCCCAGGACTCCTTCTCTGGGCCAGAGGCCTCCAATTATTCTGAGTTCACATGGGAAAGGCCAGCAATGAAGTGGATCTGTTGCAAATGAAAGCCAGGTTTGGGAGGCTGCAATCTGTAGTGAGATTGGATGTGTTCAGAAGCAGGGTTGAGCCTGGCTAGTACTTGGGATAGGTGACTACCAGGGAATATCAGATTCAGTCACGACTGTAACAACAACAACAACAACAACAACAACAACAACAACAACAACAACAA
>JAHTLZ010003132.1:105650-132100 GCA_023846285.1 Phrynocephalus versicolor | reverse complement strand
ATAATAATAATAATAATAATAATAATAATAATAATAATAATAATAATAATAATAATAATAATAATAATAATAATCCTGTGGAGGAGACGTCTCCACAGCCCAGGGCATCAGCCACGGAGATGTCCGTTTGTTCCATTCCGCTACTACCCTGTGCTGCTGCAACCTGGTGAACTGACAAGATGATGTCCTGGTTTTCCATCCTTTGCTTGAATCACTTGGGGGAGAAAAAAGAAAAGCAGGTTCCTGTCTGCCAAGGTCTGTGAGCAGCTCTAGGCCATGGCAAATGTTCTGTGAAACTGATCCCCCCCCCCAAAAAAAAATGATGTGTAGAAAGGAGGAGCTCTTTGATGGTGAGACGCACCGTCCCCGTGGAAAACAGCCAGCCGGGCTACCTCTCAGCCAGTCGGGTCCAGAAGCAGGCTGGCGTGGGCTGCAGCCAAGGGGGCTGCCCTTTAGGTAAGGCAGCGCCCCTGTCCCAGCTGGGACTTGCTCCTAAGCAGCCACAGCTCAGAAGGAGTGGGTCGGGCAGGTGGCTGGACGAGCCGAGCACTTTGAGGGCAGAACTGGCCAGGGCACCAAAGAGTGGGCTTCCCCCCTGGGAGTCCTGTCCCCACCTGGGCACGAGGGAGGAAGGAAGGAGGAGCTCTGGCTTTGCCTGGTGCCACCTCCCTTCCTTCTTGAGAGGTGTTGGGACCAATGGCAGAGGTGTTGCTGCTGCTCCTCCTCCTCTTGGGAGCCCATCTGAGGAGGCCTTGGGCGGCAGCGAGGGCTCCAAGCCGGCCTGCACCACCACAGAGGTTTTCCTCAGGCCTCCCAGGCCCTGGGAGAAGGAGGCAGGCGTTGGACTCTCAGCCTGTGCAGAGATGCCAAGGTGCTGGTTCTTGCCTGGGGTACAGATCCTTTGAAAATCCTCGGACCAAACCACTTGGTCCGAGGAGGAGGAGGAGGAGGAGGAGGAGGAGGGAGGAGGGAGGATATCCACCCACCGCTAGGCCCACTGGGGAAATGGCAAGGTCTCGCTGGGCTCTGGGGGAGCACGGTTGGCCTCCTTGCTTGCCTGCTGGCCTGGAGTCTGTCTCCCTGGCTGGCCATGCACAGCTTCAGCCCTGGCTGCTCTGCCTGAGTGGCTCCCCTCCATGGCTGCTCCTCCCTGACTTCCTACCACAGGCTTCTCCTCCTCCTCCTCCTCCTCCCCCGCCCCCCAACACCCTGCCAGAGTCTGTGTAGCACTGTAGAGCCTCTTAGCCTGGCTGGAAGAGTTGGAACAGAGCAACCCAGACGCTGTCTGAGACTCTGCACAGTATTAATATCATCATCATAATCCATTTCAGTTTGGAAAGGCCGCCTCTCCACTCTTGCTGGTGAGTGCCAGAGATGAGCAGAATTTCAGGAAATTCTCGCTCCAGGCAGCAGCCAAGAGCAGAGGGTGTGTGTGGGGGAAGCCTCAGGTTTTCACTTCTAGGCTGAGTTTTCTCAGGGTGCAGACCTTTCAGTTGTATTGGGTGGAACAGAGGAAGTTGCAATGAAAGATGCCTGTCGGGGTGGGGGTGGGGGGTCTCTTTAGTGGGGGCAGGGCTGCTTCCAGGAAGGCAAGGGGAACCAGGGGAAGGGGGTGGGATGGGAAGGACACCCACCCATTGAGGCTTCCCTGTGCCTCTCACTCTTGAAGGGTTACATCTAGAAGTGGGGGGAGGGCCTTGGCCAAAGATCAGGAAGATGGGAAGGCAGCTCAAAAACCCATTCATCTATTTCCTACACATTATATATAGTTACAGTTATAGTTTCTTATTTGATTATGATGTTTACATACACTACACATAGTGCTACAGGCAGGTAACAGAAATACAATGTTGACTGATATTCTGTTACTTAACTCATGCCTGTGAAAAGGTATTGATATCACGAGGAGGGGGTAATAAGGGGGTAATGCCAGCTTTTGCTATCATCATCCAGTGACAGTGAGGTTTGGTAATTAAAAACGTTCACCTTCTGTCCAGTGGCTCCCATGATGAAAAAGATTACACAGGTTTTAGAAAGCAGTGGGATAGAATGAGGAAGCCCTTCAGTAATGAAATTCACCTCGTTCTGTGGCATCATTATCTTTGGAGAGGTATGAGTTACACAATTTTAGCCACAAAATACAAAATTATAAAGAAATAAAATATGCATCAATGGAAAAGAGATAGATAGCCCTAATTACTTAATGACCACTCCAGTGCCAGGTTATAAGCTAAACATCTGTATTAATAAATATGTATTTTCATGCTGGTGGAAGGATTTGAGGTCTGGCCACCTTTGATTGGAAGTCCCAGAATTTAATGAGAGACCATCAAGGACATTTCGCTAGCCTGGAAATGACCCTTCCCTGCCTGATTTCCTTCAGGGAGGTCATGATCAAACTGATCCAGTCTGTCTCCTGCTCCAGGCTGCAGCCTTAATGCTCTTCAGACAGCCTGAGCTTATTGGCTGAGCTCACTTACGCTGAGGCTGAGGTCGACCTCCTAGCAAGAAAACGGAGCCTCCTCATTGCTCTAGAGGACCCTATGGGAACGGCTGGTCTCAGCTCCAGGCCGGATCTCCATAGAGGAGAAACCTACATTCTGCCTCTTGCTTTGTTAGGATGAAGAAAATCAAATGGAGTTGGGACCTCACGTTGAGGAGGAACACCTCTCCTTTGAAAGGGACACTTGCTGCAATGCTGTTTGTGGGGAATGTGGCAGCCCTGGCAGTCTCACAGGTGAGTGGGGGGTTTCACAGGTCAGGGCGGGGCGGGTGGGGGGGGTGGGAGACCTCCACTCTCAGGGCCATCTTGAAACCTGGATCAAGTCTCCAGACATTATATAGACCTGTAGATACCAGGTGCTGTTTTGACTGGAGTTATATGAATCTACCATACATGACTTTGTGTTTATAACCAGTTATAACCTTGTGTGATTGCCCTGGCACTATGTTTTCAATGTTAGTTTCCATCACGTACAACTTTATCATGGAATTTTTACTTGGTCTTTAACTGCTCACGTTCTCTTGTAGCTTTAATTTAATGTTGGGTTTTAATGCTCTAAGATGTCCCCTGTAAGTGATGGAACTGGGCAGGGACTGGGCATGGGGTGGGTGGGGAGGAAGGGATGCCTGCCGATGAGGACTTGATGGCCATGTTTTCCTCAGGTGTTGGTGCTGAAGGGACAGCGCTGAGCTCTCCTTGGGAAGGCTGCCTTCTGTGCCTCCCCAGCAAGGAATGGCCAGTGCTCACTCCCTTCTGCTCTTTCCCCCTGAGGGTCTTCTCCAAGGTCTGCAGGCTGGCCAGCTGGAATAATAGCTCCTCTGAATTTCCTGCCAAGTTGTGGTGTGTAGGGTTTGTGTATATGTGTATGTGTGACGCACACACACAGAGAGAGAGAGAGAGAGAGAGAGAGAGAATATCCTTCCTCAAGAATATTTCATTACCGCCCAGGCCCTGGTTGAAGCCGATCCCTGTAGCTGCTCTCAGGAGCCACATCCTGGCCATGGGTTTAAAGGGCAGTAAAAGGGACGCCCGTTCTACACAAGTGCTCCAGGGAACTCTGGGAGATGGAGTCCGTAGGGTGAGTGGGTGGACCGAGGAGCAGGAATTCATGCAGACACACAATGCTCCTTTCTCCAGGCTTCTCCTCCTCCAGGGAGAAAGGCAGCGTGATAGTGGTGGTGGTGGTGGTGCTGCTGCTGGTGCTGCTGGGTGTAGGAACAATTGGTGCTCAACAGGACCATGGCAAGCCTCAATGAACCAAAACATAATTGTATCTATCAAATGAGACCAGAACGGTATCCCAAAATATTATGCCTGGACTTCCTAAAGTATTTCACCTGTGTTTGTGGCAATCCCAGTTTGGAGTACCTGTTCAACCAACATCATTTCTCCCCCTGCATGATGGCCAGGACAACGGGCAAGCCTCCAACAGCCTTGAAGATGGAGCTGACCTCACTGCTTACTGGTGGGGCGAGTGGACCAAATGGACAGCCTGCACTCGGACATGCGGGGGAGGAATCAAATCCCAAGAGCGACATTGCCTGCGGCAGAGGTAATCTCTCCTGCATCCCTCAAATAGAGGACGTGCCCCATCCATTTCAGTTGGGTTGGGATGGTTAGCCTGGTGGCATCACAATGAGAGGGAGGAAGGGAAGGGGGGGGGGAAGAGAGAGAGAGATTGAGAGAGAGAGAGAGAGAGAGATGTGCAGAGTCATCAGAGACTCCTGAGCATTTAGTGGAGGATGAGAGAGGGGCAGAGAAGGTGCAACTTCTCGGGGCTCCTCTTAAGCAACTAGACTTCTCGGGGCTCAAGACTGTAGTAATAACAGGAAGTCTGAATTCCTGGTCTGTGGGGGAGTCAGGGGTAGGAAGCCCCCCTCCCTCCCTGGCAGTGAAGCTGTGCTCAGATTGCACCCTCCAAAGAGAGGTAGATAAAACATTTTAGGTAGCACCAGGAACACATGTTTGAAAACTGCAGCAAGATTGCGCTGCTGGCTAAGGCTGCATGTGCAGGGAACTGAGCAACCTCAAAAAGGCTACCTGATGGGCCTGGTGGCCGGTGGCTGGGCTCCCCTGTGCAGTTCAGGGTGGTTTGTTTTCTCAGAGGAGGCTTCTGGGGGTGCTGCACAGACACAGGAGCCGTGGGCAGGAAGGGACTTCCTTGGGTTCTACTGGCGCTCAGTTTTGAGATGTTAGTCTTCATTTCTCATTTTCCATGATTACCTCTTTCTTCCATCTTCAGAAAGAAATCGGTTATGGGGTTTCTTAATAAAACGTGCATGGGAACTTCAAAAAGATACCAGCTGTGTAAAGTACAAGTAAGAGACTGTCTTCATCTTTTCCTTGAGAGAGAGAGAGAGAGAGAGAGAGAGAGTTTGTAATTTTGCAGGTCCTTATCGGCACAGACGTTTGGGGGGTGGATGCAGGGGTGGGCTACGAATGCAAAGGGGGGGGGGGCTTTGGGACCGGATGGTCAGAGGCATGCAAGAAAGCTGTATGGCTCGCAGGGACACCCACCCACCCTGTGGACCTGGGAGACAGACTGCTGCTGCCCTGGCACCTGGCACCCTTCTGGTGGGCACCAAGGGTTGGGCTTGGCAGCCGCTCTGTGGGTGAGGGAACAGGAGCGGGTCCTTCTCTCTTGCTTTTCATCTGGCAGCTGCCCTCCTCCTTTTCCAGCAGTGTCCTCCGAGCGGAAGGAGTTTCCGAGAAGAGCAGTGCTCATCCTTCAACTCACGCGTGTACAACGGGTGGACGTATCAGTGGAAACCTTTATATCCTGGTAAGGAACAGCCCGTGCCTTTGGGTCGGCTGGGGAAGAACACAAAGGCTTTTGGTTTTTTGAACAGGATGAAGGTCTCAACTGCTCCTCTAAGAAGGAGGCTGTTGCCCTGATTAGGAGCCCAACCATCCTTTCTCTCACTCAGAAATGTTGCTGCTGCTTCTCTGGTTGGAGAAAAAGAGGACTATTCTTAGGAACAAGGAAGGCAGGAAGTAGCTGTATTGCTTTTCTAGGACTGACTTCATAAATAGGTACTAGCATAATGGTGTTTCTGACTTCTGGCAGCAACACTGGCCTTGGTGTAAAGAGCTCGTTTCATGGCCAAGAGAAGGAGCTTCCAGGACCCCTGAGTTGCTTCCAGAGAGAGAGAGAGTTTGTCATGAACCCCAAGCAATGCTGATTTCTCTGGATAAACGGCAGGTGCTTCTGCAGGTGATGTTTCACAAGTGCCAGTCTGGGCTGCTGGGGTCCAATGTTGTTCCTCTTTCTCTTTTGTCAGATGACTATGTCCACATCTCCAGCAAACCTTGTGATCTCCACTGCACCACCACTGATGGCCAAAGGCAATTAATGGTCCCAGCCCGGGACGGGACATCCTGCAAATACTCAGATTTTCGAGGGGTTTGCGTGTCTGGAAAATGTGAGGTTGTTAAACATTATAGCAATCCTATTGTCACTCGAATTCTTGAAATTGCAGCACCCACATCTCTTGCCTGGCCCTCAACATTCTGTTTACACTGTTTCTAGCCCATTGGATGTGATGGGGTGTTGTTCTCCACACACACACTGGACAAGTGTGGCGTTTGTCAAGGGAATGGCAGCAGCTGCATCCACGTGACTGGGAGCTACAGAAAAGGGAATTCCTATCTGGGTAAGGCTGGCGACCACAGTGCTTTGCGAGTGGTGTCATGGGCTGGGCTTGAAGGCTTGGTGGGTCCTGGACTGGGAAATAGTGGTGCCTGGACGGAGATTACTGTGCCCTCCTCTGAACTGTCCGTTTTAAAGATTAAGCAGCAGAAGCTGGACTTTTAGGAATACTGCCTCTACAAAGGGACCTCATATCATCAGAAGGAAAAGGATTACTAGGGTTTTAGTGTCAAGGTGGCGTCTAAACAGTATTAGACAGGCAGCTGGTGGGTTGGGTTTCCATTTTTTTTTGAAGAATTGTCACTTGCCAAACGTTTCAGTGATTGAAAGTTACAACTTTTTGTTCCTGTTGTAGAGTTCTGCCTTTTATTCATTATAGTTTTCTTCAGGCTATTCTCTGGTGACCCACATTCCTGCTGGAGCAAGAGATATCCAAATTGTGGAACGGAAGAAATCTGCTGATGTTTTGGGTGTGTATAATCCCTGTAGATGCAACAAACAGAATCGTGTGGTTTTTTTTAATTTTAATTGCTCCCTGGGCATTATTTTTTAAAATTAAACAAGTTTTCCAGAACTGGGATGTGATGAACACTACCTTGGCCTTTGGGGGCTCAATGATGGTCATGCCTTCTGCCTCCCATTTCCCACCACCCGCTCCCAATATCACAACCGTTGCTTCTTCCTTGGCCCTGGTGTGAGGTGTCCCTTCATCACTTCAAGGTTTCCCTGACCTTATAAAAACCGAGCGATTGAGCAGCTGTCACTAGAGCAGAGCGTTTGGACTGCTTGTGAACATCCTATGATACCCCTCAACTTATTGTACATCCTGCTAATGGCAGAATTGGGGAGGGGCTAATTCAGGGTCTAGGTGAATGCTTAAGCAATGCTTCTGTGCAGAATGTAACTTTAGGGAACCCACCTTTCTCTTTCTTGGTGGACTTCTCTAGCTATTGCAGATGAAGCCGGCTATTACTTCTTCAATGGCAACTTCAGAGTAGACAGCCCCAAAAACTTCAACATTGCAGGGACAGTTTTCAAATACAGGCGGCCGATGGACATCTACGAGACGGGGATTGAATATATCGTAGCCCAAGGCCCAACTGATCAGGGCTTAAACATCATGGTAAGTTTCAGACTTTTGGCATGCAATGGCCAAAAGGGCATCTAATTGCAGGAAGAAATGTAAGGGCCACCATGGTCTGACTAATTGTGGGGGGGGGCACTTAGGACACCTCCAAGGAGATCAACTCATTTGCTTCCTGTTTGGTATTTCCCTATTCAATCCAGGTTTGGAACCAAAATGGGAAGAACCCATCGATCACGTATGAGTACACCCTCCTAAGGGAGCCACACCTAAGAAACATGCAGCCTATTTACTATACTTTCTCTGAATCAGACAGTGAGGAAAGCCGGGAACTTGATGGGGAAGAGATGCTGGCTTTTGTCCAGCACAATGGAAGTTTCTTTGGCACACGCTCCAAGGGAAAGCTCTTCCTGGACGGCCAGATGTTTGGCAGCCAGCAAGAAGACGTGAGCAGAGATCTGGACTTGGGCAAAATTCAGGAAACCAATGAAGTCTATGAAAGAGTGGAAAGTGAAGATTATGACCCTGCCCTGAAAGGCCAGCCGCTCAAAGGTGAGGAGGAGGAAGGGGGTGGTGGCGGTGGTGGCTTGGAAAGATGTTTAGCTGCTGTTTCCTTGGCATTCTCAGGGGCCACAAGCATCATTCGTTATGTTCAGAAGAATTTCAAGCAGTGGGATCATTATTGTTGTTATTGCTGTTGTCTGCCATCAAGTTGCCTGTCACTTATTGCAACCTGATGAATGAGCAATGAATTGCCAACATTTCTTTTAGTTCTACACACACACACACGCGCGCACACGCACACACACACTTCTTTGTTTTCTTTGATTTTATATATTTTTGCCCCTCATTCCAGATTCAAACACAACCAAATCAAATTTCAGGGTGGAAGGGAACGGCAGAGAACGGGACCCTCAGTTGGTGTCCAAGGAATTCTTCTCTGAGAACGCCATCAGCCAGAAACGTCCGGAGAAGATACCTGACTTGAAAGACTCCAGTCAGAACAAAACCAGCAACAGCATATTTTTTGCAAGGAACCCCAGCCGTTCTGTGGGCTCCCACATGGACAGCCTGTATGTCGATTATGACGACAGCGACGACGCAGCAGGCTACGCCGTCAATGGCACCTTCCTGGAACTGAGCAGTGATAAAACGGTCAACACCTCTTTGGAGGCCCCGTGGTCCAATGCCACTGTTGCTCAAGTGAACAGGACCCACAAAGCCAGGTAAGATCCCAGGGAGAAGTTGGGGGCGGGTCTCTCCTTTGCCTGCGTCACCTTTGTTGGCATTGCTGGGTGGACGGCTGGTTTCCCTTTGCCCTTTCGGCCTCTCCTGTGGTGTGTGTGTCTGGGGTAGGGGTGGGGGTGGGGGGGATACATGAGCAGTGTCTGCGGTAAGTTACATTGGATGGCCTGTCCTGAAAATCGAGATCACCAATTGATTGCACAGGAATTCATTGCCAGGGGCCCTGATACAAATATCTGTGAAAAGGGAATGCACACACACACACACACACACACACCGTAGTGTCCCTTGGTAGCCTTGGAAACAACACCGGGGTCCCTTTTCCTTGAGGGAAAGAGCAAAGGGCAACGGCAGAGCTTCTGCTGTCCAGAAATGATGACCGGTCATCCCTTGGCAATTTGCCTCCACATTCTCCCTGGTGTGTTCTATCTCTCCCTCCCCACCACCCCTTGATACAGCACCACCCTTCTGAATGTTTCAAAACTGAGCTCTGCTGAATGTAGTCTTGAATGTTTCCTCTGACTCCCTTGGTCAGCAACTCTTAACCCTAACCCCCCCCCTCCCCAAAGTCATTGGCCAAAGATTGGGGGAGGGGGGATTCAGGACAGGGTGGGAAACTGTTGGCTGGAGGTCCTTTCCTCTTTCCAGCTATGGCTCCGGACAGATTCATCAGAAGACTTTCCTCCAAATGAGATCCCTGAAGTCCTCCCTTGGACTTTGAGGACTGGGTGGGTTTGGGGATGGGTGATATTGGATGGTGCTTCCCTCTGCGGCACTCTCTTCCAAAGTGTGGATGTGTTGGTGGCCTCTGGCCTGGATGCCTTTCAAAGGGGGACTGGGCCATCTGGAGGGAAAGTCCATGGCAGGTGACAAGCCATGATGGGGATACATGTGATCTCCAGGCTTAAAAGGAGGGTCCCTCAAAGTGCCCGGCATGGGGGGTGGGGTGGGGTGGGGGTTGCATCAGGCGGCAAGAATCTTGTTGTCCCATGAGTGCTCAGAGGCATCTGGTGGGGCCACTGGGAGATCATGGAAGCTGGACCAGATGGGCCCTTGGCCTGATCCAGCAGCGCTCTTCTTATGTGACACTTTCTCCCCAGAGTGTTTGTGGTTTTTCTTTCGTGCTGTTTAAAATCCTACTTTGATACTATGAGACAGGCTAGAGATACGTCTTTCTACCAGTCGGTGTCTCTCGCCAGCTAGCTGTATCTCTTTTCTCCCTGCTCTTCCTTTTGGGATCCAGGAGGTTATCTGGGCAGCTTTGGATGTGAAGAGAGCCGTTCATGTGGGGCTATACAGTGTTTGTGGCAGGGCCATTTGAGATGGGGGCCACCTGTTCTCACCCAAAGCAGGTCTTAATGGCAGCTGGTGGTGAGCAAAGAAGCAAAGCAAAATAACCCCCTCCCCAAGAGAGTGTGGCAAGGCACCCCCCAGGCCCTCCCCCCCCCAGGGACCCCAGCGGGGCTCCTGCAGCAGCACTGACACCTCTTCTTCATGATGAGCTCTTTTGCTCCTTTTATTTTGATGGGGATCTTGGACAAGTCGGCATTTTCACTTCCCTTCAAAGCCTGTGGGAAGCTTTGGACGCAATGGCTCCGTATCAGCCCATGTTCCTGCTCTACTACAGTCTCCATCCTCCCCCTCCAACCATTGGAGGGCCAGCTCTGAGCTGCAGAAGGCCTGCCATTTGTCGACACCCTGAGCTTACTCTTTGGGGCAGGACGATCTGGGGCCAACTTGGCTCTTGGGAGGCCATCTCTCTCTCTCTCTCTCTCTCTCTCTCTCTCTCTCTCTCTCTTTCTGCCTTCTCCATGCCTGGGCAGCCTAAGAGGGAACAAAACCATCGCCTGTTGGTGCAGCCCCTGAGTGGTGCGTTCAGTGGCCTCTGTCTCAGGAGTGAATGGAAGGTCTGTCAGTTCGCAAACAGGAGCCGGATTCACGCCAAGTGGCAGCACGTTGTGATGTGGGACAGTTTTCATACATGGAGAGCAAAGCTGTGTCAGTACAGCAGTGTGTGGTGTGCATGTGTGTGTGTGAACTTTCTCTTTGTGGGTATTTTTATCCCCTTCTCTCTATTTCTAGACAGCGGAAGCTCTGCCTCTAGCCGGGCTGGGGATTCTGCTGGGGGATCAGGACAGGTATGTTTTATTATCACAAAACAAGTCAAAATTTTAAATTCAAAGAATTGCACGCCAAACATTATTTCCTCCCAAAGCACAACATTGGTAAAATCTCTTCCCACCCAATCAGACCCACTGAACCCCACCCCACCCGCCCCCATCATTTTGTTCTTGCCTTGTGGATCTCCTTTCTGTGACGTCCTCACAAATCTTCTCTGCTTCCATGTGTGCTCCTTTTTCAAAGGAACCGGCTGAAATTGTTTCGGAAGGGCCAGAATATGAGTCCTGCAGACATGTACCGGTGGAAGCTTTCCTCTCATGAACCTTGCAGCTCTACCTGCACCACAGGTGAGGGGTGAGGAGGGGGCTTGGCTGAGCCTGGCCTAAGCCGCCCCTGGATGGCGGGGGAGGGATGCAGCAGCAGCAGCAGCAAGGCCCAGGGCGCAGGGAAGGCTCCTCGTCCTCTCAGCCAAAGGAGAAGCTACTTTTTAAACTTAATTAAAGTGCAGGGACTGGTGTTTCTGATGATTTTATCTCTGCGGAGAGCAGTACTCAAGATGACCCTTGGCTGACTGGTCCATCTGGCTGGTTGTGCGTGTTGATGTAGGTCTGACCTCCATGTATGCCATGTGTATCCGCTACGATGGGATCGAGGTGGAGGATGGGTACTGTGATGCAATGACACGACCTGAGCCAGTGCATGAATTCTGTGCAGGAAGAGAATGCCAGCCCAGGTATTTATCTCTAGAGAAAGAGTTTAAGATTTCTCTCTCTCTCCCTCTCCCTACGCCTCCCCGCTTCTCTCTCTGTGTGAATATACCGCCCTCATGGCTCCGGCACCGGAGGGGGTGAGAGGGAAAGGGCTACGTGTGTGTGGTTTGAAGCCACTCAAACCTCCAAAAAGGTCCCAGGGAGGCTGGGGTGGGGTGGGGTAGGGGTGGCTGGATAGTTGTGGTGGATCCGCCATCATCAGGTCCCCCCAGGTGAAAGGCTGGCTTGTCTCGGGCAGATGGGAAGCCAGCAGCTGGAGTGAGTGCTCTCGGACCTGCGGAGAAGGCTACCAGTTTCGCATTGTTCGATGCTGGAAAATGATGTCGCCTGGATTCGACAGCTCAGTCTACAGTGATCTGTGCGAGTCTGCTGAGATCACGCGGCCAGAAGAGCGGAAGGTGTGCAAGAACCCAGCATGTGGACCACAGTGGGAGATGTCAGAGTGGTCAGAGGTAAGCAGGCAGAAGGCACAGCTTCCCAGCTTCCCGGAAATGCAGCTGAATTTCCCTAGAGAGATGGGAGCCATTGGGTCCTCTTTGCCCCAGGGGGTGGCTGAACCTGTGGAGCCTTTCTTGGCCTGAACTTGTTCTGAAAGAACACTCCGGGCCCACTGCCTCCCAAGTAGGTTGAGGGTTGCACCTCCAGGCCCGGTGGGTTGAGACTGGCCGAGGTGCAGCACGTGGCCCAATGAGCTGCTCCACTCAGGCCAACAGGACCAAAGAAACAAGGTCTTTGAGGAACGCATCTGCTATGCTGGCTGCTATAACCTGGGAGCAATTCTTGCCTGTTGGATCTAAGTAGCCATAGAGATCCTGCAGTTGCCACACTGTTAGAAGCAGGGCTCCCTTCAGGGTTAGACCATGTTTTTGTATCCTAAAAAACCAGTTCAGTTGCTCCGCAGCAGGAAGCCTGTCAGGGAAACCCTCCGTCTGGTCTGCTCCTTCCTGAGAGAGCTTTTTTCCTGGCCCAGAACCCAGCGTCTGGAAGCCAAAGGGCGTATCGGTGGCTGGGAAGACACACCAGTTGGTGTCCAGGGAGGAAGGACTCCTGGTTCCTATTGGAATCCCCCCCCCTTTCACATCATGAGCTAGTCCAGCCTCTTTCTGTGTACACACACACACACACACACAAGGTGGGCTGCCCAAGAGGTTGCTCCCAGGGGGTGGGGGGGGGGTGGGGGAAACCATCCCCCTTACCTTGGGTGTTGGAGGGCCATTCAAGACAGCTCTTCCACCCACACTTTCCTCTCTCCCGGCCTCCCCAGTGCACGGCTAAGTGTGGCGAGAGGAGCCTGGTGAGCAGAGACATCCAGTGCTCAGAAGAAGAGAGGCTGTGTGACCCCAGTGCCCGCCCTCCCGCGGAGAAGAATTGCACCGGACCCCCTTGCGACAGGCAGTGGACCGTTTCTGACTGGGGGCCGGTGAGTCCCTGCGAGGCTGGGGGTGGGGGGAGGGGCAGGGCTTCGGGGTTCCTTGCATGTTGCAGCTCCTCCTCCTTCGCTACAAGTCCACTCACTCATTCATTCATTCATCTGAACTGCCTGTGAGGAAGTGGCAAAAGAGCTGGCCAACAAGCAGCTGCATCTGGATGCCGTAGCTCAGATGATCCAAAATCCATGCTGCACAGGGTGGAGGGGATTTTGTGTTCCTCCGTGAAAGGGGGAGAGAAAGGCTGAAAGCGGACCCCCCCCTTTCCTGGCTTCTGGGATCCTTCCAACCTCCTCACCTGGAGACCACAAAAAAGGCTCTCCTCAGAGCAGAGCAGCCTGGGACATGAGCCTGGTCCCTGGCATTGCTGGCTTGCCTTTTGCAAAGGAAGTGTCCCGAGTGTTCCTGCACGGCACGTGACTCACCTCTCTGGGTTATTTTTCTCTCAGATTTCCAACCCAGCAGCAATGGCTAAAAATATGTGGTCTCCATGGTAACTGAGGCAGCTGTGAGGAACTTGCCTCTTGAAGGGACCCCCCCCCACCCAAAAGGACTGCAGCGCCCCACAGTGCACCCACCATGTACACCATGGCTGGCTTCTCAAGCGATTGGGCATGAGGGCTGCAGGACCTTGAGCGAGGAAAAGCAGGCCGGGTGGTGTGATTGGATCCTGGTGGTGGTCTGGAGGCTTGGTGGAGACTTAGTACGCTCAGGGAGCTGGTCTCTGAAAATGGCGGTGACCTGGGAGAGAGGGGCCTGGGGGCTTCTTTCTGTTGAAATTTCCTATAGAAATTTCCTATAGAAATTTGCCTGGGGTGGAAGAGCTGAGGTATACGTGAAGGAGGTTCCTCTCCGTGCTGTGCTGCTGCGGCTGCTGCTGCTGCGGGTGACGGCCTCCCTCCATCTTGCAGCTCAGATATAACCCGGGCAAGACCCAAGAGCGATGGGCAGGTGCTTGGCGCCCGGGAGTCCTTGGGAAATACATGCTCTGGGCGTGTGCCTCTGCCTCTCTCTCTCTCTCTCTGGGTGTGTCTGTGCATTCCTTCTGCTTGGCTTGTCTTCCAGTGCAGTGGAGTGTGCGGGCAAGGACGGACAATCCGCCACGTGTACTGCAAGACCAGCGATGGGCGCGTGGTCCCAGAATCCCAGTGCAACCTGGAGACCAAGCCCCTGGCCATCCACCCCTGTGGCGAAAAGAGCTGCCCTGCTCACTGGCTGGCCCAGGACTGGGAACGGGTAAGGAGGATATGGGAGTGGGTGAGTGTGGGTGTGGGGCTTGGCCTGGGAGGGCCTGGGGGCGGCGGCGGCGGCGGCGGCGGGGGAAAGACAGGGCTGCCTCTGGCCCTGGGCACACCACCTCCCTTCCCTGCCACCCCCTGCAGTGCAACACCACCTGTGGCCGAGGGGCAAAGAGGCGGGTGGTGCTTTGCCTGGAGATTGTCAGTGGGAAAGTCAAGACCCGGAACCCCACCGAATGCGACGCTGCCCAGAAACCGGCCGAAGAAACCACCTGCTTTGAGCGGCCCTGCTTCCGGTGGTACACCACCCCTTGGTCAGAGGTGAGGGCTGTGTGTGCGCGCACACACTCGTGCATGCGGGGGGGGCGGGAGTGGGGAGGTGGCCCTGCTGGGAAGGCGTGTGGCAGAGATGAAGTGGATCCTGGTGACTGGAAAACTGCTGCGGGGGGGGGGGATGCGCCCTAGTGGCTTCATCACCTCCCAAACAGCCACTGCCGATATCCCCAAAAGGATCCTGTGAACAGGGCAAGTGCTGGTGGTTTTTGGGGGGGCGGAATAAAACACCAGAGGGTTTGTTCTGCCGCTGCTGCTGAGTTGAAGGTCTCCCCCCCCCTCCTCCTCCACATGGCAGGCGTATATTTGAACCAAAGCAGCAAAAGGTGGTCCCTTAGCAGTGCCTGGCCCCCAAACCCCTGCCCTGAGGCTTGGGATAACATAATAAGGTCCCGCTAAGGCCAACCGACCCGCCCCCCCCGTCCTTCGCGCCTGGCTGCTCCTTCTTCTGGGCTTGCTTTCTGCTACTGCCCAGCCCAGCAGGGAAGAACCTCTTTTTTTCCACCCGCTCCTCCAGCCGACTTCCCTGCTCTCTCTCGGGGAAGGGGGGGGGAGCACAGCCAGTTCCGATTACATCTTGGCGGCTGACTCCAGCCCCCAGCCACTGAGGCAGCCGCGAACGAACGCTTTGCCTTGGCACGGCGGCAACGGCGGTGGGGGGGGCCCTAATCGGCTCCTGGCAGACGCACTCCCCCTCCACTCTCCCTAGCCGCCTCCTCCTCCTCCTGGGCGGCGGGCGGGCGGCAGGACAAGCAGCTGCAGGAGGCGGTGGGCCAGGCGCCCACAGCCCAAGGCAAAGGAGAGTCCAAGCCCCCCCTCCTGCGCCTCGCCTCCCCCCTCCCTCCTGCAACAACCCAGGCAGAGCAGGCCTGGATGCCTCAAGGGATCTCTCCTTGGGGGGGGGGTCCCCTCCAGATTTGCTCATTTTCTTCAAGGGCTTTTTTACCCGTGCAGTGTACCAAGACCTGTGGCATTGGCGTCCGGATGAGAGACATCAAGTGCTACCAGGGAAGAGACCTCGTCCGAGGCTGTGACCCTCTGATCAAGCCGGTTGGGAAGCAGACGTGTGACCTGCAGCCCTGCCCGACTGAACCCCCAGGTAAGTGGGACATGGGTAGGGTGGCCTTTGCGACCTTAGCTGGTCATCACCATCATCCTCTTTCCTGTATCTCGACCTAGGCTTTTTGCAGATCTTCTAGATAAGATTTGGTAGATATTTTATAGATATTTTCTGGATCTTCTGGATGTAAAAAAGGCCAAAAACATCTAGAAGACCTCGAAGATCCAGAAAAGGCCTAGGGGAGAACTAGGAGAGGAAACCCCTGGATCTATATCCGGATCGATATCTCAATCTAGAATATTGGTGGGGAGGTCCTGCTGTAAAACTATTCCCAATCACTTTCCAGAAGGAATGGCCTGTTGAATGAACACCCATTCAGGATACCATCAATGTGGACAATATCGCTGACATCACTGGCAAAAAAATAGCTCCAATCCAGGACACCCCCCCAAGCAGGTTTCACTGATCTGCTAGAGATTCAGATTGAGATCTAGATTTAGATTCAGATATGATTCCCGATTTTCCCCCTACATCTTCTTTTTGATCTTTTCTGGATCATCTTCTAGATTCTTTCTAGGTCTTCTCAACCCTTTCTGGATCTTTTTCTACATTGGGAAAATATGTAGGAGGGAAGAGCTGGAACAAATAGATCCCAAAGAAGATCCAGAAAAGGTCTATGAAAAAGAATCTTTAAAAAAAACCTGGACCCAGATCTGGATCTACATTTGGATCTGGATCCCCATGGCTCCCCCCTCCCGGTGTTTGGGCTCCCACTGCCCACCTGATCCTTGTGTCCTCCTCCTCCCCAGATGACAGTTGCCAGGACCAAGCTGGAACCAACTGCGCGCTGGCCATCAAAGTGAACCTCTGCAGCCACTGGTATTACAGCAAGGCCTGCTGCAGGTCCTGCCGCCCTCCCAACGCCTAAGCCGGGCCTGAAAGGAGCGAGGGATCCGCCACCAGCCAGCGGCAGGAGACACAGCCCGGGCCTGGGGCCTTCCTCTCCCATGCATTGGAACAGAGGGACGTGGCGGCAGCACCACCCATGGCCCAAACGGGTAACGTGGCTACTCCTGCCACATGCCTTTCCACCTGCTCACCGAGGAAAGTTGTATATAGAGAAGTTTGTCTGTCCCCAGAGGCTCTGTTGGCTTTGAACTCCCCCTGCCTTGTTTTCTTAACAGGTTTGGGGCCCAGGGATTCCTCTTCTCCTCCCCCCTCCACCCACCCCACAATGTACTTCGCCACAGTGCTTCCCTACAAGCACTTTCCATGTTCCAGTTTGCACGAATTTACACCTGGGATCTTTCTAACCTGCAGACTCTTCTTTCAAGTCAAAATGGTCCACCGTTTCAGTATAGAGGAGCAGAAAGGACATTAATTGGGCTCTTTCTTATCAGTGACCACTTTGCTATTGTTGAGCTCCCAATCAAAATGCTGCTTAGGTGGCCATGGGCCTTTCCCCTCCTGTCCTGTCTTAGCGCATGTGGCAAACATTCTGCCTGTAAACGTATCTTCTAGCGGCAGCCTGTATCAGGTGCTGCTCCTTTCATGTTTTCATTCGCTCCTTTCTTAAAATAAGCAAGTTAAGGAAAACGTGGAACGGACAGCGGTTCCTGAGATCGCCACAGAGGGACAGAACGAGCCCTGGCCTTCTCCATGCTGAAGACCTGCTGCCCATTTAGAGAATGGACTTCTTTCTGATCTTGACTCCAGAGGTGGAATTGGGGCTTTGGATGGGAGGCCAGGAGGGCTCCCTCCCTCAACGGCCCCCTAGGCTCACCCCGCTTACCGGCTCCTCCGCATCCCTTTTGCTGGTTGTCATTTGAGGCCAACAACGGCTCAGCCTTTAAAACAACAGCAACAACGCAGAACTCATCAGTCCCGCTTGCCAAAGAGGGCGGAAAACCAAGGAACGGACGTGAGCCTGACGACTTGCAAGGAATAGTATCTTGTAACCAAGTCCCGGGCCTGTGGCATGTAATGGAACCACGTTAAGACCAGCTTAATGTATGGAATAATAAAAACATAACTGCACTTTATGCCACAAAAAGAGCAAGGTGCTCTTTTTAAAAAAATATATTTGTTTACAGACGGTGAATTTTATCCCCATAACTATAGAATTATACTCATGTGTATATTTTAAATAAAGAAACTGTCATATTTATGGTACCCGCTGGTTGTTTTCTTGAAGTCTCCACCCTTGGTTGGGATTCTGAATTTCTGATGCAAGGGGAAGGTAGTGGCCTGGCTGGAGGGGCCCCCTTCTCCTCTCTTGGGGTTTCCTAGCAGGCAAGGAGCCCAACTGGAGACATGAAAGATGCATGAGTCCTTCTAGACACAAGGCTTCCCCACCTCTACCTTTTGGAAGAGTCCATGTTCAGGTGAAGCTGGTTGTTCCCTACAAAACTGTGGGACAAAAAAACCACACCTGATCTGAAGTTGCAAATTCTGCTCACCTGCCTCCTGTTTCAGTGCAGCTGGACTGGTCCTTCTCTACAGCCATGAAAGGAAACACGTCTCACTGATAACAAAGTTAAGTTTGGTTTATTCTTAAAACTCTTGTTTCCAGAGAGTCCAGAAGTCCTGTACAAGATTACCGTGTGGGAGAGTGAATCAAAACTCAGGAAATGGTTCATATTACTGTAAAGATGTACAAGGGAAAAAAGAGAAGAAAAATAGGAAGAGAAACATAGCCACAATTTAAATGCAACAAAGCCCTGCAGTCTTAAAAATTCCATTGAAACAAATGCAACATTTAAGAAGTTTACAAAATGTATCCAGAAGTCTATGGAAGCAGCTGCTATAATGTCAGAATCACTTAAAAACAGAACAAAGTAACATGAACACTTTCCATAAGATGCAACCCAGGCAGGAAACAGACGCTTGTTAGAAATCCAAAGCAAAAACCCTCCTGATACCCGAGCCCTGTGGCAAGTGCCAAGCTGTGAAAGAATTGCCTCCTTCTTGGAACGAGACCCACGGGCAGAAGAAAAAGATCAGCGTTCCTGGCTGTGTTTGCTGATGGCCACTTTGCCTCCACCCCCAGTAAAACCTCCCTTGCTTCAAAAAGTCCAAATAAAAAATCCACAAACTTAAACCTGGAAGGAGACTGAAGATAGTCCCATGCAGGGGCACAGAGCGCTCTGCCAGGGCTGGGCGTGCCAGAGTCCCAGAAGATGCCATCAGTCTAGAAAGGTGAATCCATCTCCGATGAGCGGGATGGATGCGGCCGGAGTCCCCCAGGGTTCAGGATGCCTCCTAAGAGCAAGGCCCCTTCCCTCTTGGATTCCTCTGCTCCCAGGAGGAACCCCTGGGCTCTTTTGGAAGGAGGGGGGGCAGGTGCCATCGGGGATGCCCGGACAGAGGGCCACAGGAAGGCAGAGCTGTTTTGGTCAGCAGTGAGGACCAGAAGGAGCAGCCAGCTGGGCCCTGGCCCCCCTGGGACCCTTTCCTCCTGGCAGGGCTTGTTCTTGAGGGGCAGAACAAGCCTGAAGCCGGCTACAGGGCCACCCCAAAGGTCATCACGCACCCGCCACTCCACTCACCTCCCTATGGCTTTCTCTGCCTGCCTGTGTATACCATGCTTGGTCAATAGGGATTCGGGCAACAGAACGACATATACTCCTCATTTTAAAGCACCCCCGGTGCATTTCTTCACTTAAAACAGGGACACCTTTTTAGGAAGCCTCATGGGCAGGGGTCCCTGGGTCTCTGGAGGGGCTGCATGCTGCCCCCCTGCCCCCCCCGGAGGGTGCCGCCCCAGGTGAGCCGGCGAGGCCGGTCAGACGTCGGTGCTGATGCTGCGGCTGCGAGAGAAGGCTTCGCGCATGGCCGAGAGGCGGTTGGGGTTGAGGGGCTGGAGGCCAGCCAGGCCAGCGGGGGCCTCCAGGTCCTCTTGGCTGAGAGCCTTGTAGTGGACCAGGCTGCCTCCGTTGCGCACCTCCTCCTCCTCCTCCTCCCCATCTTCCTCCCCATCTTCCTCCTCCTCCTCCTCCGGTTCCTGGAGAAAGAAGGATGGCGGCTCATAGTGGGAGCAGCTGGGGCACAGAGTCCGGCCCTGGTGGCCCTTCTTGCAAGGAGAGGAGGAGGAGGAGGAGCGGTAGAGGGAGGGGCCGTTGGTCAGGGCCACGTTGCGGTTGCAGTGAAGGGGAGGGATGTGCGCGTCCACCCCAAAGTCCGGCTCATCTCCATCCTCTTCCGACTCCTCCTTCTTGCAGCAGTAATACTGGGGTGGGTGGTTGGGTGGAGGGAACAGAACAAACCAGACTGTCACCAAAGAGGTCTCCCTTCCCATCCCCTGCTCCCCCACCCGACACTTCCCCACAAGATGGACGAGGCAGCTGGCCACGAACCCTAATCCTGGCCTTCAGCAGCCACGGGGATGCCTTGACCCACGGCCAGCGCCCATGGCACCCCCCAAGCAGGGGCAGAAAACCTTGGGGAAAACCACCTGCCCACCAGCCCAGGAGCCCCATGCTCGCACCCGTTCCAGTCCGGCCCATCCCTGAAGCCCAGAGATGTTCCTCAGCGGGGGAAGCTCCAACGACCCCAAAAGGGCCCAGCGTCCATGGCTGCGGCTCTGCAGGAGTGGCAGAGAAGCTGACCAGTGGCCTGCTGTCCCACCCAGGCTCACAAGGATCTCAGGCTCAGGTTTTTAGAGTCACTGCTGGGAGTTTTTTCAAGCGCATGAAGGGCAGGCCTCTGCCTTGCTAGCAGCAACCCTTGGGTATTCAGCAAAGCAAACAAAAAAGCTCCTTCAGCAATACAATTAAAAGTGTCCATATACTGTAAGCTGGACTTTCTTTCTTTCTCATTTGCACATGTGCATGTACAGGAACAGACACACACACACACACAAACGGAGGGGGGAGAGAGAGAGAGAGAGAGAGAGAATTTGGGATCAGCTGCCAAGGTCAAGCCAGGCCCTTCAAGGAAGCCAGTCAAGACCAGACAAGAAGCCTGGAGTGTTTCAAACAACACCAAGAGAGGCACAAAGCAGGACAGGGACCTCTCCAAGATCTCTGACGAACCAGGATGTGTGTGTGTGTTTGTGTGTGTCTTTCTCTTTCTCTCTCTCTGTATGTGTGTGTTTCCTTCCCCGCAGGAGCCCTCACACTACAGAACTCCCCCTGCCCAGTTGAGGTCCATGCAAAGGAGCGCCTGCAACTTTGGGCACCTGACTGCAAGGAACCCAGAGGGCCAGCAGCTGCCCTTCCACGTGTGAGCGCAGAGACCAATTCCCCCCGCCCCACCCAGAGAATGGGGCCTGGGCTGGTAGGGCCATCATCCCCCCCCTCCTTGTAGTTCTGCCCATGTCATGAGGGTGTTCCTCCTCCTCCTCCTCCAAGATGACACTCGGGGCCAAGGAAGAATGCGCTGCAGGCTAGACGTCCCGCAGATGTTGGGATGGCGGTCCTCTCCCAAGACTCTTCCCCCCCCCCGGCCGCCCCTCGCACCCCTGTGGCCCACCTCCATGAACATGTTGCAATCTGCTTGAGGCACGCCTGAGGCAGTCCATTCCATTCTGCCGGCCGGCCGTGCAAGCAGCCTGCAACCCTCCCGCCCCCCCCCCCCCGCCCAGCTCTCTCTCCTCGTGTTCCTGTCTGGTGCCGGCCTCAGCCAGACACTTCCCGCGGGTCTCCCTCACTGACATCTGCAGACTTCTGTGCAGGTGCATCCATGCTTGGCTCTGAATTCTGCTTGTCCTCCCTTTTGGTTCAGGGGGAAAAAACATACCTCTCCATTACCACATCCCAGTTGGGACAGGGCATCAACTCACGGATCATCAGAACCAGAGTGGCATCAATTCTGCCATTATTTAAATCATTTTATACATTCCGCTCACATGATGAACTGGTCAAAGCAATTCTTGTGGCAAACTGACTGCTTTTTTCAACCTTGCCATTGTGGGCTTTTTAAGACTATCCAACCCCGGCTGCTTCTGTTCACATGGGTTTGGCCTGTGTGGACATGGCTGTCCATTGACTTGGCACCCCCTCCCATTTCCAGCAGCATGGGCATTGGAAGGCCCCCGGGCTTGGTCCCTTTCTGAACCAATTTCTCCCAATGTCGACGAGGTGTGTACTGGCCTTCTCTCCCCCATGAGTTCACTACTGCATTCCTTCTTTACAGCAGCATTAATCCCTGCTCATCTTTTCTCTTGTCAATAAATATACCAATATTTATAGGTATAGAGGTATAACAATATCTTGGTATGAATGAAGTAAGAAATTAAAATGATTCCGCTGGTTCCTCTGATCAGGTCCTCAGTCAGGGTGACCACTTTCTGAGTGTGCTTAGTTTATCCCTTTAGGGTTTCAGGGTCATCTTTATCACCTCTACGGAATTAAAACAATGCAGGCATCAGGGCGCTGGAGCCAACGGCAAAGCTCCAAGTGCACCTGCCAGCCTCCTCCTTGAGCCCATCCCTCCTGATCCCTGCTGCTTGGTCAGGCATTCGGCTTAGCTATTTTGCGCCCTCTTGGCCCTGACCCAGTTCTGTTTGGAGCCACCGTGATCAGCCTAATGAGATCCTCCCAGCCTCCCCCTCCTTGCCCCTGCTTCTGAGAAGTGCCCCGTCTCCTGGCAGGCGGCCCTGGAGGAGAAGAGGAAAATGTTCTCCCAATCCTGAGAGATTCTGAGCAAAATTCTGTCTTTGGGATACATGGAGTAATAATAACCAGAATCTGTTAGAAACTTGCTCCAAGTAAGACACTTGTTAAATTTCCTGTGAATTCTCAAAGGGATCTGGAATGCAGCCCACCCCTCTGCTCGATGTCCTGCCCGCTTCCCCCCCCCCCAACATCTGTTACCCAACACATCCCGTCCTCAGAATACCTGGAGCCTACAATAGCAGAGAACGGCGATGATGCACAGTAGGATGACTGTTGCTAATATTCCGCCTGTGATGACCACAGTCCCGGCTGTCATCCGACCTCTTCTCCATTAACACCCTGGAAGACACAACCAAGGGACAGCAATAAGGGCCATGCAGTGTTTCCATCCGGCCCGGTGAAGGCAGCCCAAGCAGGAGAGCAAGGCAACAGACAGATTTAAGGTGCACCCACAGGAGAAAATGTAATCTGGAAGGAGGGTCCCAAAATTCTGGCATTGGTATGGATTTTAGAAGATTGTCTCACCCGGCAAAACCACCAGTGGTCCCTGTGTGTGCAGAAGCTGCGCCAGCAGGGAAATGTTTACTGGTGGTACCTTTAGGCACCCCACCCTCCGTGCACCCTGAAGTGGTACAGTCTCCAGGTGATGCCATGTAATTCTTCTGCCAACATATCCATCTCTAAGTTTCCAGTGAGGATTCCACCATCCTCGAAGGGGGCATCAGGGTTTCCCAAGACAGCTTCATTGCCAGGCAATAAAAGTCCAGGAAAAAATTGCTGCTGCTTTTGAGTTGAAATGAACAGTTGCAATATTCCAAACTGACCAGAATTTCAAATTCTGCAATTCAGAATGTCAACACTATATTTTACTCAGAATTCACAATTCTTGTGCTGGCTTTATTTATTTTTATTGTTGCTCATAGGTATGAAATCTTATAGTGCTATCAATCACTGCATTAATGCATATCATCAGATACAGAGATAGGTGATTGTTCTGCTTCAGTTGAAGTTTTGATAATAATTCATCAGCATCTGCAAACTTTTAAACATTTGGAATGGAAAATGCTTGAAGTACTAGAAACATGAACTGTTTCAATTCAGTTCCAGAATGAAAGCATACAGATTCACTCGCCTACTCAAGGGTCTTTGCCTGTTTATCTTCTAAAAGTTTCACTTTGTATCCTTGTGTTCATCAACTACAGTAGCAGTGGTGGTGTTAGGACTCTCACTATTAAAAACAAAACAAAGAAAGTTTGAGGTGCTCTCTCTCGCACTCTCTATCACCTATATAGCTAATGGTCCTGGCACAGAACTCTCTCCATGCTTCCAGTAGCTGCACCTACTGATTTTGGTTTGTGCAAATGGGAGAGAAATTTGTTTCAGCTTGTTCTTGAATGATTTGTCAGTTCTTCATATTTGTGGCAGGAAGAACGGGGGGTTCTGAAAAACACAAATGTGGAAGCGAACCTGAGAAATTCAGCTCCACACCAACCATCAAAAACTGCTGACTCCAAATTACTGAAGTCTGCCATCCCAAGTTGTCAAATGATACACTCAAAGCATTTATTGTGTGTTAAGTAAAGATCTGACAAACTAATGGGAGCACAGTCCACCTGGAGCTTGAAAACAAAGAAGAGATTTGAAGTGAGGCTGGATCTGCTGCTCATAAGTAGGCAGGTTCAGCCTGAGCTGAAAGGAAACCCACAGAGCGGCTTCTGGAGTTCTGCTCTGCAGCCAAAGCAGGTCATGCAGCCCCACAGCAGCCGTTTGCTGCCCCATCAGGAGCCAACTTTTCGTCTAGACTTTGGCCTGGCACTTCCCTGCATTTTTCTCTGACACCAATAGATCACCCAGTTTCTGCCTGGGTTTGGTCTCTTCCAACCCTGGTTTAGCTCTAAAAACGAAGGACTGAACAAGCAGACAAACAGATCCGGCCTCCACTGGCTTGATCCCTCTCCAGTGGGTCACAGCTGTCCTTCTTTTGGCGGGCTCAAATGGCAGACAAACAGATGGCCTCAGGCACAGAGGCAGACTCGGGAGGTCCCTTCCTTAGGAGCTTATTAGACTTGCCTAGCCGGATGGGGCTTCTAAGGCCCAACAAGTGCCCCCCTCTGCTCAAGGCAGGGATCCCAGTCTCCTTGTTTCTCTTCGGAAATCATTGTGTGTTCACACGTTTTCCTGTCAAAGAAACTGCACGTGTGCATACAGCCTGGGTCCAAATGGAGACGGCCAGTGGTGCCCAGGTTTTTAAAGCCCTCCCTGCCCCCACCAAAGGCCTTTGTTTTAACACTTAACCCTCCTGCCACGGAAGGGTTCCTGGCTGGCAGGAGCAGGGGGCTCTTCTCCTCTCCCTTCCAAAACTGGCTTTTGGGTGGCTGCTGCTTGCCCCCAGTCTGCGTGGAGGAGCAGTACTGTAAGGCTTTGTCTTGTGGAACCAAGGGAGGCAGACACACCTGGCTTTTTAACATCAAAATGGTCACTCTTCATCCAATTAAGTGCCTTCCCTCCAGCAACTGGGAATATATTATTTCCCCCTTTCCTGTAAATCACCGTGCCAGACAAAGCAAAGAAATAGCCCGGACACCATGCCTGAGACACCTCAAGACTTTTAAGAGACATTGAAAATTGGAGAGAGAGAGGGAGAGAGGGAGAGGGAGAGAGAGAGATGGGCAAAGCTTTGGTAACATATTTATTGCATTAAATATATATACCTAGAAGCCTGAAACTCTCCAGGGCCCAAGGAGAAAAAAAATTAAGAATACAAAACATTCAGCATATGGAGGCCCCAAATCAGAACAGTTCCTGTCTAGACTTCTTTGGAAAAAACACACACCAAAAACGTTTGTGCGCGCGCGTGAGCACACACACACACATGACTCCCTAATTTCAGGCTTTGCCAGCTTCTAGAATCATTGCATTTTTTCATCATAAATATCCAGGAGGGATCGCTGAGCTTGAGGGTCGGACAGGATGCCCTCCTCCCCCCCCCCTCCACCGACACCCTGCAGCCTCCAACAAGGGGCAACTACTCTTGGAACAGGGGAACCCCAGGTGGCTGTTGCCTAAGACACGGAGGGACGGCTGTCCCCCCTTCCCAGGTAGGAAGACAGGCAGGCCTTCAGGCCCTGGCAGGTCCCCCAGAGGGAGGCTCTTTGGCACAGTGGGTGGGTGGGTGTCTTCCCGGTGAGGAGGGCTGAGTTTCGGGCCATTCCAACTTTGGGTTGCACGCCCTCACCCAGCCACCAGGAGGGCTGCCTTCCTAGCCAGGATGCCTGATCACTAAGCTGCTACGAGGTGATCAACCACCAAGTCCTATAAGCTGCAGGTGGGCCAAGGCCTTGGGAGGAAGCAGCTGCAGCAGCAGCAGCAGCAGCAGGAGAGGAGAGCAGGAGCCCCTTCCCATGGCAGCTTATCAACAGTGGCTAGCCTTCCCTGCATTTGAGTGCACATGTGCATACACACACACACACACACAGAGAGAGAGAGAGAGAGAGAGAGAGAGAATGAAATTGCTTCTCTCTCTCTTTCTCTCTCTGTGTAGCTTCTCAGCCTAAACCGCCTGGAAAGGTCACTTCAGCTGCCTTCCTTTGCCTTGGAAGATAAACCAGAGATTGGCTCGTGCAGGGCTTTCTGACTGCCAAGCACCAAGAGAGTGTTTGCACCAATAGGGACAGTAGAGAGAAGTGGAAATCACACATACACACACACACACACACACACACACACACATACAGAGAGAGAGAGAGGTTGTATTTCTATCTGATGCAATGTTAGCATCCCCCCACCCCCACCCCCACCCTTCTTTATGTGTTCTCTTAGCCATGGGGCTCATGCTTTGTTTCTCTGTGATTCGAGGAGGTTCCTCTGAATCCATGTCTAATGTCTTTCAATAGACCTCAGACCCATCAAGGGCCAGGGATTCCTGCAAGACCAAAAGAGAAAATTCAGGCTCCAGTCCCAACGGAGGAGATGAGACACTTCCTGGGTAGATTTGGGCCACGGTGGTCTCACTTGCTGGACTTGCTGGAACTGCCTACCTCGTAGTAGGGCTATTGCCAAGGGAAGGAGAAGAGCTTCCAGCACCCTCTAGAGTTTACCTCAGGAAAGGCAGGCTCGGATCCCAATGGCTGCAAAAAGCAAGGGAATCATCTTGGAGCAGGAACAATCTCTCTGGCCATCCCCTGCACAAAAGAACCGGGTATGGAAGGAGGCAAAGGCCAGCCCTTCCCACGTGGAGGAAAGGACTTCTGAGGCCATCGTCCTCCGTGCATTTCCCTGGATGGCTGCCATGCTGGCTTCAGCAGGACTTGCTTTGCAGGGGAAGTGGAAAAGGCTGCTTCAGGAAAAGGGGCTGAGAATTATCGGCTTCCAAAGATGTTTCTGGGGTTCTCTACCCGTCCAGA
>JAHTLZ010003132.1:62433-105640 GCA_023846285.1 Phrynocephalus versicolor | reverse complement strand
CTCCTCCTCTTCCTCCTCCTCTGTAACCTTACCCAGTCAATGAAGGAGAAGAGGAGCCCAGCTGCAGGGAGCGGCAGGGGGAGGCCTCTTCCGGTGGTGCAGGGTTTTTGCTCATGGCTTTTGGAGGCAGCCCAGATGCCTGGCTGGGCAGCTGCCAGGGACCATGGCACCAGGCAGGGCTCCCAGAGGAAGGGGTGGCGGTGAGCGAAATGCTTTGTGTGAGGAGCTCAAGAGGCCCCCAGGTGCCCCACAGAGAGGCCAGGGAGGCTCTGGGCCCTATGGCTTGTGCTTAGCATCATGCCATGTCTGTGCCAGCGCCTGTGGCTCTTTACCCACAGTGGCACACTTCTTTTTATATAAGTGGTATTGAATGATTTCTGACTCGCAGCCCTGAGTTACTGGAGAATGCTGGGTGGTGGTGGTGGTGGGGAACAAGGCCTCCATCTGTCTACTTTTGCCGATCCAGACCTGATCTCCACACAGGGGTGGATGTTGCCTTCCCATGCCATGAAGGAGGGAGATCCTTCAACCTACAACTCAGAACCCACTTTGGTACCTAACAAGATTGAAGGGCATCAGATCAGGCTGAGAAGTCTCTGGCATTTCACTGATAGGAAGAACTGGGTTGCCTAGCAACAGAAAGACAACCCTAATTCCTGCTTAATCCTCAGTAAAAAGATGCACGGATGCTTAGGGTCTTGCTTCCATCCTTCTCTCCCCACATGGCTGCCTTTCCATGAGTATCCCAAGGCTCCCCACAATGGGTGTGTGTGTGTGTGTGTCAGAGTGAGGGGGGGGCTCTGCAGGAACGGAATGCTTTTGGCTTTTTCTGCCTCCCTTGGAAAGACTGGAACCTCACCTGCATAAAATACGTTCCAGTGGTTTTTAATTTTTCAGGCACCTGTTGAAGTTGGACAAAGAGGTGAAAGCCTATTATTCTGATAAATCTTTCCTGTGTAGCACAGCCTGCCTCCTCAAAAGATTATTATTACAGTATTATTACTACTGCCTTTATTCGAACTATTATTTTGGCACCACATGGTCTGCTATTGGTTTTCACGCCGCTCTGAATGTAAGCTGCTTATACCCATTTGTAAGTAAATAAACAATTACGGAGATACATTTCTGGCTGGCAGGCAGGCTGCCCGCCTCGAACCCCCATGGACGGGCAGGGGGCGCCGGGAAGCAGGTCCAAGAGGCGTCAGCACTGCCTAAGACCGACAGGTGGCGCTCCTCCACCTCGGCTCCTGTCCCGTTCCTTGGGAGGCGAAGTCTAACCCCACACCTTCCCTCGCCCCCCTTTGGTGGATGATCTTGGCGCTGTCCCAGAGTGCAGGCGGATGGGGGCGGGGGGGGGAGGCAAGAAGGTGCAGGGCAGAACGAGCAGGTCCTTGGAAACAGATTTCAAGAAGGAACTTGCAGGGCAGAATAAAGGGGGTTGGGAAAGATGGCCCAAATAATCCTGGACTGACCCCAGTTCTGGCTACCAGGAGACGGGCAGCGCCTTGAACTGAAGCAAGGGGGGGAGGAGGAATGGATGGTCCCGCACGTCAAGAACCATCAGTGTCTGTTTCTGGGCTGAACAGATCTTTAGTGGATTTTTAGCAGCACGTCAAATGCCAGATTTTAATTCCTTTCCTTTCACCCCCAGGCAATCCAAACACTCAGCTATTGCATAAGTATAAGGGAATTATTTCTATATATCAGGCATTAATCCTCAACACACATAAGCTGCCTTCATGCTTTAAATACAGATATGCTTGCTTGTCTGTCTGCGTGCTGTGGAGGGGGAAGGTTGTTATCTATTTTTCACCTAACACACACACACAGAGTGAAATTTAATTGTGTCAAGAATTAATATTAAAATCAGGGGCAGACTTGAGCATTCAAAAGAGCCAGTGGAAAGAAAATGATGGCTCCAGCAATGCCAGCTCCTGATAAGCCATGGCAGTTGCTGCTGAAAGGGGGAGGGGGAGGGAAGTAAGCACTTTCGCCCATTAATCCCATTGGGCAAGGTTTAACGTGCCTCCTCCCACCTGGAAATCACCCCTGCAGGATGCAAAGCAGAGGAGGTTGAGAGAAAAAGAAAACAAAAGAAGAAGACTTTCAAAGGAGCCTTCCACCCACTCCCCCCCCCAAAAAAGGTGGGAAATGTAGGTTTATCCCAGCTGCCTGCCTGGCCTGGGCACAATGTCATCTGCAGGCCAGCAGGCCCAGAGCGCAAGGAACCTCCGTTGGTCAAAGGATCCCAGCTAGGAGAGAGGAAGACAAGGAATTGGGAGAGAGGAGCCCGAGCCAAGTATGGCCCTGCGAGATGCTGACAAGGTGGGCAGGAAGGCCCCTCGGGGCACAACAAGAAGGGAAGGGGGGCGGAGGTGCCTGCCAAGTGGTCCGCGCCCACCATTCCTCAGAGATCTCCTCGCGGCAGGGAGCTCTCCCTGCAGCTTGACAGCATCACCTCGCCTCTTTAAAAGACGCGCCAGGGCAGAGACAGGTTGGAGAAAACCAAAACCTGGATTGGATCCCCAAGGGCTCAGGTAGCGCCGGCTCCAGGTGAATCTAGCCTCCCATCTTTCCAAGGTCAGTAAAATAACACCCCAAATGCCCAATAGGGGGCAGTATATAACTCAGAATAAAAGAGTGCATTTGTAAAGAGGCAACCAACAGACTCCCCCCCCCCCCAAGATGCCCTTGTTATTCACCCAAGTGCCTTAGGTGAGAAAAATAAAGGAATATCTGGAAGGTAAAAAAAGAGAGAAGGCCCATTTCCCCTCCCCCCTCCCCTCCACTTGAGGATTATGTAATATCTCCCCCCCACTCCAAACTAGGTGCCTCTCTGCCCTGGGGGCCAGGCTTTTGTTGGGCAAACCAGCCCCTGCAGATAAAAGATGTCTCCTTCCTGGTGGAATGAAAAGCTTCCGAAAAACATTCATAATTGTCCTCACTGGATTTTTTTCCTCTTAATCTGAAAGGACACATAAAAGCCACTTTAGTAACTCAGAGAACAGAACAAAATTAAAAAGGCCTTCAAGGGATCCACGCAGGGAGGGGACCAAAGCCAGCCTTTGACCAGGGAAGGGGGGGGCAAATCAGAGGGGGGCAGAGAAGGAGGGGGGGGAGGTTTAAGCTCCTGTCCTCAGAAGGTGTCCCCTTGCTTGGAGGATTTTCAGAACGCAACTCTATGAAGACACACATCATAACCCCCTTCCCCTCCCATCTCAGATGATTTGCCATAAGAAACCAGCAGCCTCATCTAGTTGCCTCTGGAAGAAGCCAACCTGCGTGACCAATGAGCCCTAGCAGTTCAGCAAACTCTGGGCAAATGTGTCTGTTTTGTTGGGGATGATTTTTGTGAGCCCCGCAAATGACGGCATCTCTATTTCTTCACCAAAATTAGCCTCCTGTCTCAAAAACATTGTCCCAACTGCTTGACCCAGTCTCTAGGCACGAAGACCTCCCGGTGTCTGGAGAAAAGTTCCATCTGGCTTGCCCAAGTCCTCCTTGGACAAGGAGAAAATGCATCCAGACAGCCCCATCCGTTACAGGCGGCGAAAAGCAATCTGCTTCTGGGAAAGCACAAGGGGGGGAAGGGAGGGGGCGCGTGCCAGCGAGGCAAGGAAGGCCACCTGGCACCAGCCCTGGAGAAAGACCTCCCAAGCGCAGGGAAGGCAGGAAGATCTCCATCTGGGAGAGAGGCTGCTCCTTGGTTGAAAGAGGGTGAGCAGAGCAGGAGGTGCAGCAAAACAGCCCTGATTTCCTAGAATGATGAGCTTAGCCTAAGAGAAACCAGAGGGAAACATCTCATTTTGAGAGGCTGGGCTGTGAGGTGGGTCTAGTTCTTTCCTGGAGGAACCAGAAGGGACCCACCGTCCAGAGAAGCATTTCATAGTAGGTCAAAGAATCACCCACTTAAAGGGTTAGGGAAAAAAACTGTTTCACCCTTTAGATCCTGTCTCTATTTTGTTCCTGCCCTTGGCATTTCCTACCTGCAGCACTGCCCCACCCCACACAAAGGGGTGTGTGTGTCTGGAGTTGGCCGGGGAAGCCTCTGCCTCAGGGCAGCAGGACCAGCTGAAGCAGCTATTGAAATATCTAGGCTTGATCAGTAACATCACTAGTGACAGGGTCCATTTCAAGGCTAAGAAAACAGTCTCCAGTTCTCAGGAAGTCATGCTTTGCTTCCTTGTTTATCCCTGAATGAAAAAAACAAACAAATCCAAAATACTCCAGCAATCCTGAGGGCCACTGCCTCCCGCTTCCTCTTGCCCCCCCCAATCAAGAGAGCTCAAGTAGATATGACAGCAGGCAGAGCGGGCCGGCTTTCAGCTGGCAATGACCCCAGGCTGGCAGTGAAACCGGATTGTAATTGAATGGTTTACAAGGATTGTTAGGACATCACTTTCCTTTGCTGTAATTGAACCTGGCCTGTTGCTTGAAGTCATAGAAAATGGTGAGTCACTGATGCTTCCTGACAACCACGGCCTTCACGTTCCTCTAAACTGGGGTGGGGGCGACTTTGGCAGGCCCAGGGGCCAGTGCCAGACCACGGGGATCTCACCAAGGGTGACACCCGCCTTTCCTTTTTCAGGCTGTCTAGGCTTGGCTGCCATCCGCCCAGTATCTGGGATCGTGGGAGGCCAGAAGGCAGATTCTCAGACTAATTGGGTATTACTGCTGTCAGCCGTCCCTTTTGCAGTGCCAAGTGTGTGTGTGCGTGTGTGTGTGTGTGTGTGTGTGTGTGTGTGTGTGTGTGCATGTGAGGTGGTAGAGATCCTTTCTCTTCAGTGGACCATGGAAAGCCACCAGCTGGACAAAAAATTTGCCTTGTGATAGGCAATGACTGCTTCATTGAACTGGAGATACTGCAAATTTCCTTGTGCCCCCAAAATGAAGCCCCTGGAATGGATGGTGCTGCCTGGCAGTTTTATATTGCTTGGGACCATCTCTCTCTCTCTCTCTCTCTCTCTCTCTCTCTCTCTGGCTCCGTTTCTCTCTCAAGCAATCTCTGACTTTCCATCACAAGCTGTGCCAAGCTGGCATGTGGGGCTCATAGAGCCGGCAGCTCACTCTTCTGTGTGTGGTAGCCGATGCTATCCAAGAGGCTGCTCTGTTGAGCCCTCCTGCCCTTTCGGAGTGTGCCGTGTGTGTGTGTGTGTGGGGGTGCTGGCTGGCAGAAAGCCCTGTTATTAGGGGACCTCCCCCCACCTCCCTTCAGGATGGATTCCTGGAGCACTACTGAGAGGGCCACACTCAGGACAGATGCAATCAGTCCACGAATGGACCCGTTCTGCTTTTGTCTTCCTTCTCTGTGTTTGCTTGCTTGAAATCCACGGCTAAGACAACCACAGCTCTCTCTTAAAGTACAAGTAAAAGCATCAAGCTCAAGTGAAGCAAAGCACATTCGTACCAATGCTGAAAATACATCATTTCCCTGTGACCCTCAGTTTGGCCAAGGGGATCTAGGGCTGCACACAGGTAAGCATACGGGCCAGTTAGTGGGTCACAAGTGCCAAAGAGGCATAAGAGACGGGCACACATCCTGCTCAGGTGCCCTTTCCCCCTCCAGTGCTCTTAACCCTGAGGATGATGGTGGTCGCTTTATTATATAACTCTGAGAGAGCTGGACCACTTCAGGTACCCCATGGGGTGGGGTGGGGGGCAGAGCGGCTGCCGGTTGCCAATGCCTTGATCCTGGTCAGCCTCGTTCACCAGGCTCTCTCCTGAGTGAGGTCCTGGCATGGATGGGAGAAGGCACTTCTCAGCCTCTCCAGAAATAGAGCAAGCTGGCACCTCGGACATTGTTCTGATGACTACAGCACCATCTCTTGGGAAGCAGCGCCCATCAGAGGCATGGAACGGTCCCCTCACCCAGCCTCCTTCTCAAGGAATGGGTGGCCCCGACAGGAAACAGACAGAGGAACCACAGGACAAGTTCAAGCAGAAAAGGCAGGGCGCCTCTGGTGGTCTCATCATTGCTTGTGTCTCTTGAAAAATAAGAGGGGGGACATGTTGTCCCTCATTGCAGCCCTGGCTTCTGGGAGCCCTTTCTAGGGGGTCCTGGGAGGGAGCACCCGCCGGAAATAGTTTTCCCTTTCCTTCTTCTGGGGCCACCAGACAGCCTGCCCAGGGCTGCCCAGACCGGGCCTCCTCTCGCAAGGCAGGAGGCTTTGGACTGAACGCCCAACTCCTGCCTCCTCCTGCTCCTGCTCCTCCTCCTCCGTGGGCACCGCCGAATTCCCTAAGCCATGGTTCCCCCCAAGACCGGCGGCCAAGTCTAATGGACGGGGGTCAAGTCATTGTGCCAATCAGGGCCTCCCAGAGGATCAGCCAGCCAAAGGACTGGGAGACCCGATAGGCCAGCAGCAGCAGCAGCTTCCGACTTCCCTCTGTGCCGCTCCGCAGAGAGACGGGTCTGAGGCCTCTCTCACGAGGGACGGGGTGGGGGGGCCTGCTGCCTCCCTTTGAGAAAAATACCGCTGCTTAACCCAACCCAAGAGCGACCCGGCTTGCTCGGGGAAGCCGTGGAGGCAGCTTCCCCAAAAGGTAGGCTGCCTTTGGCATGGGAGGCTCTACCAGGCGGCCCAGGCTCGCTGCTCCGGGGAACCCTCGCTGACCTGGTGGCGGCGGCCGCCCACTTTCTTTCCGGGGGCCCCCTCTGGTCACGGGATGCGACAGGCAACTTTTCCCCAGGACGCCTCCGCCCCGGCCCCAAAGGTTTCCCGCTCCTCCTGCCCGGACCCATGCAAGAGTTTCGTGGAGCTTCCACGGCCAGCGGCAGACTACCTGGCCCTACCGTCCCTACATGGCAAAGGAGGCCAAGGCGCTTTAGGGTCTCGGGCCGTTCCGAAGGGGAGGGAGCAAAGGGAAAAACGGACCCGGGTGTCCCTCGGCGCCTCCGCGCCCCACGCCCGGCCTTACCTCGGAAGCCGGGAAGGGAGTCTGGGCTGCGCGGCGCTCCTCTTCGTCCCTCCCTCCCTCCCGCCGGCCTCCTTCCGGGGGCGGGCAGGGCAGGCTCTCCGCCTCCACACCTCCGTCCGTCCGGCCCGCGGGCAGCAGCAGCAGCGGCAGCAGCAGCGTGGTCCGGCGCCTGAGCGACCCTCGCGGGGCAAGGCGGGCAGGTGCGTGGCCAGCGCCGGGGCCGCCTCCCGCCCTCACCAGCCGGATCCCCGCCGCCCGCCCGCCAGCATCGCCTCCGGCCCGGCCGGCATCCGAGCAAGACCCGCCGCCCTTCTCGGCAGCCGCAGGAGCCGGCAAGCAGGCAGGCGGGCGGGCAGGAAAGCAGGCAGGCTGGGCGGCTGCAGCTGGAGCGGCGTTGCGACGCGGCGGCGGCTTCTGCGGGGATTCCGGGAGCGCGCCAGCAACAGGCGCGTGCACGGCCGCTCAGAGCCGGCGAGAGGTGCGGGGCCGGGCGTGCGCGCCCCCGCACGTGGTAAAAAGCGGTTCCTGAGCCCCCCGCCGGCACCGGGGAGGGGTCAGGCTCCAGTTCTCCGCCCCTTCCCGGGCTCCAGAATCGGGGGTGGGGGGCCAGGCTATCCTGCCCGGTCGCATCGGAGCCTCCCGCCTCCCGTCGCGGAGATACCTCCCTGGGGGAGAAGGGAGGGCAGGTGAGCCAATTCCCCTCACACACACACCTCCACTGCCTCTAGCAGCCCCCAGGGCGGCACCGAGCCCTCCCTTTCCCACCTGCAAGAGTCCTTCCCACCCCACCCTCTCAACAGGCGTCGGAACCCAGAGCTGGACGAGAGAAAAAGAAGCGCCCCTCCTCCGACGCCGCTTCCCTGGGAGAAGTCCGTCTCCTTGGGTAGTTTCGGGGTGCGTGTGTGCGCGCGCGTGTGTAGCTGGGCCCTTTCTCCAGGACACCGTGACGCCCCCTTGCTTTCTATCCACCCCTCCCTGGGTACCGCAGGTCTTCCTCCAGCCAAAGGGGGATGGGGGGGCTCGTCCAGAACTGTGGACGAGCCCCCCAAGGGCAGCAGCATCCAAGGGCATCCTGGGGGAGGGGGAGGCATTGAGCCATGACTTCTCCTTCCTTTGACTGTCACCAGGAGAGCTCTCGTCCTCCCCTGTAGCAGAACTTGCTGAAGAGCTCCTGGTAGAATCACCCAAGGTGGGGAGGGTCCAAGGCAAGGCAGAAGGGGAAGCGGGGCCCACCAGCTACAGCAGGAAGGGCCACATCAGCAGAAGAGAATGGGAAGATCCAAGGGCGGTGAGAGGGGGGGGAGGGAAGGACTTCTGAAGGACAGCAGCAAGAGAAGAAGAAGGTGGCCCTGGCAGAAGGGTGTTTAACAGGCAACAGCAGTGATGCCCAAGCACTGTGCAGAAGGAGGCAATGGTAACCCATTGCCTGAATATTTCTTACCTTGACCACCCTATGATCAGAGAATCCAAAATGAAGCGATAGTGCTGGAGGTGGAGACTCCCAGGTTGGAAGGCCCCCCACCATTGGTCCCAGGGGAAACAACAAAGGGCAAGGACAAACAGTACTGCTGCTTAGGAGGAACAGTCCTCCAGGTGGAAGGGAGGTCCAGGGCTGCACAGCACACAGAACTGGAACATGGAATGTGAGAGTCCAGGTAGACTGGGAACCGTGAAGCAAGAAATGGAACATTGTGGTAATTGGGACGGAAACATAACAAAGGAGGCAGGAAAAGGCCATTCTCAGTCCACAGGTTTTGCTCTGGAAATAAAATACAGTGTGATAAAATAAGACAAATTAAAGCATGACTAAGAAAACAACCAATCAAAAGTAACAAAATAGTTGGAATGCTTTGTGGGGTGGTTCGTTAGCCTGGATATTATGTAAAGCAAAAATAGCACAAGTGAACCCAATAAAAACAGGAGTTGAGGTTTTGCTATTTTCAGTAGGTATCTATTGGCAGGCATTTGGACACCTCACTTCCATGGCAACCAGTAGACACGAAAAGAAAATATAAAGTGATTTCTCACAAGATGGCTTGGCCATCCTGGTGACACCTGAGTAACCATCCACGGGATGGGCCCAGGAAGCAGCCTTGGTCTGAGCTAGATCCTGATTCCACCCGGCCAGGGAGGCCCACCCTGTCCTTCAGCACCCAGGGCTGCTGGGAGGGGTGTGTGTGTGTGTGTCCAGAGTGGGTTCCCCTCGCCCTGCTTGCGGCTCCTTGGTCTTCCCTGGTAAAGGTCTCCCCTTCAAGTCCCCCCCAATCTCCACCTTCTTGCACATGAGTTCCCCAAAACAGGCGAGATCAGGCATCCTCCAAGCCCAGGGGGGGTGGGGGTGGCCGGGAGAAGGCCAGGCTGGAAGGGCTTTGCTGCCTCCCTGCCTCTCAGGCTGTGAGGGGGTGGGAGAGGCGGGGGGGGCTTGGGGTTGCTGGAGCTCCTGGGACCAGGAGACCTGTTGAGCCTTGTCTGCCATGCAGTGCGGGGCCCACCATCGCCAAACCTGGCTGGGCCAAGCCCCTTGCCCCGTCCTCCTTTGAGGAAGCGGGGGGGGGGGCTCTTTAAAGGAACCAGCTGGCCGGGGTGCCTGGAAGCTACTCAAGGCGTGCACCTCCCTCCCCCCTTCACCCATAGGCTGGGAACAGGGGGCTTGTCACCCCAAAACTGGCACCCCCAACTGCGCAGCGGCCGGGCCAGGGCTGGCTGTAGGGCCGTGATAGCCACAGAAAGGTCCCGGAGAGTGCCCTGGTCTGTCTGCTTCTGGCTGGGTCTGGCAGAGACACCCCACGCAGCCCCTTCTTCTCCTGCCTGTGCTGTCCATTTGATTTGTGTTCTGAGCATCTGATCCTCCGTTGCCCGAGGCAAACGTTTCCCATAAACAGGTGGTTGGCTGTACAGGATTCGGCCCCTACAAGAACCAAAGATGTGGAGGGGCTGCGTTTCCCGTCATCCTGTCGCAATGGTTATGCTGGAGGGGACTGACGGGATTGGGGGGGGCGAGGAGTTGGGGGAGGGGGGCTGCTACTGCATCTGGAGAAAGGAGGGGGAAGAGCGCAGGCTTTGTTCTCTTTCCTTTGACTCGTGTGAGCTATTCTCCAAGTCCTGTGAGCGTTATTGGGATTTCTAAAGGGGAACGCTGTGTAAGAACAATCCAGGAGCTAATGATCTGCGTGGGAGGCCTCCACTGAGGAGGGCTGCCTTAAAGCAACCAAGAAGCGGGACTGGGGTGAAGCAGGGGTGGGGGGATGGCACTGGGAGAGCGGGAAGGGGATTTGGCTAGGGCAGGCCCCTTGCAGAGAGCTGATGGGGCTGCAACCTCCCGCTGGCTTTACCTCATGTATCTAGAAAAAGACCATGTGTCGTGGGCGTGAATCTCTCCTCTCACCTGCCTTTTGTGGTAGGTCAACAGGGTGGACCAATAAAGAAATCCTAAAGAGACAATGCAGAAAGCTAGGCTGTTTCAGGGCAAGGAATGAATGCTGCAGCCCCTCTGAAGAGGGGAATAATAGCTCTGCTTCTGTGTTAAAGGGTTTTTTTTTTTTTTTGGCCTGATATTTGCCTGAAATTCTTGAAAAGACTAACACGACCACCCTCCCTGAAACTTGTGTTATAGCTGAGTCTGCTTTGTGTTGGTTCAACACGGTGTGCCTGATGAGTAATTCTGTTTTACTGTACAAATGTGAAAGTATTAAAATGTTTTTGTCTCTGAATAGAAGGAGAGAATTTGTAGATAAAGGCTTGGAACGTGAAGCCACTCTTTGGTGTCGCAAAATACAGGGAGTACCTGGAGTTTGGGTGTTAAGACTTGCACCCTAAGACTTCACTCTTGCACCACCGGCCCATCCTGGCCCTCTTTTTTGCCACTGCACAGCAGGCCTGTGGTGGCTCCCTCAGTGGAGGAGGCCTTCCTGCTTCTAGGTCCTGCCTGCCTGCCTGCCTGCCGGGGAGCAGGACAGACGCCATCCTTTGCACCCACCCTGCTGCCCCTGTTGTAGGCCTGTCCCCCCCCCCGCCCCGCCCCCCCCCCACAAAGCAGGCACAAATCCTGCTCCTCTTTCTCAGGGTATCGGATCTCCAGGGGAAGCTTCCTTTTGCTGCTTCAGCATTTCCGCTGCCGGCCGCCTCCGGCTGATGGAGCCTGAAAGGGGATCTGCCTCTGCCCCCCCCCCCATGGAACAGAAAGGCTTTCTGAGCCTGGGCTGGTGCACAGAGCACCCTCTTTCGGAGGAAGGGGTGGCCTTGAGGAATGGCAGCTGAGGCCAGCGGGCAGGGCGCTGGGTGTTGGGGGAGGGCTTCCTTGATGGCTGCTCCCTCTGGCCACATCTTTTGTCTGCCCACCCCCTCAAAAGAAGACAAGCTGCTTTTCCTCCATCCACCTTTTTCTAGATATGGGGCAACCATATTTGGGGGGGGAGAGAGAGAAAGAGAAATTAACCCCCTCTCTTTTTCCTTCCAATGTCCCCCACCCCCAAATGTCTGAGTCATGTTTTGCTTGTGGCCTTTGGCCATCACACAGGCCTCGCAGTACATGGGTTAGGGTCTATGTGGACTCTTTACTCTTGCTGTGACCTCCTGGTGCTTCTTTGTGCCCGGGCAGGGGGTGTTGGCAGGCGTCCTTGGTGGGTCCAGCCTGGCCCCAGAGCAGGAGAGAAAGGTCAGCGCCCCCCCTCCCTGCGCCGTGCCGGCAGAACCTCCTGCTGCTCAGAAAGACAGGCAGAAAAGGGGGAGGGAGCCTTCTCGGCTGGTTCAATTGCCCCAGCAGACAACAACGTCCACGGGCAATTAGAGTCAATTAAGAAGAAACAGAGAAAGACAAGTGTTTGGAGGTGGGGTGGCCGCCGGCGATGGTGGGTCGATGTCACAATCCGATTTCCCGGCTGTGAAATGCAATTAAGGGGCCTCGGTTTCCCCATTTGCTGGAGAGCCTCCCTTATAAACAGGGCCCAGGCAGGGCGAGCGCCCTTTGCCTGCCTCCCCTGCCCACCAGGATGCCTGCCTTGGTTGGGAAGAGCGGCCGCGCCCAGGGGATCCTCCCCTCCTGCCCCAGGCTGAAGCTCCGGGAAGCAGTCTCCATGTACTTCACCCTGCTGGCCGCCTTCCTGGTCCTCCTGGTGGTGGCCCTGCAAGGCACCCCTCCCCAGGAGCACCTCTTCCCCTACCAAGTGCCCCTGGACCCCCAGGGCCTCCTGGTGCTCTCTTGGGGCATCAGCTACCCCCGGGAGGAGGTCCGCTTCCAGGTCGCCCTCCGCAAGCCGACCCCTGGGCTCCTCTTGGGCATGTCCGACCGAGGAGACTTTGTCAACGCAGACCTGGCCGCCCTCTGGAGCAACGGAAGCCACTCTTTCTTTGCGGTAAGTCAGCGGGGGCGGGCGGGGGCCTGCAACCAGGAGGCCTCGGCTGCGGCTGCAGCTGGACATAGCCTGAAGTCTTGCACTGGAGAGATTATCCCTGGACACGGCCGGGTCAAAATATGCAGTTCTTTAACCGGACGTAAGTTAATCTGGCAGGGGAAAGGGAGAGGAGGCTTTTGGAAGCAAAAGAAGAAGCATAGCTGCAGCCAGCTTCAAATTGTGGCACAAAAGGTGATGCTGGAGGCTGGCGACTAAACTCTGTCACCCCTCTGGCAGGGGGGTCGCTTACCAAGAGGGGTGACCTTCCCCCCCCCCCAAGGGGTTTCCTTCCTTGCAAGGGGAATTTTTATGGGAGGCTGCACACACTGATCAGAAGGGTGTCAGGGGCAGCCCAGGGAAGGATCCGCGCCCAGCCCTCCCTCAGAGGGACCACCACGGCCACCCTCTGCCCAGGCCAGAAACTCAGAGACGGTGTTGGCCACAGCAGACCCAGCCCACCAAAGTGCCGTGTCCCCTTGCCTCTCCCCTAGGCTTGGTTTCCCTTTCCCACAGGACGCCTGGAGCGGCCCGGACGGGCAGCTGCACATGGACCTCCGGCAGAACTACCAGCTGCTCAGGGCCTGGAGAAGGGCCGAGGGGCTCTCCCTGGTCTTTCAACGGCCCTTCGACACCTGCGACCCCAGGGACTACCTCATCGAGGTACGGTGGACCCTCTTTCTGCTCTTTGGGGTGGTCTGTCACTGGGCACAGCTCCCTGACCCATGCCTGTTCTCCTCTGACTCCCCTTCCAGGACGGCACCGTTCACCTTGTGTATGGGGTCCTGGAGAAGCCCATCCCTTCGCTGGAGGCGGTCAACTTCTCTGATCTCCCCTACAAGGGGTTGCAAAGGGTGCAGCTGCTGAAGCCGGAGATCAGGCCCCCTGCCCTGCCTGCTGACCTGAAGACCCTGGAGGTCCGGGCCCCCGACGTGGACATCCCCAGCCGGGAGACCACCTACTGGTGCTACATCCAGGAGCTCCCGGACGGCTTCGCCAAGCACCACATTGTCAAGGTGGGTGAGCCCCCCCCCCCCCCCGGGGGGGGGGGGGGGGGAGACTCACCAGCGATGGTCCCCCACGGTGCCGTCTTTGGGTCTTTGCCCGCGAAGGCTCTGACACCCTTGGCCTTAGTTACTCGGGAAGGGACGGGCCATCACAGAGCCCTCTTTCAGGAGGACTGTGGAGACCAGGATCTGTGCTGTTTGTACTGGTGGAATGACTAGCAGTGCCTGGGCGTCTTTCAGAAGTCACTTTGAGCAGATCATTGTGGCAGGACGAGTGCTTTAATGTTAGCGTTTTAAGCCTTAATCAGCCCTGAGCTGCTGAGTTTTTGAGAAGCAGAAACAGGATGAGCCAATGACATAAGGCGCTACCCCTCCATCTCTCTCACTCTCTCTCTCTCTTATGTTGAGGTGGCAAAAACACCTTCCAGAAGGGAGGGAAACCTGAGCATTTGTGCTAATGGAGCAGGTGGCGGGGGGGGGGGAGGAAATGGGAATCAAGCAGCCAGGAGGGAAATGATGATGCAGGCAAAACACCACCCTCCTCAGAGGCCGAGGGTATCTGTCAAGAACTGCCGGCTGCACTGCAAGGGGACATGGGGCCAAAGCGGCCGATCAGCAGACCTCAAGGTCACGGCTGCCCCAAGAGTGAGCGAGCGCTCCCCCCTCCCCCCTCGGCTAGAAACCTTGTGGAGGAAGAGTGTTGTGTTGGAGGCTAGAGAAACTTTGGGAAGGGGGCCATCGGGGGTGGGGCAGGGCCGGGACCTTTGGGGGCTCCTTCTCCTCGTTGCTGCTGCTTTCTTTGAGGAAGCCCACGATGGAGCCTCCTGGGCCCAGTCCTGAGCTAGTCAACCAGGAGTGCCGACTGGGACCATTCAGCCCCTCTGACCTCCTCCATCAGTTGCCAGCCTCTGCTGCAAGGAAGCGGGTGCATTCCTTTCTGGCAGCAGAACTGGCAAAGAGAGTTGTGGTGCCTTAAAGATGAACCAGTGACAATTGGGTGAAGCTCTGGTGGGTTGGGGCAGCTGCATGCTTGGAGAGGTGGCAAAAGGGGTGCGGAGAAGGAGCCCTGATGGGCAGCAGCCAGGCGTGCTCTGCAGGGGTGGTAAGCAGAGGCAGCTGTGGCTGGTTTTGAACCACCGTCTCTGATGTCACCTGAATTCATGAAGACGGGGCCTCCTGGGCCACCGTTCATGTCCAGCTGTTGCCTCTCCAGTATGAGCCCATCATTACGGAGGGGAACGAAGCTCTGGTCCACCACATGGAGGTGTTCCAGTGTGCAGCCCAATTCCAGACATTCCCACACTACAACGGGCCCTGCGACTCCAAGATGAAGCCAGAGAGGCTGAACTACTGCCGGCACGTCCTGGCCGCTTGGGCGATGGGCGCACAGGTGCGTGGCAGCTCCCAAAGGCTGGCGGTCAGCTCCGCAGGATGTCTGGCGGGCGGACCGGACAGCCGGCCTTCTTGGCTCCCTGGCCCTTTGGCATCACCCCTGCTCCCTTTGTGTGGGGCCAGGATTGCTGCCTGGAAGCTATGGGTGCAGCCAACCCTCCGTTCTTCCTTCCAGGCTTTCTACTACCCTGAAGAGGCTGGGCTGGCTTTCGGAGGCCCTGGATCTTCCCGGTACCTGCGCTTGGAGGTCCACTACCACAACCCCCTGGAGCTCAAAGGTAAGCCAGGTGATGAACCCAAGCCCCTCTTAGGATCCATCCCCCAGAAGTGGCCTCAGCCTCTTCAGGCCTTGCCAGGGAGGCCGCCAGGGAGCCAGGCTCATGGGCCACACCTGAGTGGCCTCTGCACTGTATAACTGCAATCCAAACAGACCAGGAAACCATTGGGAATGGGCCCCTGGCCCCTTAAAAGAGCCCATCTGGGGACTGCGGTTAGAGGAAAGGATCCTTCTCCCACCACCTTGGAATGACAGCCGAAGAGTCCAAATCATGGGAAGTGCCTATAAAATTCCATAAATTGTTCCTTTAAAATAACTTCTGCACCTTGCCATGTTGCAGCCAAGAAACTTAACAGCCACTCAGCACATCTAAAAGAAGCAACTACTAGCCAGATCTTAATTGGATGGTAACTGGAGGCAATTGCAATTGCAATTGCACATGGAGGTGGTTTGATGATGATGATGATGAGAGAGAGAGAGACCATGTATTGCTGCTGCTGAGGTAGCCATTGCAGTCTGAAGGCTTGGCAGGGTTCATCTCGGGAAGGCCACCTTGATGGGCAAAATGCAGAGGTTGGCCCTTCCTCTCGCACCCCAGTGGAAGAGGGCCTGAGGGAGACTGGGAGCGGGCTCCCTCTTTTCCCAACAAGGGGCCTGGACCTGCAGGACCCCACAGGACCCACCACCTGTGGCCCCAGGGACCGTCCACCTTTGGCTTCCAGGCAGCCATGAAAGCTGCCGTTGCCCGCCCAGAGGAAGGAAATCTGCCACGGGAGCTTCTTAGGATGCAGCCCAGCATTGTGAGGACCTCACTTCCTTCTGCAAGGAGTGTGGGGTATTTTGGGGTGGGTGGGGGGTGGGGATGGCCCCCTCAGACTCCAGGAGCTAGCCCACTTCAGGGACTCCCCCTCCCCAGGAGCAGGAGCAAGGGCTCAAGGCTGGGAAGGAGGGAGGGCCCTGAAAAGGAAGGAGCCAGGGAGAGGTTAAGCTGCCCGGCGCCCTCCCCTGGCCAGTGGCAGGGGGGCAGGCGGGTTTGGGCCCAGGAGGAAAACTGAAACACAAAGAGACTGTTGTGTGTTCACATCATCCTTGAGCTGCTCTCTCCCCACCCCACCCCCACCCCATACACCCAGAGAGTAATTATAGCCCATGGAAGCATCTGGGTTGTTCTTCAGTCTAATCACACGGCTATAAATAATCATGTTTGTTGGTGAAGTATCTCTCTGGTTCTTCTAATTCGTTCAATGAGCCCAAGATGGATGGCGGGAGCTGAGGAGCCATCGGAACGAGGCAAGGCCTCTCCCTGTAGAAACAAAATGCCCTGAGAGGGCTGCGGGGGGGGGGGTCCTGCCGTTGTTGCCCCAAGTGCCTCCCGTAGCCCTTGAGGAGCAAACTGGGGCTCACATCAGGCTGACACCCTTTTCTGACCTCTTGCGCAGCTGAATTCATCTTGCTGGCTTTAGGGATGCACATGGTTTCCATTGCTTCTGTTTTTGATTGTGTGTGTTTGAATTGTAAGATGGTGGAGTTGTTTGGGGAGGGGGGGAGGCACCCAAGAAATGCACGCAGCAGGGACCAGTTTGGGGAGTCTGCCTGTTGGTTGCCAAATGCCTGGATGAGTTTCCTTGGGTGGGCTCCCTGGGACAGACCCTTGCCACAAAGGGTCTCCCTTTCACTTCTGCTCTCTTCCAGGGTAGGTCTGGAGGGAGGGAGCAGAGGGGAGGGTGTCTGGATCCCCTGCCCACCCCTGGACGTGCTCAGTGCTGCAAAGGGGCCCCACCTGGTGCCTTCCAACCTCACCTGTGCAGAACTTATTCAGGGCCACTTGCCAAGCCTCGGCTATTTTCCATTTCCAGGCCACCGCGACTCCTCGGGCATCCGTCTTTATTACACAGCCTCGCTCCGACCGTACGATGCTGGCATCATGGAACTGGGCTTGGTGTACAGCCCTGTGATGGCCATCCCTCCTGGCGAGACCCACTTCCCCCTGACCGGCTACTGCACTGATAAATGCACCCAGGTGGTGAGCATGCCGGCCGAAAGGGAACCAACCGCATAGGTTTTGGGAGGAGCCGAAAATAAATTTGAAAACAAATCGGGACTAACAAAACTGAAACAGAGAAACCCATCAAATACACAAACAAACACACATGCACACACCTCTTCCAACTGCAAAAGAAAAGGACAGGAAAGGATCAAGAAATGGGAGGAATGACACTGACCACAAAACGAAAAAGAGCCATCCCAAAATCTGAGTGGGTGGGTGGGTGGGGGGTTGAAATCAGGACATGAACTTTGACTTAAAAATGGAGCCCAGGTCCTGGCGAGTGTCCGGGTGCCCACTGCCCTAGAGACATGGCATCTCTGAGCAATTCAAAACATTTTGAAATGATTCAACCCCACCCCAAGTTTTCTATCCCCTGAACACAGTGGCACCACACAGACCCCCCCTTCCCTTTCTAGAGGAGGAAAATAAAAGGAACAAGTGGCCTCACAGGTCACTTTTTTCCAAAGGGCAGCAGTGGCTGAGGATCCAGCATGGATTGCTTGGGGGACACTCCTCACAAGGGGGGCTGTCCCCTTTCTCACCTTGGCTCCCCAAAGGGAAGGGGGCTCAGTGTTGGCATCCCCCTCTCCCCCTCTCCCCCCTCCTTCCAGGCCTTGCCACCTGCAGGCATCCGGATCTTTGCCTCCCAGCTGCACACCCACCTGAGCGGACGGAGCGTGGTGACCGTCTTGTCCCGGGAAGGGAAGGAGCAGGAAGTGGTCAATGCAGATGGCCACTACAGCCCTCACTTCCAGGTACAGGGGTTGCGCCCAGGCCAGCCCTCGGGGGGGGGGGGGGGTTGGCAGGGTCTCCAGGCCGGTGGGGCGGGGGGGCAGCAGCTCCGCCTCCTCAGCCTGAGGCTCCTCCTTCGGCCACCGAAGGAGACGGCCAGGCGGACTTGGTGCGGAAGAGAGCCAGGCCACCTGGCCGCTCTTCGCTGGGGTGCCTCTCCCAGGGTGGGTCCTTGAGGGCAGTCGTCCGGCTTCCTCTGTTGAAGGTGAAGGTGGGTGGAGGGGTGGCAGGCTCCGTCCAGGACTGGCCACAAGATCCATCCAGGGAAAGGGAGCACCTTTTAAGGAAAGGAAGCCGGGCGCCCGAGGGACAGAGGGCTGGGGGTGGATTGCTCTCACCAGCCCCCCCCCTCTTTCCCTGCTTGCCTCCTGTTTCTTCCAGGAGATCCGCATGCTAAAAAAAGTGGTGTCTGTGTTCCCGGTGAGTCTCTCTCCTGCCTGGAAAAGCAGCCTCTTGGTTGCCCCTTCTGGTGGGTGGGTGAGAAGATCCTCTGAGCCCAGGAGGTCAGGGGTCGTGGCTGGAGGTGACCAGCAGGCTCCCTCCCCTGGCAAGCAGGGTGGTGCAAGGGCTAGGGTGGCGAGGCGGGGCTGTGCTCGTGAGCAGGTGTGCTTCCTTTGAAACAGGGGGATGTGCTGAGGACCACCTGTACGTACAACACGGAGGACAGGAAGCAAGCGACCGTGGTAAGCTGGGGGTGGCTTGGCTCCCTCCCTGAATACTAGTGTCTTTAGGGGGATGGGAATTGGTGCCCCACTGTCTTTCTTGGCAATAGTTGGTGGCAAAGGCTTCTGGGTGGTCTTGGGTTGCAGATTTATCTGCCTTCCCTTCCCTGCCAGGCACACTGGCTTCTCCAGGCCAGGCAGTTGCTGGCATCTGGTGCCTGCAGGTAGTGGGAGCCTCCTGGTGCAAGGCTCAGAAGGCACATTAAATGCCCCATTAAGTCCATAATCCTGTTCCTGGAAACCCCCTGCCTTTGCCACTGAGGTTAATGAGACCCCATCTGACTGGCTGCAGACCATACACCATTTCTGGCAGCAGTATTCCCCTCCCCTCCCCTAAGCCAGTAAGACCAGTGGGCTTGCTGTTTAGAAGACTCTGAGAGCTGTCGAGAGAGAAAAATTAACGTTTCAGGAAAAAAACAATGTTATTTTACATTGATTTACACAGAGCTGAAGTTGCACCGCGCTCTGTGTCTGCCAATATTTTGCAAAGCACAGAATGCAGATCCTATTTCCAGAGGGGTGACCATGTTTATGATAATCTGCTTGTCTGTTGTTGCAGAAACCAGATTCTTTGAGCAGGTTTCACTGGAAATAAATATATTTCTCACTCTCAGGGTTGTGAAAGCATGTCAGCTGTCTTTGCTTAAACAATGGATTTCAACTAGAGGTGGGAAGTGGGAGGCCGCAGGCTCTTATTCCTGTGGTGTTCAAAATCAGCCTTCAAAGTTAAAAAAAAAAAAGAGCCGTTTTACCCAGGCTGCATGATTTAGGGAGGCAGCAGAATCCCTCCTTCCTGGGTGCAAAGTGTGGATTGCTTGACCCACCTCATTATGGACACTCAGGTACACCTTGATCAGTACTGGGGAGTGATTTCAGGCTGCCTGATGCTTCTCCCACCTGCAGGGGGGCTTTGGCATCATGGAGGAGATGTGTGTGAACTATGTCCATTATTATCCCCTGACGGAGCTGGAGCTGTGTAAAAGTGCCATTGACCCGGGCTACCTGCAGCGCTACTTCAAGCTGATCAACAGGTAATGCTGGAGCCTGGCCCTCACAGGTAGGTCCTACTGTACAGTAAATGTTGGCACTTCCAGAGCATGCATTAGGCGTGCTCGTTTTGCAACTGGCCTCTTCTTTATTAGTTGTATATTTTCTGAGCATCATCATTGAATTTTTCACGACTGTGCCTGCCTTTGCCACTTTTGAGGCAATGGGTATTTCTTATCCCTAATAATGGGAGGCTCCCCTGCAGTGGGAGTTTTGGAACCGACGTGACTGGGGAGCTGGAGTGGTGGGTCTCCAGGACCCAAGGCGGCTCCTGCTCTGGCTGCCCCTGGAGCGCCTGCACGGCATTTTTGTCTAACCCCCCGCCCCATTCTAGGCCAGGTCTGAGGCACTTCTCCTCCTCCTCCTCCTCCTCCTCCTAGGTTTGAGGGTGAAGATGTCTGCACCTGCCCAGAGGCCTCGGTGGCCCAGCAGTTCTCCTCTGTGCCCTGGAATTCTTTCTCCAGAGAAGTCCTGGGATCCCTCTATGGCTTTGCTCCCATTTCTATGCACTGCAACAAGTCCTCCGCTGACCGCTTTCCAGTAAGTCTGCGCAGCAAAGAGGAGGCAGCGCCTCTGTGGCAGCAGCCGTGGCCTCACGGGGACACTGGAGACAAGGGTGGGGGAGGGGGAGAGGAGTCGTTTCAGACTTCATGCCGACACTGGTCCAGATAGACAGGTCTGTGCAAAAGACTTAGGCCACCTCCAGCTTTGGTGTTTCAGGAAAGTTTTAATGACCGTCCTTATTTATTTTTCAGTCTCTGTGTTAAGATACAAAGCGAAAGTACAGAAAATGGGGAGGGGGGAACAGAGGAGGGCTGTGGCCCGGCACTGGCCCGTCAGGACACGTGACTTCTTTCTGCAGGGCGAATGGGAGAGGCAGCCCTTGCCCAGGACCACAGGGACCCTTCCGGAGCCCAACCCCCCTTGTGAGGACGTCTGGGGCCGCCCCACGGCTGCCTCCCCGGCGCTCGTCCAGTTCCACTCGCCAGGCCCAGCCGCCTCGTCCGGAGGGGGGCCCACCTCCCCCTGAGCCCAGCCCAAGACGGCTTTCCCTGCCGGTCCATGGGCAGGTGGACTGGGGGGGGGGAGCTTTTCGGCAGGTTGTGTGTGTATGTGTGTGTGTGTGTGAGGGAGCAGGATGGTGGAAGGCAAAAGGCTTGGAGGTGAAGAAGGCACACAGAGCTTCTGCCCCACCCCCACCTCCTGGCTGGAATATTTTTTTTTGGGGGGGGGTGAACACGGAGACACCCCGTTAAATTCATGGCAGTCTCTGCACCCTTTCCAAATTGTAGCTGCACATCAGGATTCTCTGTGTGAGAGGACACACACACACACACACACACACACACACACATACACACACACATCCTCCTCTCCCCCTCAGCCTCTCCCCCTTTGATTTGGCGGTTGGTGCTTCTGGGCCTAGAGAGGAAGCTTTGAATGTCCCGTTTTGCTCCCAGGCAGCAACTCTGGGACCCACGGCCAGGCCAGCCTGACAAGGAAGACCTCCCCGCCGAGGCCTCGCTAGCCCTTTCGGCCTCCACACTGGCCCAGGGAGCTGGCCTGCCACCTGTCTCCATGCTGCTAAGGGCCCCTGGGTCCCCCCAGGACATGGAGGGGCCCCAGCTGACCCTTTCCCTGCTGGGACTGGACCAGTAGCCTGAGCCTGGTTACCTCTCCCCGGCCATGTCCCTCCTGTGGCAGAGCAATCCGGCATTAAAGACATACACCATGGCCATTGGACGCATTGATTTTATTTCTATGACAACGGTGGTCTTGCTCATCAGTCACTCAATTTGCAAAGTCGATCCCCTCCACCAGTTTCTTTAGCTGGGCAACAATCTTGTGGGTGCATCAATCGAGCTAGGAGATCCTGGGGAGGGGGTGGGTGGGGGCGGGGGCTCAGGTACCTTGTGAGAGATGCCTCTGAGGTCAAGATGGCAACACAGGCCACCCTGGGTTGAGGTGGGCGCTATTTGCAAAATCCCCAAGATACCTCCCCCCCCCAGCTATCCTCTGGTGGAATCAAGGCAAAGGGGAAGATCCCCCATCAGGCTTTTTCCAGGTTCCTCCTGCTGCTCCAGAAATGGCCAAAACATGGGCTTATCTCGGGGTCCTCCCCTCCCCTCCCCCCCCATTGCTGTCCTGCCCTTTTCACCAGCTGGCAGGCTGCCCTTCCTTCCAGAGCCCCCCCCCCCGCTGCCCATCATGCCCCGTAGATGCCTTTCACCCGCTTGTTTGCTGGATCAAAGGGGGGCTTGGTGTGGGCTTTGGCCGGGTAGGGGACCCCCATCCGCTCCAGCATGTATTCACCACTTTCCACAAAGTCAAGAGAAACCTGGGGAGAACAAAAGGCAGAATGCATCGTCATCCCCGCTCTCTCTCTGGCATTCATGCAATTTCCACATGGGGAGGCAGCTGGTCCCTGGTCCCTCCCATCTCCGCCCTTTCTGGCCAAAACATCGCAAGTGGTTTGAATCCCGGACGAGCTCAGAGGCCCTGGGAACTCAGAAGATCCTGGTGCTGGACACAAGAGGCAGTGCCCTGGGGGCTGGGCCGTCTCCTCTAGTAACACAGGAAGCTTTCAGACCTGCAGGGTCTGGGAAGGCGGGTGGGAAATTGACAACATCTCAGCAGCACCGCCCAAAAAAGAAACAGTGGCCAGGCGAGTAATGGGGGTCCAAGTCCTGCCTGAGCATTATGATGGCAAAAAAAAGAAGAGTGGCAGTGGGGGTGGGGTCTTGGGGGGGGGGGGGGGGGAGAAGCAGAAATGCAGACCAAACCAGGCAGAGTCCCTGCACTGCTGAGGCCAATCAAGACCTCCCCGTTTTCTCAGGGTAGCAAAGAGGCTACTTTGTTGCTCTCTTGAGTGGCTTCGTTTGCTTTACTTGTTTCCCCTTCTTGCTACACACTATCAACAAATCAAAGCAACCTGTGAGGCTATAGAAACATTGTTTAGGCCACAGTTAAACAGAGTATAAGACTCGAGGAAGCTTTGATCCAGGTTGTGTTGGCGCTTGAGCTCTAACTCTGAGGGCACAAAAATCAAAGCAAGGAGGTGGGGAGCCCGGGTGGGGGGGTGGGGGAGGCTCCCCTTTTCCAGAACAGCTTTTTCAGTTCCTGTCTTCCAGCCCAGCCTGTGGCTGAGTCCAGGCAGTTCCTCCCTCTTCTTCCAAGGCACCCAGGCAGGGGGGTGGGGAGGGGACCCAGGGGCCTAAGGTCCACCACACTTACCGGCCCCCCGTCAGGGTCCTGGATGTAGCCGTAGGCAATGGTCTTGTTGAGGGTGTGCCCAAAGTCTGCTCGGCGGATGTGCCCGACCGCTCGTCCGTTCCTCCAAATGGCCTCCAACCCAAAGAGGGGGACTTTCCTAGGGGGAAGAGAGGGAGGCCCATGGCACTGAGGAGGGGAGGGGGCGCAGCAGTGGCAGCAAGCCCTCACAGCCAATGCTGCACCCGATGGGTCTCCTCACCACCGCAGAGGGTGCGGGTGGGGAGAGCCAAGGAGGAACCTGGGCCTAGTCCTGCTGAGATCTACACTGGATGCTGGTGTATGCCTTCCACCGCTCTCATCTGGAGTACAGGGTTCGAATCCACCTTTCTAATCCCAGAAGGACGTTATTGCAGCAGCCATGGAGCCATTTCAGCCAAGCCCAAATACAGCCTCTCTTTTCTCCCCACGTCCTGTCCATTCTATGTCAGAACGTGCCGTTCTACACCAGCTCTTTTCTGGAAGCAAAATCCTTCAACTTTTAAATGAAACCTGTTGCCCAAAGCAATGGCTTGCTGTTGACTGTCTACTCCTGCCCAGCATCAGAGATGGCAAGATGCCTAAGAGAGAGAGGGAGAGCCATTTTTCCCCCTGCCTGGGGGGTGGGGGGAGATACTCACTCGTCGATGGTGAAACAGACCAGGCGGCGGAATATTCCGGCGGCTTTCTGGGCCTCTAGGGCTTCCCGACCAAGGAAAGGGGTGCTGGACCTGAGTTTGCAGGTGAAGGACAGACCTGCTTCCAAGGGGGTGTCGTCGGGACGAAGGTCTGCATGCCAGTGCCTGTAACCTGATGGGGAAAACACCGGCTGCCTTTAACCCTTCACTTGCCAGAGCTGCCCAGAGCAATTCTCACCCCCGACCAGAGGAAAAGGCACCCAATTAACCACCTGCAACACAGACTCTGAAGCTAGAGAGAAGGGCTGCCAGACAGTGGGCTGGCCAGCATTTTATGACCAGGCTGGAGCCAGACCAGCACATCTGGGGCTGGCTTTCTGGAAGGGTTGGGTGGTGGTGGTTTTTTTCAACCTGAAAAGCCTGGTCCGTTGGCCACAGCTTTTGTAAACCAGCTGCATTCCCCCCTCCGCCAGGTGGGGGTGGGGGTGGGGGTTATTCAGGCAGACCCACCACCAGGAGGAACACAGGCAGGGCTTTTGCGCGCATGGCACGATGAGAGGAAGGCCCAGCAGCTCAGGGGCTGAGGCCACCCTCTGGTCACCCTCCATCACGACACAGGAGTATTAAGGCCTTTTCCACCCCCACCCCCTTTGCGGCAAAGCAAAGATACATTCCCCTAGAGCACCCCCAACTGCCAGCCCACCCCGGCCCCAGCAAGAGAAACACTCCCTCCCCCCAAAATGCCCTCCAGACCTTTCTCAATGCTGAGGGAGTCGATGGCCCTATAGCCAGCATTGGCAATGCCATGCTTGGCCCCGGCCTTCATGACGGCACGGTAGACAGCCAGGCAGTGCTCCTTGGGGACGTGCAATTCCCAGCCCATCTCACCCACGAAGGACAGCCTCATAGCACGCACCTGGTATGGGGGGTAAGGGTGGAGGGGGGCAGGAGAAAGGAGAAGGGGGTCATTGGGAAGGCCCAGAGGGGGCTCAAGAAACAGGGTCTTCTTTTGAACTTTGGGAGTCCCTGCTAGGGCCAAACTGTAGCACTGGAAGCATTATGAGCTCAGCCCTCTCTTTGGGGGTAGAAAAGGGAAAGAAACACAGATCAGTAAACAAATACACAGAAACCTCTCCCGTTTAAGATGCTGGAAGAGGAAGCATGGAATGGCCTCTGGCAGGCTTTCTGCCCCGTGATCTCCTTCCTGCCTCGTGTTCCCCCATCCTCAGCGTCCTGAGCTTCTCGCAGCCGGGTGGCCACTGGTCAAGGCACAGAAGCCTCCCCATCTGGGCCACGTGAGCTAAAATAAGGGGACAGCACACTGGCATTGGGGCTTCCTTCCAAGTTCATTGAGTTAACTCAAATCTCTCCGTATTCGAGAAGAGGAACTCATTTCACAGCCGCAGGCCCCCTCAAACCTCTGGAACACAACAACAGGCTGACAATTACACACACACACACACACAAACACTCACACAGAGCAATGGGGGCCCTCCAGACAACTCTCTCCAACCAGCCGGGGCTCTGAGTGACGGAGCTGTCAGCCCAGCTCACCCCAAGCTTCCTCCAGAGGCGCTCATTGAACATGACACGCTGTGGCGTTAATCAGGATTAGTACTATGAAATATTCATGGCTCCAAATCAGGATGAGCTATTCAAATCTGTTTTATGCGAGGAGAGGAGAGGAGAGTGGCTGACAGGCTGGGGAGGGGGGGCAGCATCAGTGGTGAGCTTTGCTTGCCCGCCTATGGATCCTGTCAACTGATCCCAAGCGCAGAAAGGAGAAAGTGTTTTTTCAAAGCAGCAAAGGCTTTGCGAGCCCCTCCCCCAGTCGCTGCCAAGCTCCCCCACCCCTTTCTGCCCTGCCTGGAAATTGTCAAGAGAAACCAAGTTTCCCTACCTCACACTTGGCAGGCTTGGCCCTCAGATCTGTGGGGAAATGCGAAGGGACCACCACACACCCTCCAGCCATCCTGCCCCCAAACTCATAAAGACTCCTTGGCCCTGGCCGAGGGCCAGCTACTGTCTCTTGGGACAACCATCATTTGGAGGCACATCCGGCCCCTTACCCTGAAGGGCCCTGCCCTTCTTGCCACAGCCGCCCGCAGGGAAATGGCTGAAGTGCCCCCCTGCCCGCTGCCTAATCACTAGGTGATGCCACCCTCCCAGGCTCTGTGGCACCACCAAGACCCTGACAGCTCTCAGCACGTGGCTCTGTTGGCTCAGGTTACGGCTGAACCATCTTTTCTCTCGTAGGTGTTCCACCACCAATGCAGCCCTCGGGGTCTCCTCAGACAAGGCTGCCTGTTCCTGGGGTTTCTACCTCTTTCTGCCCCCCATCTACATGGCCCTGAAGTCCCCCCCCCCAAAAAAAATCCTCTGCATGAAACAAGATTCCCCACAGCCCTTGGAAGGAGGGGCGCTTACCAGGCAGCCCTCCACCTTGGCCAGCTTGTGGGTGGAGAACGGGAAGGCATCGTTGCTGAGGTCTGTGTCCAGAACACTCTGCAGGAGGCTGCGGCTGCATGGAAAGAGAATTGGCCACGGGAGGAGTGGGTGGCCAGCCAGGGCCCAAGGACAAGGGACCCCTCCTCCCTAAAACACCCCAGCAGGAAGGCCTGGCCCTTGGGAGGGGCCATGAAGGAAGGGCACCCGTGTCTGTCCAAGGAAAGGCGACTGGCAATGAGCCGAACTGGAGCTGATGCTACCACCATCTCCTCTGGAGGTGGCATTGGGAACCGACCTGTTTCAGGTTAGGGTTCTGCTGCACTCCCCCCCCCCCCCAATTGGGAAGTTTTCCTTGCATGATGGAGCCCCACCTGCAAGGGCCTTTCACACTTTGCCTAGGCCACCCACAGCTCTGTGGTGCCTGGCCCGATGAAGACACACCAGGGGCTGAAAGCTACCTTACCTTGGCGATTCCATTTCGTCAAAAGAGCTACACTTTTAAAACTTTAGTGGAAAAGTAAGTTTTCTGCAGCGTTGAAAATTCATGAGCTAAATAAACCCTTAAAATCTGACCAGACATAGCAAGAAGAGGCACAAAGCCAGGCTGAGCGTCACTTTTAAGAATCGCAATGTGGGCATGGCACACCTTCCACAGACAGATCAAAATCTGAATCCTGAGAATCCTGATTTGGTATTAAGAGGACCTGGATCCTCCGTAGGCCCACTTAGTGAGGCTAATCTCAGTCACACGGCTTATGCTTTCATTTTCCTCCAAGGCATCTCATGCGGATGCTTCTGAGATTTGAGTCCATGCAGATCTCCTCAGCCGTAAGACTGAGACATGTGCCATGGGCAAGTGAGCTTCAGAACGCCTGGTTTTTCTCTGCGGCTGATGCAGAGATGCTCCAAGCGGCTCCCCAGTGTCACAGCCTCGGGACCACGGAGAGACCAAGGCCTCCCCACCCCTTCCGAGCAGAGCAGTCCCTCGCCCTGCCAGAACACCTGGGACTTTGGGCTCGGCTCCTTTCCATGCTCCCGGGAAGCTCTTCAAAGCCAGCCAGCCGAGGGGGAAATGACAAGAGCCAGTGATGATCTGCTGAGGTCCAGCTGGGCGTTCTTGCTCACCAGGCAGGGATTTAGCAGAATCATGTCACAAACGGCCAGGAATTAAGTCTGACAAGCTGCCACGGGGAGAAGGTGCAGTTCACCCAGCCCAAGGGAACCCGATAAAAACAAGCCAGGCCCCTGGGAGGGTAGTGACTGCCCATCTTCTCACCAATGCAAACCCTCACCTGCCCATAAACACCAGATTGGCACTGGTGTGTGTGTGTGTGCGCGTGCAGGAGCAAGGCAGGGCAGCCAGAAGAGGCACTCAGATGCAAGAGGGGCTGGCTTCCCATCATGGACGGTGGTCCCTGGAGTCCCCCCCCCCCACTGTCCTAGTCCTCACTCCACCCCCACCTCAGCTCACCTGGATGGACCCTGAACACTGATCATCCCAAGGTCTTCTGAGCGGTCAACCAGCCGGCACTGGAAGCCCTTGTCCTGCAGGACAGTCATGATGTGGGACCAGTTGTGTTGTGCCACAGCCCCTCCGACAGCAAGGTAATAGCCATTGCCTATAAAGGATGGACACCAGGCAGGAGAAACAGGAGGGTGGCATGCTGGGTGGGTGCGCCTCAATCACACACTCACACACACACCCCAATCAATGGCTCCTGTGCAGCTGAAACATCCCAGATGGTCCACGAGCACTCCTGCAGCACCTGTGAGAGCATGCTGGCACCATTGCTCAGTACAGCCTCCATGAGCAGTCGCAGTAGCCCCCCTGCTCCCCAAACACTGATCGTCAGCAGCAGGCATGAGGGAAGGCGGCTACCTTCTAGCAGGGCCCACCTGTCGAACTCTGGCAATTGGCTGGCCAGCGAAGCCCAGCTCCGCTAGTCCAATGGCCCCCTGCTGGAGGTAGCACGGCTGCTGCTCCTCTGAGCATGTGCTGAAGGGGCCGATGAAAAGCCAGCCAGGATGTGGGTCCTTTCAAAATCTACCATGGAGTTCAAGCAGGCCTTGGTTCTGGGTGGGTTAGAGGTGGGGTGTTTGCGATAATTTAAAGAATGCATAATGCATCCCTCTGTGCAAAAGACACCAGATGAGGTCAACTGCCTGGATGCTCTCCTTTAAGGATTTGGGTGGGTTAAGAGACAACCTGACCTCACCTGACTTCAGGATGCCTAGACCTCACCTGCGATTGCAAGCCAAGAGGGCCTGTGCACTCCCTTCCATCAGCACCTAGAACCTGGGAAGTTTGCATTACCTAGAACCTGAGGCACATTCTTTGAAAGCCAAAGAGTTTGCCGTGATTCCACGTGCCTTGGCTCCGAAGGAGAAAAGGAGTCCCATGTTTCCCTAAAGAGGCTGAAAACCTGGCCCAGGAAGAGCAAGTCTGCATCTCCATTCAAGGAGAGAGCTCCCCCCCCCTGCTCCTCATGAAGGCCACCCACTTCTGTCTTCTAATTGCCCTCTATTAGGATGCTGAATGAAAGGCCTGGAGGAGAAGTCATGGCCGGTCCAGGCTGAGCCTCTGAAGGAAACTCAATCAGTGCCTGGCTGGCTTGGAAAAGGGCCCTGAGGAAAGAGCCTTAATTGGATTTACCGGCCTGATGGACAGGGGAGGAAGGGGAGGATGTGCGCATGCATGCACGCAGGCAGGAGCCACCATAAAGGTAATGAAATCACCCCCCCCCAACTGCCCAGGGCAAGGTGGAGACCGGGCCAGCCATGAGAGCCGGGAAGGGGGGAGCAGAGGAGGCCTGGCTGGCCTTTTGAAAGGGCATCGACAGGCCTGGCAAGAAGGGCCCACGGCCATGTGGGATCCGCCCGGCCTTCCAGCCCCCACATCCCTGTGCCAGGATGGCCGGAGGGGGGGGTTGCAGTGCCCCATTGTGGCTGCAGCCCCTGCCTGCCTTGCCACATCCAGTGGCCTCTTAGTTGGAGACCCACCATCCGGGGGGGGGGAGGGAGGAAGGGCACGGTTCACCTTTTTACCTTCAAAGGCTGGTGCCAGTGCAGAGTCCTGGGCACTGGGCTCGATGGGGCTGACGGTCAGGTCGCTCTCCACTCCCCCCCGGCGGTTCAGCATGCAGGTGTAGACGGTTGCCCCTGGAAAGAGAGGAGCAAGACCCCCCTGAAGGGCTGCCACCGCCTGGGGAGGGCTGGGCTGGGTGAGGAGGAGCTGCGTGGTGGTGGTGGTGGTGGTGATGGAAACCATCCAGCTTCCTCTGAACTGGGAACCGCGGTGGGGAGGGGGGCGGCTCGTCTCCCTCCCTCCCACCGTCCATAAGAGGGAGCAGAAGCCAAGTTAAGGCAGCTGGAAGCCCCCGAAGCCCCCTCTTTCTGCTGTGATCACACACACACACACACACACTTCTGCCCCCCTCCCCAGAGAAGCGCGAAGGCAAAGAAGGAGGGACGGCAGGCACACCACGCAGAGCGATGGGCCGCTTTGCAGCACTGCCTGGCAGGACCGTGGCTCCAACGGCAGTTCCCAGAATGGCCCCTGGTCGGGACACCCGAGAGGGCGGGCGGGTGTGGAGAAGACGAGGCCACGGTTACCTGGCCGCTTCTGGCCCACGTCCGCCGTAAAGAGCCAGTCGGCTGCTCTCCTGGCCTCGGGGCCAACCAGGTAAAACTTCCCAAAGTAGGACATGTCAAAGACAGCAGCGGCATTTCTGCAGGCCAAACACTCGCTCCCGATCTGGAGGAGAGCAGCAGGGGTGGGAGAGAAAAGCGCCTGGGGTGAACGTGGCACCACCTCCCCCCCCGCACCCCCTGAAGAACAAGTGGGCTCCTCTTTGTGTCACTGGGACAAGGGAGGCGTGCTTGTGCGTGCGTGTGTGCGTGCGTGGGCGGGCGTTGCAGGCGGAAGGAGTGCAAGAAGGAGGGGCAGTGATTCATGCAGGAGCTTTTAATATCTTTCAGGGGAAGAAACACAAAAGGAGGCAGCCCCCCCCCCCCACAGCAAGTGAAAGGTAGCCTCTCCTCACCATGCACCAGGACGCGCACCCCTGGGCCTCAGGGGGTGGGTGGGGGGAGAGCCCAGTCCCTCCAGCACACACACACACACACACACACACACACACACACACACACACACACACACACACACACCCACACACACACACACACACACACACACACACACACACACACACACACACACACACACACACACACACACACACACACACACAAGCACACACACACACACACAGTGTGTGCTCGCGCAGGGGAGCAGGGAACAACCAGAGAGGCAGGCTTTCCTTAACTCTCAAGTAATCAATGTTCTAATATGCAGTGCTCTCAAGGTTCTAGTCCTGAGTGTCACAGAGGGGGTTTGAAGAAACCAGACCCTAACCCTAACCATACCCTTTTTTTCTTCTCCCTGCCCCCCTCCCCACCCTCTGTGCAGAGAGGCCCCTAGGCCACCCCGTGGCTTGCGTGCATGGCCTTTGTGGTCAGCCAGGCTACTCACCACGTTGTGGTGTGGTGGGAAGTCAAAGGTGTACTCCTCCAAGAGCAGCCGGTGGTAGGCAGAGTCCTTGTGTGGCTCGTGGCCGTAGGCACCGTAGTAGTCGTAGTCCAGAACCTGGAGAGGAGCCCAGAGGACAGTGGCCGGTCCCTTTGCCACACCGCCCACCTGCCCGGCCGTCCCTCTTGGGAGCCGAAGGGCCACCCACCTCTCAGCCTCAGTCCTGGCTGGTGCAGCAGCCGACGGACAAGGAAGGATGATGGCAGTCCAGCAGCCTCTGCAGGGCCACACACTGGTTGGGGGTGGGGTGGGGGTGGGGGGTAGCCAGCCAGTGACCCGTATCTCCTGATGGAGAACACAGCCACACCCTGGCACCCTCCTCTGGGAACTGCCCCCCTGGTGCTCCCCCCTCCCCCCCCGCTCCCCAGGAGCCTTACCGGTGCTTCACCTGTTGGACTGAACCAGCCGGGCCTCTCCCAGCCGTGCCTCTCCTGGAAGACGCAGCCCTGGCGCAGCAGCTCCTGCCGGGCCAAAAAGGAGAGTGAGGTGAAGAGGGAGGCCGAGAGGCCGGGCAGGGCAGGGCAGGATGAGCTGGGGGTCAGCAGCCAGGCCATCTTGGGACGTGCCTCTTCCTTCTGCTATGGATCCCCTCCCACACACACACACCTGTTGCCTTCCAGGCTCCCTGTGATGGTCGCCCCTTCCTAGGCCCCCCTCCTTTGTGGGAGCAGGGTCTCCCCTCAGTCCCCCCCCCCCAGCATGCCCCCAGGGTCTCCAGGCGGGAAGACTGGATCCGAAAGAGGGAGGCTTCCTTTGGTGGCTGCTGTTGCCCCATGGGGGCCCATCCCCCTCTGCCCCCGAAGGTGGGGTGTCGGTGCATCCACTGCACCCCAGAGGGAGCCTCCTTCTCTCTCTCTGGTCAGCTGCAGTCTGCCATGGGGACAGGCTGAGCCCTCACCGACTGGCCGTGGGTCTTTGCTTGGCCTCAGCTCAAGCACAAGGAGACCTGGCCTGAAATGGACCAGGGGCAGAGGAAGCGTCCTGCACACACACACGCACACACACAGAGGCACACATCATCACTGGAAGGCACGGAGGCCCAGCTCTGCCTGTCTCTCTCCTCCTGCCCTCTGGCGGGCACGGCTGTACCCCTGCACTCCCCCGCCCCCCCGCCCAGCCCTGAGTGCCAGCCCAGGAGCCTTGGGGCCTGACCTCATAGAGCGGGTCTTTCCTCAGGTTGCGCCCGGCCAGGGGCTCATCGTGGGGGAAGACGACGGAATAGTTCTTGGCGTAGGCCTCGTGGCTCCGCTCTCGTACCCAGCGGGGGTTGCCGGTGAGGCTGCGGTGGAACCTCCTGAGGAAGCCGGCAGGGTGGGGTGGGGTGGGGGTGGGGTGGAGAGAGGGTTGAGCTGTGGTGCCCTGAGAAATACCCTAACATTTGCAAAGTGGAGGAGAAGGGCACACACACACACACACACACACACACACACCAAGCGGGGGGCACTGGTATATACTGTGCCATTTATGCTGACTGCAGAACGTGAATTTGCCATGTGTAATAGATGCTAATTCCCAGGGATGAATCCCAGGTTCCCTTGATGATACTCACGCAGTCAGAACACTATTTTGCACAAACTCTCTGCAGTACACACATACCCCCCCCCCACACACACACCTGCTCCACAAGAGGGAGCAGAAATAAAATTGGGTGTGTTTTGACATCGGGGTGGGAAGGGGACAAAGGAGAACTTGTCCTGGGGTTAGGACAAGTTTTCCTTTGAGTCCGGCTTGCCCTTTTGAGGAAGGGCCGGCCTCCAGAGTGAGCCAGGTACCCGAGGGGGGGGGTCTCCCTCCGGGCTGTGGAGGCAGGGTGGGCATTTAGGGCAGCGCCACGGGTGCAGGCGAGGGCAGAAGGGGAAGGTGCTCACCGGATGTCATAGCCGTACATGTCCTTCTCTGGGCGCCCGTGGATGATCCAGTGGGCCAGTTCCTTCCCACAGCCCCCTCCGAGCATCATCCCTAACAAGGAGGGGGAGGGAAGGTGGGCGGGGGAGGGGGTGTCACTGGGGCTGCTTCTTCATGGGGGAAGGCCCTGCCCTGCCTTTCAAGGGGGTCCAGTCGGGCAAAAGGGGGTCCCCACTGGATACTCAGAGCAGCTCAAAGGGGGGGGGGGTCCAGGAGAGACAAACTCCAGAGGAGGCCCGCTCTTGACCCCTGAGTTCCTGGACCCTAAGAGGGCCTGCCCCTGGCGCTGCTCCTTCCTTCCGTGCTGGCACCCACGTCACCCACCCCATGGCACCCACGTCATTCATCCCCAGCCCAGGGTGGCCCAGCTGCCCGCCTGCCCCCGGGAGATGAGCCTCCCTCTTACCAGCACTGTTGAAGCCGCAGCCCAAAAAGAAACCGCGGACCTCTGGTGCTTCTCCCATGAGGGGCTTGTGGTCGGCAGTGAAGGATTCTGAAAGGAGAGAGAGGTCCGGGGCTGGGGGGGGGGAGGGGGAGGGCCCCTCCAGGCACGGAGAGATCCCTGCCTTCTGCCCCATTCCTCAGCCTCACAGGGGCTGCCCTGCGGAATGGCCAAGGCTCCCCACCAGGCCTTCGGACAAGGGTGATCAGGGCAAGGGGTCCCCCCAGGCTGCAGGGGTCCCTGGGCTGGAAGGGGGTTGGAGAGGGCCCCCCCTACCATTCTAAGAGGCCACCCCCCATGCCTCTCCTCAATGCCCTAAGGGGCCTGCAGCCCACAAGCCCTGCCCCAGAGGCCAACCTGGGGAGTGGGCTCTAGGCAAGAAGGGAGGGGGGTTGTGGGGCTCTGCCGGTAGACCACCCACCCCCTCTCTCCTGCACTTGCTGTCCTCTTCAAACTCAAAGGGGGCAAGGGGAATCAGGGGTGGGGCTGGGGGGCTGGGAGTCAGCTCAGGACGACGGAGCTCCACCTGCCCTTGATGGAGCTGGAAAGGTGTCAGAGGTTATTCATGTCTCCAACATTATTGTTTCAAAACAGCCACTTTCCTCTTACAGAAACCCACACACTCCCCGGGAAATTGTGCTCAACCTGCAGCAAATGGTTCTTTGTGATCTACAGGGATTTTAAAGAAACCTGCACCCATTTTGGCTGGGGAGGAATAATGGAGGTCATGAGAGTGCCTCTGGAAGGGGGGGGGGGAAGGGAGGAGACATAGCTGGGGGTGCCTACCTCATCCTCCCCACCCCCAAGGCTCTTTGGTGCCCCCCCAAAAGCCACCCTTCTCAGCCCCGCCGCACCCCAAGGTCAGCCACCAGGCACACAACACCCCATGACATTTCCTCAGGCATGCACACCATGGGGGGACGGGACTGGTTCAACATACCCCCCCTCTCTCTGTGGTGGGCTGGGTGTTTTATTGGGAGGGGCAGACACATCAGCGCAATGCAGGCAGGGCTGAGGAGCTTCTCTGCTCCCCCCTTCAGAACTTGCCATTGACCCACTGCCCTCCTTTCCTTACCGGGGCCACAGACGGTGGATTTGATGCCCGTCTTCTCCAGCACAGGGACGCGGCCAACGGCTCCTTCCATGTGCTGGGCAAACACATCCCAGTCCAGATCAAAGAGCCCAAAGGCAAACTTGTCCGAGACCTGGAAGGGCAAAAGTGGGGGTCACTAGAAGCCGTGCCCATGGGGTCCATGGGGAGGGGGGTGGCCGTGGGCCCAGCATCCTCCCTCTGCCACCAGGCTCCCCCCTCCCCCCCCAGCAAAGTGTTCTGCTTCTATATACCGCCCCATACCACTTTAAGTAGTCTCTGGGTGGTTTACAATTTGAATCACAGTGTGCAGGCTACACATTGCCCCCCCCCCCAGCAAGCTGGGCACTCATTTTACCGAGCTCGGAAGGCTGGAAGGCTGAGTGAACCTTGAGCCTGCTCCCTGGGATTGAACCCCAGGTCGTGAGCACAGTTTTACCTGCAGTGCAGGCATTTAACCACTGCGCCACGAGGCTCAACCGGCTCTGCCCTCTCCTGGCACCGCAAGGTCCACCGAGCCTCTGGAAGTGGCAGCAGCTCCGAAGAGTGAGAAGGGGCCCCAGCTCCAGATGTAGCAGGAGAGAAGCTCCCAGCAGAGGCCCCACCATTCTGACAGGTGGGGCGGGGCTGATGGAAACTGTAGTCTCTCCTCCCATCCGGAGGGCCAGACATCGGGCAGTGCGGCTCCAGAGACCCAGGAGAAGACGCCCTCCTGCTGAGAGGCTGCCGCTGCTGCTTGGTTACGGTCACCTTTGGGGCGGGTGAGGGGCACCCCAATCTTTAATCCGTTTCATCTCCAGACTCCTGGGGCCCAAAGTACCATCAAAAGAACGGATCCGGCCCTCCCTCTGCTGTAGCTTTCTCTCCCCCTCTCTCCCCCCTCCCCCCCCTGCCCTTTGTGAATGTACTGGCATGTTATGTACTTTCCTTGCATTCCAGAATTGGCTTCCCACGCACAGAGCCTATATACTGACGTGCACCATGTATATTCAACAACATCTGTGATCTCTCCCCCCCCATCGATCTGGATCTGTTGGTTCTGCTCCCATTGGAGCTACTGCTTGCAGAGGCCTCCTTGCTAGGAATCAATTTTACCACTGTCCCTTTAAACCTGCTGGTGGCTTTGGTGCTTCTTTTAAAATGTTGCAAACCGAAAAGTAGGCTAGGAATTTTAAAATATACAATGTTTTTTTCCAGAATATAATGTATCTTTATAGTTTGTACAGTATATACTGTGTATTTATAGTTATTTACTTATTGAATTTCTATACTGCCCATCTGGCAGTGCAGTTCTGTCACACCCCCAACTCTGGGAAGGCTTGCTAGTCAGGTTTTTAGAGATCACTTTAATAGTTCCCATGAGGGGCCAGGCTAATTTTGGAAGGCAGGATGTCCCAGAGGTGGGGGGCTACCACCAATAAGGCCTAATTCATGTTTTTTTCTTCCTTTTTCTTTATGGGCCTCTTCTGGGGTTAACAGCCTGAGTAACATGAGCTGTTCTCATTGGAAGCAGGTGCTCTGACAGGTACTGAGGTCCTAAATACTTAGGGCTTTGTTCTTGTTAAAAAAAGGCTTAGACTAGAGAGAGAGCCACATTGTCCCAAGTTACCATAAAGATAACCTTGTGCCCTTCGACTTCTCTGGTCAAGGTCTGCAGCCTCTCAAATCTGATTCCCTCCCCCACTAACGCACACCTGTAAAGTCAGGCCAGGCTGGGCTTTCAAAGCAGACAGGCAAAATCTTCATTTCCAAGGGTCTTGGGACAATATGGACCCCGAAGTGTCAGAGAAGCCCTTTGGATCACCTCCTGCCTCCACACCTCCGGACCTTCCCAGCAACTCTTTCCCGCATCCCTGGTAGTCTGGCGCTCACTCACCTCTTCCCAGAAGATGGGGTTTGACTCATAGCCACCCACAGAAAGGGCATCGCCTTGGAGACGCAGATACACCGATGCATCATGATCCCGAACATTCGGCATGTTCTAAAAATATCCAAGAGAATAACTGCTAAAACGGGAGCCGGGAAAGGGGCTCCCCAGACAGGTGGGGTTTGACCCGGGGGTGGGGGGGTGTGGGGAAGGCAGGTCAATGAGTCCCCCTTTAAGGCCAGCTGAGGCTGCCTCTCACCCACTGGACCACAGAGGCCATGGCATCGGGGAACTGGGGAGATGATGGCCCTGGCCGTGGCAACTGGCTGCCCTGGGAGGTGGTGGTGGTGGGATGCTGGCCGCTGGGCCTGCCGGCTACTGGCCCTCTGGGGATGCCACTGCCCAAGCTGCCTGGCAGGGTGTCAGGAGCACAAAATGAGGGGGTGGCCCACTCCCTACCTCTTCACCCATGCACACATCACATCCCACCCTTCTTGCATGTGCGCTCTCTCTCTCTCTCTCTCTCGTGATGCAACCACATCATCATTAGCCAGTCCAATTTCTGACATTTTAAGAAACAGACACCTGCCCACCCACTGTTGGCACCTGCCCAGCCAATGACCCCAACATCCCCCCCAACATTCATTTTCCTGCTGAGACCCTCCCCCCCCCCCACAAATATGTAGCTTTATAGGCCTCTCTGTGGCCGTGGGACCCCCTAACATAGGATGCCCCTATGCGAAAGCAGCATTGGGGATGGGTGGGGTGGTTGCCCTGCCTCTGCTCGGGGGGGGCACTCTTGAGAAACCAGAAGTAGGGGGCAGCCCCTGGGGCACCGCATCTGTAGTAAGCCTCCAACCTTCACTGGAGGGTTGGGATTGGGGCACACTATAGTTAAGTGTCCTTCCAGAGAGACCGACAAACAGATAAACGCATGTGCATGCACGAACACACACACACACACACACACACAGATAGCAAGATTGCCATTCTTAGCTGCGTCTGCAAAGTGTGTCCCCCCGCCCCCCGCCCCCCGTGAACCAGGCGATCCATCTTCCGAAGCCTTAGAAGGACATCTGGTGTCCGAAGGAGGAATAAACCTCCCTTGTGTGAACCCTAGAGAATACAAAAGAAAACAGTGGGGCTTGGGGGAGTCCCAATGATTCAAACGGACCTGCTCCAGTGCATCCTATTACGCAAAGCAGCAGGGCTCCAAGGAGTGGAATTTGGATTCTGAACTTGTGGGCCTTTCAAAGCCTTGCTTTTGGCAGGTTTCCCGAGGCCCAGCCACGGCATGCAATCAGAAGGCGTGCCTCTGTCCTGAAAGCACCTCCCGGGAGAGTCCTGCTGGGGAGGAGACGGTAAAGGCCAGTGAAGCCGTTCCGTTTTTTAACTCCTATTTAGAAGCGGTGGCTCAGCCTCATCCCCAGGGAGAGCGAGCAAGCGCCAGGGCTCAGGGCATCTACGTATTTGCACAAGGACGGAAGAGCCAAGCGATTCGCGTTCTCCACCAGGCAGGAGGGAAGGCTGAGGTTCCTGAGGTGCAGCGGGGGTGGTGGTGGTGCATTCTCTGCTCCATCCTTCTGACACCCTGGGGGACTTGAGCAGGAGAAGGCTGGAAGATGGCCAGCCCACCAGAGCCGAACCAATGAAAGGCACAGCAAACAACCACGCAGACACACGGACACACACACACACAAAGAGGGATCAAAGCCCTCAGCCTGACCGCAGTCCTGGTTCAAGTGCACTTTGGTTCTTGTGGGGCTCCAACCGTTCTCTCCTGGCAGCCTGCACATGGAGTTCTCAGCACTTCCACTGCCTTGAGGGAAGTTCCTCCAGGACTACAACCCTTAACTTGAAACTGACATCCTGTTCTGGGCTGTGAAACTGTGAACAGGATCGTTTTTTGGCACCACCTCCAGCCTCCGAAAAGGAGTTCCTCCCCCTTCACTGCTGCAAACAAAGTCTCTTCGGCTCAGCCACCAAAGACCAGCCCACGGAGGGCCCCCGGCCCCAGCCCAACGGAGGCCAACGCAGCCCAGATTCAGGGAGAGCCCAGACACGATGGCATTGCGGTCAAGAGTAACTCACCTGAATCCCCTCGATTCGTTCGGTGACCACGTAAGCGTGGTGCATAGCCACGAGGGGCACGCGGACCCCGGCCATCTTCCCTAGGGCTGGGGCCCACACACCTGTTGGGGAAGGGGGGGCTGCTTTGGAATCGGAATCGGCTCGTCCAGATGGATGCAACATCTGGCTGGTCTGAGTTGCATCAGGGGTGATCAGGTGTCCCCTCTCAACCTGGGCTCCTTCCAACGGGTGAGAGAACCAGTGCCCTTGGGCCACCCCCATCCCCCGTCACAACCTGGCCAGGACCAGAGGCAGGCAAGGGGGTCCCCCACAGACTCAGGCAGCCCTGGCCACCGGTCAGTTTCGGATGCTCCTTCCCTTTCATCTCTGGGCAAAGCCAGAGGGGTGCTCCCATTTCTCGGGGGGGGGGGAAATGCTGTTGGTGCTCCTTACCGGCACAGTTCACCACACAAGGTGTCTGGATGGTCCCCCGATCCGTCATGACCGCTGCCACCCTTTTGACACCCAGATCATCCGTTCGGACCTCGATGCCGGTCACAGGGCAGTTCTCGATCACCTGAAGATGCCCCAGGGAGAAGGAAGAGCCGGCTCACCCAGAGAGCTCCGAGAGAGCAAGCCTCTCACTTTCAAAGACCAAGAGCAAGGAAGGGGACCGCTCGTGTGCTTAGGGCCCCCCCCCTCACCCAGCGGCCCTTCCTGAGGCAAACCGTGCCTCTATTCTGGGGGCTGGAAAACTCTCCCTGTTGCTCTTTATCCCTGGGATGTGGCACAGGACGGCTGCAAAAGGAGATTACGCCCCTAGACTGGCAATGGGCAGCTTCTCGTAGGCATCAGAAGAGCTGCCCAAGGCCTCCACGCAGCCCAGCCCAGCCCAGCCCAGCCCAGCCCAGCCCCCTGCTTAGGGACTCCCCCGTAGCACTTAAAGCACTCTCTGGATGATTTACAGTTTTATTTATGCAGGCTACACATTGCTTCCCTCGCAAACTGGGTAGTCATTTTACCAACCTCGGAAGGATGGAAGGCGGAGTGAACCTTGAATTGGATACCTGGGATTGAACTCCAGGGGGTGAGCACAGTTTTGGCTGTCCTGCAGCATTTTAAGCACTGACCCATGAGGTTGACCTAAAGACCAGAATGTTCTCTGGCGGGGGGGGGGATCCTAGGGTTTCTTTCCCATATGGCAGACAGATGGGGCACACACCAGAGGGAGATGGGGGCTTTCAGGGACCAGACCCCTCGTGAACCTGGGGGAGGGGGGGATGGCCCACCTGCCCTGGCACTGCACAAGTCGACAGGGAGCGGCTCTCAAGCCTTCCCCAATTCTAACCCAACACTTGATCGCTTCTCCTGCCCCCCTCCCACTGCTCTGCTCTCCCCTCAAAGGCAGGGATGGGACACCCCAGAGGCCAAGCAGCCCTAAAGCGGGATCTGCCTGCCGTTCCTCCTCCTTTCCATGGGGATGCCCCAACCTAAAAATGCTCCCCACCCCACAGCCCAGCCCGGGGCCTGATCCCACCCAGCTCCTGCCGTGCATTACCAGGGCTCCCCGAGCGGTGGCTGCCCGAGCGAGGGAGGTGCAGGTCCCGGCGGGGTCCATGGTGCCGTCTTTGGGGACGAAGAGGGTCCCGTAGAGATCGCTCACGTTCATCAGCGGGTACAGGTCCTTCGTTTCCGCCGGAGACAGGACTTGCGATTCAATGCCATAGACTCTACCCAGCTGCCAGGGCGGGGGGGGGGGGGTTAAAGGAGGAAGGGCATCAGGGAGGCTCCCAGACTCATCCCAGAGGGCAGTGAGCTCTTCAAAACAGGAAACAGGGGCCGGGCTGGAAGGAAATGCCATCTCACCCAATGGTTCAGCTGCATTAAAAGCCCCCCCTCCCCCCGAGAACTTCTCCAGCCACAAGGAGGCATGCTGGAGCTTCCCTCCTGAGCTCAACGGTGGAGAGGCCAGTTTGGGAACAGGTGCCAAGTGGCCTCATGGGATGGGCCTCGGGTGGACTGGGGTGTCTATGTGGGGGGTGTGGGTGTGAAGGCTGCCAGGGGAGGGGCATCGCCCACCATGTGCATTGCCCCCCCCCCACACAGTTGCCCGCTTCTTGCTTACCGACATGAGCCTCTTGTACTCGTCCAGCCTTTGCTTGCTGGAGGCAATGAAGAGGCCTCCGTTCTGGATCCAGCCCGTGTGGAGGCCGGTCTCCTGCTCCAGCTCCTGGCTGACCACGTGGCGGGTGTGGGCCAGCAGCTCCACCTCCACATCGCTCGGCCGCAGCTGCCACAGGAGCCCTGAGGGCAGAGGGAGCTCAGCTGGTGCCCCAAAGACCTCCACACACACACACACACAGTGCCCCCTTGCCTCCAGGACAAAGTCCTCCCCCCCCACACGCTTGGGACAACCCTGGTGGCCCTCCTTTACCTGCGGTGTGCCAGGTGGTGCCCGAGGTCAGGCGGTCCCTCTCCAGGAGGACGGCAGAGGCCACCCCCATCTTGGCCAGGTGGTAGAGGGTCTGGCAGCCCAGGCTTCCTCCGCCCACCACCACCACCTCCGCAGAGGGTGGGAGCGGCCTGGGCCCCCCCTGGCCTTGCAGGGAGCCCTGGCTCTTGAGGGTCCTCTCGTATGGGACATTCTTCTCCGCGGCCGGCCCTGCTCCACTGCTGGAGGGCCGGGCCCACCTCCAAGAGAATGGGGCCTGGAAGGACGAGGCCACTCGGCCGGCACCACACCTCAGGTGGGCCATGGCCAGCGGGAGCGAGAGGAGGGCCCGGAAGGGGGGGAATCTGCACTGCTTCCCAACACGCTGTTCCCAGGCAGGAGGAGCTTGGCTCCTGTCAGAGGAGGAATCAGAGAGAGACAGAAGAGAGAAAAAGAGAGGACCTCAGCGCTGCTCCTGGAGCAAAGTAATTTTTTCCCCAACCAGCACTCACAGGCTGTGCTCCTTGAGGGTTACTGGGAGGGATCACCCAAAAAGTAACGCTCCCAAGGTTCCCCTCCAGCAAAGCCCTGGTATGCCCTCCATCCACTCCTGGCTGGGCTCCAGCCAGTGGGGCTCCCCCCCCCCCCGAGGCGAGGAGCAAGTGAAATCCTGACCCTGGGTGGGGTGACCCTTGGGCCAGCCTCTCCACCCCAGCGGCTCAGCAAGGAGCGCGAGGGCTTTCAAGAAGCCAGGACGCAACCCACTTGCTACACCCACCCCACCACCCCAGTCTAGAGGGGCTGGAGGTAAAGCCAAGCTCCCCAGGGACACCCCTGGCCTCCGGCAACAAAGGAGCAACAAGAGGGACCCCTCACCTGCCCCGGAAGGCCCGGAGCCTCCTTGGCTGCCCCGGTTCCCAGGGCTCCGCAACAGCCGAGGGCGGGCACAGGCTCCTTTCCCCCCTCGAAGGTTCACCCGAGCAACTTTCCTTAACCGTGACCCACGTCAACTCCGCCCCGTTCAGCATCCCTAGCCGGAGTGGGGAAGGAGAGGCTGGCTCCAGTCGACTGCGAGAGATACTTACCCCCCTGGCTCTCTCTCTCTCTCACACACACACACACCCCTCTACACAGGAGAAGGAGACCCAGAGAACGCCGCCAGCCCTCCGCCATCTGCCTCGCTCCCTGCTCCCACAGCAGCTGCTCCCAAACCCACTGGGACCCATTTGGCCCACGGCAGCCACAGCCACGTGACCCACCCGGGAGCCGAGCTGGGCCAGGGAGGGCAGAAGGGAGGTGGTGGGGCGCTGCTGAGCATGCGAGGAACTCCCAGGGAGCCCCCCGGGGGGGTCTGGAAGCATTCCTGCCCCCCCACCCCTGCCACTGGGGTTTGGGGAAGCAGCCCCCACCTGCCCTCTGCATTGTGTGTTTGGGGGCTCCCTTCTGCCGGGCGTGATGATCCCCCCCCCTTCCTGGGCTTTGTTTTCTTCTGCAGAACCTGCTGCTTGGGCCCCTTGGCTTCCAAGCCCTTTGTACTTTTGTCCCTGAATGAACCCGGGGGCCTCAGGAAAGGGCTGGCAGGAGGTCGTATGGCCCTCCTGCCTTGCACCAACCCTTCTCTCCCCCCCCCACTCTAACCTCTGAGACCACTGTTAGCCCTCATTCCCACCCGGATGCCCCCACCTTCCCTTCTCTTTCCAGGGGTACCCTTTCTTTCCCCACGGCTCCCCCCCCCCCCCCCCCCCGCCGCGCTGCCTCCTGCTGTGTTCCTTGGCTTCATCTCAGCCTTCTGCAGCGTTAGCACATTTTCCTCCCCAGAGCAGGATCAGGTCTTGGCTGGGACAGGAGGAGGAGGAGGAGGAGGAGGAGGAGGAGGCAGCTCCCGGATGGATGGCTGTTGGTGCCTGCTCTGCCCCAGACCCACATGCTCGGGGGGGGCATTTTCAGAGGGCCACAAAGAGAAACGGGGAGGGGCACAACAGCTGGCAGTGGGGGTTGATGAGGAATGGATATGCCATTATTATTTTTTTCTCTTCTGATTCCTTGTCAGGTTCTCCTGATCTAAACCCAAGACCTCTCATTGGATTGTCCCCCACTCACTGCCTTGGGCCGCCTCAAGCGCTGACAGAGGAGTTTGACAACAAGAGAGGAAGGGGAAGCACCTCCCCTTTGGGGATGAAAGGTTTGGACCCCTGACTTTGACCCCTTTCGGCCCAGAAAGCAAAAGCAAAGTGTTCTGCTTATAAACTGCCCCATACCACTTCAAGTAGCCTCTGGGCGGCTTGCCGTTTAATTATGCAGGTTACACATTACAAGTTCTTGGTCCCACAGGCGGGAAGACAAAGAAGGCCCTGGCAGAGGGAGATAAGCCGGGAGGGACCCGGGAATCAGGAGCACCCAAGCCAGCAGGCCTTAGGGTGGAAAGGGGGTGGGGAGAGGGAGGGGAGTGCTCTCAAGCCACCCCGGGGATCGGGATCCCACAGTGGGGGGAGGAAGGGGGCGGCAGACCCTGCGTGTCACTCCCGGGCAGAGGGCTCCAAGAAGCAGCCACGGGGGTCCTCGGTACAGACACCCCAGGGAGGAATAGAAATGGAAAAAGCAAAGAGAAACAGTGTCGACAATGTTGCAAACAAAAGACTAGTTGTGATTCTTTGTGAGGGGCGGGCATGGGTTGGACACGCCCCTCTTCTTCTTCTTCTTCTACAAAGGAGGAGGAGGAGGAGGAGGACCAGCGGGATGGAAGGGGGTCAGATCGGGGAGAGCCGGCGTTTGGACATCAAGCAAAGCAAGTGGAGGCGCCGTGCAGCCATCACAAAAACCAGATGCAAAAGTGGCACAGGTGATACGCTCCGTCCCCACGTTTTCCATTCGCCTTTTGCCCCCCCCCCCC
>JAHTLZ010003132.1:38744-62423 GCA_023846285.1 Phrynocephalus versicolor | reverse complement strand
GAGGAGGAGGAGGAGACCTGGGGCGAGCCCGAGGTTCACTGCCCTGGTTTGTGGAGTCGGGCTCTTTCCAGGCCGCCTCCCGTGGAAGAAGCGCAGGCAGGGCCATTCTAGAAAGAGCCAGTTTGGGGGAGTGAGACGCGTTAATTGGCACCCACAAAACACACTAGTCCTCACAGGCTGTTTTTCCAAAAAGGGAACAGATGTTTATTTGCAGTACAAATGTTTAAAAAAAGGGGGGGCAGGGATATCTGTTAACAAAATCACATTGTAATTATTTGCTAGAAAAATCACCTTTGATCACATCCAGTCACTTAAGAGATGGGTTAAAATGAACGACCCCAACTCAAAGAGAGAGAGAGAGAGAGACCCACTCCTTTGGTGTGGGTGGGTGTGGGGTGTGTATCTAATGAGCAGCTTGTGTTTCTCTTTCCACCCAGGGCAATTCTGAATTTTCCTGAATGTTTGCCAGCCCTCAGAAGGGTCTTTTCTCTCTAGGTCCCCCACCTCACCCAACGTTCTGGCCCTCATTCAGGGCAGTGCAAAGGAAACGGACAACAATGCAACAACAACAAAAATCAAGGAATTTGCATACAGTATGGTTCTTTTCCTCCATTATTACACTTCTTGAAAAATGTTTTCTATCTTTTGCAAAATCAGCTAAAATATATGTACAATATTCTTGCTGTTCATAATAAAAAAGCTCCCTTTCTTATTCACAAATATATTTATGGTGGCAGCAACAGGGCCCACAATTCGTTACAAGCCAGGCCATTCCATGGGCAGGGAGGGGGTGCAGTTTCTTAAGCAAGTAAACAAACAAACAAACAAAAAACACTAGCCATCGCATGCCTCCCCCACTCACCCACCCCACCTGTGAGATTTTGTTCAGAATGTCCCCTTCAGGAGGGCCAAGGGGACCCATCAGCCCCCCCCACACACCCACACCCTGACGGTTGCGGAAGAGAAAAGGCCTGATGGGAATTCAGCAGCTTTGCTCTGCTGCCCCCCCCCCCTTGCCCAAATCTTAGGCCCTCGCTCCCCTTGGGCACAGAGGTCTCCCCAGTAAATCCTGGTGCTTCTTCCGAGTGAGGTCTTTTGAATCGGGCCGTCAGCCAGACTTGGTTGCGGAATGTCATTGAGCGCAGTGGGCGGTGTGGCCTGAGACCCCTGCACGCACGCACCCCCCCTGCCATGGCATCGGGGAAGTTTCCATGGTTTCTGCCACATGCAAGGCACCGATGATGGCCCCAGGACAGATACCACGCCTGCTCAGAACAGCGCCTCGTGATGAACACCGAAGGCAGCGTTTCCAACTTGGTGCTCCTGGGGACCAGTGCCTTCTGGGGTGGGGGGTGGGGGGGAGGCTGAGGTCCCTCCTTCGCCACAGCAGCTCTTTCAAGGCTGAGGAAATGGCCTTCTCGATGCAGGGAGGGGGGCATGGACACTCATCCCATGGAGAATTTGCCCTCCCCTCCACCCCCCCCCCTCGATGGATTAGCCCCTGTCCTTGCAAGGAAGGTGGCCGGTGTGGGGGCAGCCAAGGTGGGACCAGAACTCTTTTTGGGGAAACGACAGGCAGGCAGAGAAGCCGAGGAAGGGTGGGTGTGTAAGGTGCAGGCTTCTCAGGAGGGCCCGGCTGAGGGGTGGGGGGGGCAATAGCTGGCGGCCCCTGGCCAGGCAGGCCCCCGAGGAAAAGAGGGTGGACTCTGGACCCCTTTGCCAGGGACTGGGGGGAGGAGGGAGGCCCAGGCAGAGAAAGTGTTTCTGGTGCCACACCTGCCGTCCCAGTGGCCAGCCACGCAGTCGAAGGGCAGCATCTTCCTTCTGTTCCACTGTGGTCCTTGTGCACAAAGGGGGGGGGGCTGGAGAAGCAGGGCCTACGGCAGTGGTGGTGGCCAGGTAACCCGACAGCTCCTGTGGTGCCTGCCACGTGTACACCTACCTTACCTGGGCGCCTCTCTGAGGCACCAGACCCCTCACACACACCCCGAACCCCCTGCTTCTCCTGGCACCACAGCACCGGCCGGCCTGCCTGGGGTGGAGTTGCCACGGCTGGCACCTGCCACGGCCCTGCCCTTCCAGCTCAAGCGAGGGCTGAGAGGGATCTGGGACAGTCTCTCTGGTGTGCTGAAAATGTGGCCAAGCAAGAGCCAATGAGCGACCTTCTCCCCGGCCACTGGGTCAGGCTCTGAGTAGCTGGCATGAGCTGCCCCACGGCTCAGGGGGGATGCGCCAGTCAAACCTCATGAGAAATGCTGAGTCCACAGGTACCATGATTCCACATCAAAGGCCACGGCAGGATCCTCCCTCCTGGCCACCCCGCCCCCCGCCTGAGAACAAGGAGAGACCTCTCCTCTTCTTTCTCTCTCTCCCCCCCCCCGCCGTCACACATGAGGGTCCTTTTTTGGTGCCACCTGCCTGAGCGTGACCTGTGAGCAAATGCAGCTGAGAGGCCTCCAACCAAGGTCAGGAGATGCTCCTTCTGGCAGACCCACCATCGCCTCGCTCCTGGGAACATCCTCTGCAGGCAGGCACCGATCGCTATGTACAAGGAAAGCTGGTGCTGAGCCCACCTCGGCTCCCCCAGCTGCCAGGAAACCCCCAGGAAGGGCTGCCCAGGCTCTACCCTCGCCTCCTGCCAGCACCTCTGCAGCCAGAGCAGTGGGTCCACCGGCGGGGGGGTTGGAGGGTGTTCAGGTCTCTGGTTGGTGCCAGAAAAGGGCCAGTCACTTCCACCTGGTGCCCCTCCGGGGGCCTCTCCTCCTGGCGCATCGGCCAATGGCACCTTCAGGGGGGCTGTCACTGCACCCCCTCTTCCTCCACGTAGGTCGAAGGGAACCAGCCGATCTGCAGCAGGACGGAGAAAGAGGCAGGTCCGCTGGAGGTGGGAGGGCGCAGGGGCCACCAGCCAGTCTTCAGCCGAGGAGGCCCCGAGCCAAGCCTCAGTGCCCGGCCATGAGGACCGGGATTGGACCCGCCCGAGCTCGGACAGGGGACCCCACCCCCCTCCCCAGCGGGGCCGAGCGCGAGGCTGGACTCACCCTGCCGTTGGTCTCTCCTTTCCACCAGCCCTGGTCGCCCCCGATCCGGCTGTGGATCCGCACCACGTCCCCCTCGCGCAGGGAGAGCTCCCGCATGTCCCGGGCAGCAAAGTTGTACCTGGCCACTGCCGTCCCAATGACCCGAGGGGTGAAGACTGGGGGGGGGGAGAGCCGGGGAGGGGAGGGGAAGGATTGGGGGGAGGGGAGGGGAGGGGAGAGGAAGAGACAAAGGCAGGGGGTGGTGGTTAGGAAGCCTCCCCCGGTTGCTCCGGAGGGGTCCCAAGTTCAACCACAGCTCTTGCTGGGCGCGGGGAGGGGGGGCTTTGGCCCCAAGCCGAACCAGTCCCTGCAGGGGCCAAATCATGGGCTGCCTGCACAAGGGTCCAATCCTGACAGCCATGACAGCTGGGGGCAACTGAGAGAGGGAGAGCCCAAGGCCGCAGGGGAGGCCGGACAAGGAAGGGCACAGCCACCGAAGAGGCAGAGGGCGGCCGGAGCCTCTCCGTGTGCTCGGTGCCTCGGCTGGAGGTGCCCGCAAACATTCTCCGGCCAAAAGAAAAATGCACTTCCATCTCCCTCTTCCCCTCCCTGCCCAGTGGCCCAGTTTATGGAAGGATGGATCGGAAGGGCTTGGCGGGTGTTTTGAAAACTGAGGTTGAACCGGGTGGGGCCGCAGGCAAGGTATGTGGGAGCCGGTGGGTGGAATGGGGGGAGCACGACGACCAATGAAGGGAGCAGCAGAGGTGCGGGATGCGGGGAGTGGGCGCCAGGGGGGTCCCTCGGCACAAAGCCCCACCAGAACAAGGGACACACGGGCAAGCAGAGGGGCAGCGGGTGAAGCCGCAGGGGTGGGATGGACACACACACACACACACACACACACACACACACACACACAAACAAAAGACAGACAGTCCTCAGGCGGGGGGGGCTCTCCTGCACCCTGTAAGAAAGTCAGCGCACCAACTGCCTCCCCCCCTTCCCCCTGGGGGTCCCTCCCTGCCTCTGGTAGGAGGAAAGCAGAACTTTTTGCATGGGCGCACGATGGGTCGTGGCCGGCGTGGGGCACAGACCACAGGGGCGCCACAGTCCTCTTGTTTGACACAGCATTGGCTTTGAGTCCCTTCCCCCCTCCCCCACCTTTACTGGGGTGGGGGATGAATTAATTCTGCCGGACCTGGGAATCAGGATGGCGGCTCTAGAAAGGAACCCCTGAAGTTGGGGGGGGGAGGGGGAGGGGGAGGCTGGCTCACAAAAGATGCTATGCAGGGCTCCTTTAGCACTCGGGGTGGGGCAGGGGGTGGGGGTGGGGCAGAGAGGGCAATTTTTAAAAAATGTTTTTCATATATTCGTATATATTTGTATATTCAATGATTTGGGGCAGGGGGGGATGATTTGGGGTGGGGGGAATGATTTGGGGCGGTAAGTATGTGGTGTGTGCAAATTGCGGGGGGGGGGGGCAAAGCTTTCACGCATGTCTGACCCGTGGACACGTCTGTTCCTTGGGGGCTCCTCAGGGTTCCCCATCTCTACCTGTGGGCTTTCTGTCCGTGTCTTTCCTTCTGGCAGACTGGCCGTGGCAGCCGTGGCCTGCTGCTCTGGTAGCCAAGGTCTTTATTTTTTTATGCCTTTATTTTCCTTAACACTCCGTGTTCCTTTTCCATTTGCTTCTCCAGAATAATGAAGGGGGCTTTTTATTTAATTTGTACACCCAGGATATTTCCAAGGGTTCTCCCTCCACGGGTGACACGCAACTGTCGCTCTGCCTGACCAGAGAGAAATGGTGGATCCCCGCCAGGCCCCCCGTGGGGGTATCCTTCCGATTCATAGGGGCAGGAGCCTCCCCGTCCCTCACAGCACGGAGGCTTGACCCCCTTCCCTCTCTCTTTCTCTCTGTGCAGATCTACACGCAGGCACAGGCACACACACACACCCAGGTACCTGACCAGAAAGGAGCGGAGGAGCTTGGAGAAGCAAAGTTGTGGCCCTGAGGACTGAGAAAGGAAAAATTGTAGGAAGCACAGGCAGCTGCAGAAAGGAGGGCGGGGAGGAGGAGGGGGGGAGCAAGGCAGCAGGAGGAAAACAAAGAGGGGGAGAGGGGAGGGGGACAGAATTAAAGTGGGAAGCTTGCAGGGGGGGTGACAACAACAACAACAACAACAACACAGGTAGGGGACTCATTGGAAGCTGCTGAACCACCTGGGGAATGATAACCTTATCCTGCCCTGGGCGTCATTCCATCCTTCCCCTGCACCCTCCCTCCCCCCCCCCCCGGGTTTAGTGTCAGGACCCAGATGCACCCTCATCTCTCCACTCCCACCTAGTCCACTGCCTGCTGCTCGGGCTCAGAGCCCCCCACGGTGGCAGGATCGGGCCCACGGGACCTCCACTCCTCACCTGGTGAGCGCGTGGCGGTCCTGGAGGCAGAGCGTTCCCGAGACTTGTACGGATACTTCAGGGTGGTGTCCAGCTGCTTGAAGCTCTCCTTCAACGAATGGGCTTGGTAGTATTCCACCAGTTCCTGCCGGGGACGGACCCAGACCTGTGACCCTCCTCTCAGTAGGGACTCCACGCAGCCAGTCCCTCCTGGCCACCACCACAGACCCCCCCCCCCCGCACGCCTCCGAAAGCCATCCGGCAGGCCTCTTTCTTCCTTCCTTCCCCCCCTGCGTGGCCAGACGTACCAAGAGGCTCTCAAACTTTTTGGCTTCCGTGATGTGGATCCAGTTGTCTTTCTCCACCACCTTAATGTGCTTCACTTCGTCATTGAACCTGTGGGAGAAATGCCAACCTCGTGGGTCACCAGAGGCCGGCTGGGTCACCACCCTGGCCAGCTTGCCAGTGGCCAGCCAAACCCAAGAGTGGCGCCGCCAAACTGGGCAAGAGCCACAGGGCCCGCCCTGGCTCCCGACATACTTGATGCTGATGGCAAAGCGCTCGGCCTCCGCGGGTCTCTCCCGGATCAGGTACGTCCCGCTGACGTGGAGCTTCAGGAGGTTATCCGTCTGCTGCCGCTCCATGTTGCCGGCAAACCTGGTGGTGGGGAAAGCCCCCCCCCCAGCGTCAGGGGTCCCCGGAGCCCCCACAGATGCTCCACACAGACACACATGGGGCTCTTTCAGGGCACAGACAGAGGTCCTTCCCTTCTCCCTCCAAAGCAGCCGTTCCCCCCACCACCACCTCAGGTGCAGATTGGGGGGGGGGAGAGAGAGGCTTCTGCAAAAGGCCCCACTGGGCTCCAGGTGAGGATTTCAAATCCTTCCCAGGCAGGATCCCCACGCCCCACCCCATTTCCCTGAGGAACCGAGGCTCGCGGCTGGGCCTGGGGGTTCCCTCGGAGGAAAGACCCAGGAGCAAAGGGGCTCTTGCCACCCCCCTGCCTTTCCTTCCTCCGGGCAAGCAGGGAAGGGGCTGCCACGTGGCAAGGCAAGGGCCACTTGGAAAGAGGACTGGCCAACACTGTCCCATTTGAGAAGGCAACCCCAAATGGGGGGTTGGGTGGGTTGGGGCTTGGGGCAGGTGTGTCCCTGTGCGAGTGTCCCTGGGGAGCCCCCGAAGTGCGGGGGAGGGTGCGTAGCTGCCCCTGCCGGGAAAGACTCACCAGGGGTAGGCCGAGTAGTCCATCTCTCTCGAGGGAGGCCGGCTGGTTGGGGGCTGCCAGAGGGGCAAGAGAGAAGGTCACTGGGGGAGGCCAGTCTCTCCCACCCCCCTCAAAGCCCCACAGGTGTCAAGGGGCGGACGCCCTCTGGGGAGAGGATGCCCGTGCTGCCCCCTTCCGCTCAGCCTCTCTGGGGAGGGCGAGGGGGCTGCCTTGAGGCTGCCCAAAGGCACCCACCAACAGGGAGGCCCCCTCCCTCTGCTCGGCCACCCCCCCCCTCGTGCATTGTCTGGCCACACGCACCCGTTCCAGGGAGGGGCCTTTCCACACACACACACACACACACACACACACACACACACCCTTCAGGCGCCCCCTCAGGCTCCGTGGGGAGGGCCTCTCGGCGCTCTTACCCTGACATCCACGGGGCATGGCTTGACGACGGAGCTAGGGAAATAGCCCGATTTCTTCGACAAGACGAGCCTCCCCTGTGGTGGTGGTTGGTTGGTTGGTTGGTTGGTTGGGGAGAAATGATGGAGGAGACGACAGAAGAAGACAAAGAATTCAGTGCAAAGGAAAAACTCCCCATCCTTTTGCCTTCGTTCGGTTCAGAAGATCGGGAAGCCTTTTACAGGAATCCTCTCCTTTCAGCTTCCCCTCGATAGCAAAGGATTCGTCCCTCCAGGCCTCCCCCTTATTGTTGAAGGCACCCTCCTCACAGACACTTTTAGAAACAGATCCTGGGGAGGATTCCGTGTCGGCAGAAGAGCGGGATCATCTCAACATGACCATAAAGGCCTGGCCTCTCTCTTCCCGTGCCCGCCACCCTCCTTGGGCCTGGCGGCAGGTCCGGCGCTCACTCACCTCCCACCACTGAGACTCTGGGTCTCCTCTGAGCAGCTCAATGACCTCTCCGGCCTGGAAGGTCAGGACGGGCTTCCCTGGAGGGGCCGGGCTGCCGTGGTAATTCTGGACGGCCACCATTTTGGGACCTGGAAGGGAAGGAGGCGATGGACAGGCCATCAGGACACGGCGTCCACAGAGAAGGAAGGCAAGGCAGGGACCCCCCCCCCCCCGAGGTCAATAAATGAAAAACAAGAAGGGAATATCATCTTACCTACGTTGAGCAAATCCTGCAAAGAGAGAAAGAAAAAAGAGAGAGAGAGAAAACCCTTTAAGACATTCTTCCGATTGGGGTGGATTTGCATGTGAATGTTCTGCTGAGAGGTTCTTCCCCCAGCCCCCTTAGCAGGTCTCTCTGGGTGCATTTCTGGTTTGGGGAGGGCAGGAGGCTGTTGGAAACGGTGGGCATTGAGGAGGCCCCTCACTTCCCGGAGAGAAGACAGTCAAAAGCCACGCAGCTCACCTGCTCTGGTGGAGAACCTGAAAGTTTAAAAAAAGGGGGGGGGGAAGCGGAGTCAGCTGCTCGTGCGGGCAGGAGGGTGGGCGCTCGTCCCGTCGTGTCATCTCAGGGAGACCGGTCTGGCCCCCCGGGGGGCGGGGCGGAGGGGGGCAGGGACTTACTGATTTTGCAGGGAGGGATCACCTCCAGGCACTCCTTGTGGGCCCCGGCTTTGCACTTCATGCACTGGTAGCCTTGGTAGAAGGTCCCCCTGGGGAACGAGAAGAAGGCCAGGAGGTGGTTCATATCCACCACCACCACCCCTGTTTTTTCCTTGGGGGGTGGGTGGGAAACGACAGTGGGGTCCCCACCTTCTCACCACCAGGCCAGCCACGGTTGCTCAGGGTGGGGGCCAGGAGAGGCAGCCCATCCCTAGGCCATAAAGGCAGCTGAGTGGGGTGGGGGGTGGGGGGGAAGCGGGGGGCTCATGGCATTGGATTCCTCTTTGATGGGATTCGGGATTAAAGGGGTCTGGCCGAGTCCCCAAATGAATGGGAGAAATCCTGGGTGAAAGAGGGTGTGGTGGGAAGAAGGGAACAGTGAGGAGCCCCCTGGGCAAATGTGACCAAGGAGAGGCAAGGGGGGGACACACACACCCACTTCTTCCCACATTACCCACCACTACCACCGCTTTGCTCATCAGCCCTGCAGCCTCTCTTCTCTGGGGCAGGAAAGACCTCCGCCCCACAGGTGCACAGCAGGAAGCCAGGCTTCAGGTGGCTGTTTTTGCCCCTGCCTTGTGAGGGCTCCTTTGCTGCCTTCGTTATGTTCTTAGGGACCACCTTAAAAAGACCCCCACAGAGCAGCCACTGGTGCCTGGAAGGACCTTAACCTTAAAAACATCTTGCAGGCCTTGCAGTTGGTTGTCTTGTCGAAGGTAAACATCTGGAAGCTGTGGTTGTTTGCTGTTGCTTTTTCTGGCTTGATGTTGGACCTGAGCAGAAAAGCCAAAAGCTGCACAAAACCCACACCCTTTCCCACCCTCCCTTCTCTTCATGTCCTTCCACATTTACCCTGATAGGCACGGGCCCCAGTAGATCCAGGAGGCAAAGAGGGCTGTGCAGCACAGACCCTCCCTGGCCCCAAGGGCTGCACCCGGTGTGTGTGTGTGTATGGAGGGCGGGGAGAGGAGGAGGAGGAGGTCTCGACAGCGTGCTGGGACAGGGTCTTGCCGCCCCCCCCCCCGCCAGGCACTCACATGGCCATTTCGACCTGCTCCATCCACTTGCGCTTCATCTCTTCGGTCTTGCAGAAAAACTGGAAGCCCTGCTTGCCTTGGAGGTGGGTGAGGTAGAAGCCGTAGGACCACTGCGGGGGGGGGGAGAGCAGGGGAAGGACAGAGGCTGAGCAGCTGATTCCCCCCCCGCCTCCTATAATGGGACCACAGCAGCCCCCTCCCCACCCCCATGAGAAGCCCTGCCACTCTGTCCAACGGGAGGGGGCTGAGGAGGTTACGGCAGGGGGGGCGGCCCTCCTGCGCCTGCCCTGGACGTCCCCCTGACTCGGCTGGGAAAGGAGCCCCTGGCCAAAATCCTGGGGGCAGAGGAGGAAGAGGTGACAGGAGCCCCCAAAGAGCCCTGGCAGGCAGTGGGGCAGGCAGGGGAGGGCAGCACTCCCTTGGCACTGCCACTGACAGCCACCCAGGAGGAGAACGGGGAGGGGGAGGGGGGCTCTTGTGGAACTGGGGCTACCCTGTCCCCCCCACCCCCACCCCACACTGAAACCCCAGGGCCAACGCTTCATCCGGCCCAACAGCTCTCTGGGTCTCCTCTGCCTGCCTCTACGGGCCTACCTCGCAGGGCTTCCTGTAAGGGCTGCACTAAGGGGGCATGCAGAGTCTTCCCATCCCAGGGGAGCGCGACTCTCCGTGGGGCAAAAGGAGGCCACAACAACACCCGAGTGTGCAAAGCATCGCTCACCGTTTTTCCGTGCAACTGGGAGGCATGGTTGGGGGGAGGAGGGGGAGAGACAGCCTGTTAAAAAGGAGCCTCGTGGTTCCAAGGCAGGGGGGCGGCCACCCCCCCTCCCCCGGGGGCTCCCTCGGGCCCTCCACCTTCACTCGCCTTTGGGACCTAGGCCGAGAAGCCTGGCTGCTCCCAAGAGCCATCAGTTCCTTCCCCTGAGTGTGGGGACCCCCCCTGCCATCCCCCCTCCCTGTGCCAGGCCCTCTAAAGAAACCCCCAGAAAGAGAGAGAGAGAGAGAGAGAGAGAGAGAGAGAGACCTGTCCTCCCCCCTACTGTGGCCAGGCCACCCACCCACCCGCCCACCTTCTTGATGTCCTTGTTGTTGGTGGGGTCGTCCGTCATCTTATAGAAAAGCAGCTCAATGATCTCCTTCTGCTCGTAGCTGTAGCCTTTGCGCTTGCAGACAATCACCACTTTGTCAAACAGAAACAAGTACCTGCCAAAACACGGGCACAGGCGTGAAGCAGAAAAGTGGGCGGCCAGCGTCCTCCATGTGGGCGAGGCCCCTCGCCTCTCTTGCGCGCACCCTCCGGTGGGTCGACACTCACCTGTCCTGCTTGGTGTGGTTGACGATGGACCGGACCTTCAGCTCCCCGTCGATCTTGGGCCTGCCGTACTCTTCCAGCTTCACTGGCTGTTGGTGGGGGGAGGGGCAGGCAGGGCAGCATGAAAAGGAGCCCCCAGAAAGCACAACACCGCTGCTAAAAAAAACCCTGAAAGGGTGGCAGGCTCCCCAGGGCAGGAGAGGGAGCCCCCTGGGGAGGGCCTTTGAGACTGACCCCACAGGAGCAGCCGTGGGGGTGAGCTGGGCAAAGCCCCCCCTGCCCTGTGCCCCACCCCCACCCCCTGGCAGTACTCCCAAGGGGCAGGGAGGAGTGGGCGAGTGACCTTGGCCCCAGATGGGAAAGTAGGCTAGGGGGGGTGTCTGGATGCACTGACCTGCAGCATGCAGAAGTCAAGGGCATGCATCTTAGCCCCCTCCCCAAATGACCTGCTGTTCTAAAATGGACAGCCTTTGTGCCCATAGACTCATAGAATAGAACCAGAGAGTTGGAAGAGACCTCCAAGGGCCATCCAGCCCAACCCCCTGCGATGCAGGAGACCCCATCACAGTATTTCTGACAGATGGCCATCCAGCCTCTGCTTAAAAACCTCCCAAGAAGGAGGACCAAGGAGAACCCACTCAGCTGTGGAAGGAAGGAAGGAAGGAAGGAAGGAAGGAAGGAAGATCCATGAATTGCTCACACTTACCAAGTTTTCTATAGAACTCTGAAATTCACTAATTTTCTTCAGCATCTCTTTGTCCCGCTTAACTTCATTTATGTACATGGCCAAGTCCTGAAGAAACAAACACAGAGGACCTTCAAAGGCTAAGCCTCTCCAAAGTGTGTGTGTGTGTGTGTGTTGGAGGGGGCTGTTATCCCCCATATGAAAGAGGCTGGAGGGACGGAGCAACGTTGCTTGAATATCTTTTTGAGATGGCACTCTCAGCATGGTCCCCTATGGGTCTACTCAAAAGTAAGCCCCACTGAGTATGTGGGGTAGGAGCATGGCCTCGGGGGGCCTTTGCACTGAGGAGAATACAGTTTTTAAACCCTGAATTTATTTATTTTTCATGTACAGTATTTGAAATATTTTTTCCCTGCCTTTCTCCTCAAAAAGGGCCCAAGGTGGCTGGCAACATTGTGAGTCAATATTTAAAGCTGGAGAGTATAAACACATGCTGTACTAAGAAGGATCAAACAACTGCAGCGCTACAAAAGTGGCAAAGAAAAGCAACACCAGTGGTAAAGGAAAGTAACGGTTCCTCTGAACCGCATTTCTCCTCAACCTCTGTGCGCTCGCCGGAGGAGGGTGGCAGGGTGAAAAGCCCCCCCCCTTTAATCTCGGGCCAACTGTGGCCCATGGCCTGCTGCACCCCTCCCAGGCAACCCTGCTCGGCCGACCGTGCGCCAGCGGACACGTGTGGGTGGACACCCGCAGGCCTCTCCCACAGCAAAGGGGCCATGCTCCCCGTGGGCAGCAGCCGGGCGGGCGTGCTTGCAAGGCAGCTGGCGCTGAGCCTCACCGGGTTCCCTCCCAGCCTTCCCTGAAGAGGGAAGAAGAGGGCAGCCCTGGGGGACACTGGCCCGCCATCCTGGGCCTGCAATCCTCCCGGTGGCCACAGGAGGGCAGCAGCTGGCATGCGATGGAGAAGGAAGATCCCTGCTGGCTGGCCGCTGCCCCCCCCCCCCGCCGCCCCCTTGATCCAGGTCTTGCTGGGGGGGGTATGTTGAGGGCAGGGGTGGCACAGGGCGGGGGAGAAGGAGGGGGGCCTGATCCTGCTAGTGCAGTCCTGGAGGAAACCACTGCAATGGAAAGCCAGGTCTCTGGTGCCTGCGCCGGCCTCATCCCACCCCACTCTGGCTGGGTGAGGAAGGAAGAGTACCCAGCCCTTATGCCAGAGAGACCCTTTTGTGCGTGTGCGTGTGTGCGTGTGCATGCACGTGTGTGTGTGTTTGAACTGTCTCTTTGCACACACTCTTCTAACCCATCCATTCCCCCTCAGCTTTATTCCCTGTCAGCTCTGGGCAAAGGCACGCAGGCTCTTCCAAGACATGACATGCACGCACGCGCACGCGCACACGCACATGCATGGCGCTCCTTCCATGGCTGCTCTCCCCCCCCCCGTGCAGGAAGGGCCAAGTGGCAAGTTGCATAAAGCTACCACCGCCTGGCCCCCTCTGCGATCCTCCCTGACAGCCACAGTTAGCAACACAAACACACACCAAGGCCTTAAGTGGAGAGAAGCCAGAGGCAGCGGCTCCTTCCTCTGCTGGAAATGGAAAGGAATTATTATGGGCTAGCTACTATTGCAGAGGGAATGAGCCCCCAAAGGTTGTTGGAAACCTTCCATGGCCCTGGGAAAGACCTCCGACTCCCTGGGCACCAGCCCTGCCTCTGCAGGCAAGGAGACATCCGGCATGTCCCAGGCCCCCACCTGCCCCCACCCCCACATGCTGAAAAAGCTCCCATTAGGCGATGCCCAGGAAGACCCCTCCCCACCTTCCATCCATCAGACCTCCGAGGAAAACCTCTCTCTTGTGGACCACAATTCAAGGCTCACTAGGCCGTTTCTTCCAGCGAGTTTGCAGGCGGTCGCTTTAAATCCGGCCTCTTTTTACCACTAGCACTTTCTTAGGTGTCTCTCCCCCACCCCACCCCAAATTCTTTTTATTTGTGTCAGAGACATCCACAATTTAAAATTATAGCCACAGTCGAAATACAGTAGACGTAAAAGCCAAACCAATTTAAATGTTAAACTAATCAGGGTGGGGGATTCTGATGCCCCTCTGGGAGGGAGGGCACGGAGGGCTCTTCAAGTAACGCACACACGCACACACTCTTGCACGTGCACACACACAAACACGCCCTGTGCTCCCCGGGTGGAATGCAGGCTCCCTTACCTGCATGGCTTCTAAGGCTTCCTTCAGCTGCTGCTTTTCCGGCCGATCAGTCGAATGGCTGAGCAGCTCCTGAAAAGGAACAGAGACAGTGGACGGGCGGTGGGCAGCTGGGCTGCTGCTGGTGGTGGTGGTGGTGGTGGAGGTGGAGGTGGTGGAGAGCAGAGCCTGGAGGGCTGGCACAGGGGCTGGGGTGGCGGTGGTGGTCCAAACCCAGGGGCACCCTGCCTGGCCAAGGACCCTGGGTTGCCCTTCCCCCACGCTGCTGAGCTTGGCTGCGGTCCTGGACTGCTCCTGCACAGGGAGGTCCTTGAGAGCGGCTGTGGGATCTCTGCAGCTTCACAGGAAGCCACGGGGACACTTTGGGGCCACGGATGCCCCATCCCCTCTGCATTCGCAGGCCAGTCGTCCTTTCCCTCCCTTGGAGCGCTTGGGAGCCTGAAACCTCGTGGCCTGGACTCACTTTCAGCAAGAGGTGGTATTTCAGCACCCGCTGCATCGGGACCACCAGGAGATCCTGCAGCCGGAACTTCCCGTCCTGGACCTTCAGCGTGCACTCCTTCGCCGGGGAGAAAAAAAGAACAAGCCTCGTGCCACTCGCAATCCAACACCGCGAGGAACATGGTGTCCACAGAGTGCCACGACGCCAGCAGCCACGGAAGGGAAGCAGAGGGCTGGCCGGCCACTGCAAGCCCTCACTGGGAAACTGGTCATGGCCAGGAGGGCCCAACCAAACTCCTGCCACCACCAGCACCACCACCGCCACTCAGCACCCGCCCCTCCCCCCCGGTCACCTCGACTTTTTGCCGCACATCTTCCCGGTTGGCCGTGAGGTGGTTCAACGTGGTCTGGGCGTGCTCCATGTGGCTGCAGTACTCGCCGTAGATCAAGAGCCTACAGAAGAGCAAAGGGGGGGAGGGGAGAGAGCGCACGGTGTGGCAAAGCCCCTCTGCCCTCCCCTCCGAGGGTGACGATGGGCCTGGGAGGGAGGGAGGGGGCAGGAGGAAAGCCATGCCCCCCCAGGCAGGACGGGATCAGGAAGCCAGGTCCAGAGGTGGAAGGGTGCACAGCCAGGAGGCTCCGTGGTTCCCAGCCCATCTCCACCTTCCCTCTGCCTTGCCACTACCCCCCCCCCCCCCCCCCGGTCACCTACATCTACACACGGACACACAGAATCCTACCTTTCCTTGAAATCCAAGAAGACTTTGGCCAGGCTGCTCCCTCCGGACATCATGGAGACGTCAATGGCTCTCAAGAAACTGAAGTGCACTTTAATGAGGTCCTAGGAACAAACGAAACCAGGAGGGAAGTTCCAACCCCAAAGCTCCTGGCTCTTCCATCTGGGAAAAACAAAGAGCCTCCCCTCCTTCCCCCCCCCCACGTGCATCATCCACACACGCAGAACAGGAGTGACGGGCAAAGAGCGAAGGGCAGCGACCGAGCGAGGGCCGGGCCACCCTTCCCGTTCTAGGGTGAAACGGCTTGAAACGTCCTCCAAGCTCCTCTGCTGGAAAGGGGAGCCCCCCCCCCCCCAGGGACTCCAGTGTAAGCTTTGAGCAAATATCCAACAGGGATCGTCCAGGAGCAGTGCCGGTGGGTGCCGTGAACCACCACGAGGAGCCCCAGGGGGCTGCTGGGGGGGGCATAAGGCTGGCACAGGCCTTTGCTTTTAGGGGGACACGGCCCACCCTTGGGGCCACTGGAAGGGAGACCTAAAGCGAAGGCGACCTCCAAGTACCTCCAGATTGATGAAGATGGCTTCCATGTCTTGGGGCGTCAGGATCAGCCTGAGTGGATTCATATAGTTCTGCGGAAGAAAAGCGAGAACGAAAGAGGTCCAGAGAGAAGGTCTCCCAGGACTGTCCAGGTTCTTCCTCCCAATGCTCGGTAGAAGACTAATGCCTCCGATGGTCTGCCCGCTCTCAGACCCCGCAGTGCCCTGAGAGAGGGATGGGCCAGGGCAGGTGGGGGCCTGGGGTTGTCCTCAAGCAATGGCCTCCAGTCCTCAAAGCCAACTCTTCATGGGCTGGAACCAGAGGTCCATGCCTTCTATGGACATGCACGGGCATCCTTGGGGTGGCCTCCATCTGGAACTCCGACCCACCCAAAAGGGATCTGGAAGGCCCCTCTTGCAGGAGAGGGAGCCCCGGAGAAAAACAAAACAAAAGACACCACAGCTGCCTTCCTCTCTGGCGCGAACCCCGCCTGCACCCTGGAAACTTGCCAGCGTCACTCTGGGTGTCCCACCTCGCCCTTCCCCCTCCCTCGAAGGCTGTTGACCGCACGGTGTGACCAAGGCACCGGCACGGAGGGAATTCATGGGCCCCGCCTGGCCCGTACCTTCTCTATGTCTTCCAAGGTCTTGTAGTATTTGGCCTCCGTTTCCTGAATTTCCAGCAAACAGCAGTTTCGTTTGTCATCTTCCGTCATGCCCATTTTCTAGAGGAAAGTCCGGGGGTGGGGGGGCCAAGGAAAAAGCATTGTGAGAGTCCTCTGGTGTGGGTGCAGGGCAGAGGACAGTCTGGCCACGCAGAAAGCGGGGTGTGTGTGTCCTGGGGAGCTGATGCTTAGCCCATCGAGTCAAAGTCAAGGTTATTTCCACCACCCCCTCTCAGTTCCGTTGCCCGGGAGAGGCAGGCATCTCCTCCCCCCCACACACACAGCCAATTGAGCCCCAGGAGAATTTGTGGAATGGTCAAGTTGCCACCCAAAAGAGGTGGGCACATTTCAGCTGCCCTTGAAAAAGTCACTTTCTGGCTGCGAGGACTCGTGTTGGGTGGTGGTTAAATGTCCGTGGGGGCATCAGGGTGCTCACCCGTGTGCCAATGAGGGAGGCTGGGACCGACAGGCATGCATGAGGCGGGAGCCAGGGCCGTGCAAGCGTGGCGCATCAGCCATGCACAGGCAACATCTGGCTGCTGACAGAAGAGGGCGTTTGGCACTGGGGGAAAATAATCCCTCTGCCAGCCAGGGGGCCTCGCATCCTTTAGGCATCACCAACTGGTGCTTCATCCCAGAACGTGGGCCTGTTCACCCACCATCCTTCCTTCCTTCCTTCCTTCCTTCCTTCCTTCCTTCCTTCTTTCGGGCGCCCAGTGACCTCGCGGGACAGACCTTGATGGCAGTGCCTGGAGCGCTTTTTAACCCCCCTGAAAGGGACGTTCCTGCCCACCCCCAGCTGGGCACTTACCTGCATGTATCGGATCTGAAGCATGTGGGGACGATAAGGAAAATCTGGCCTGGTTACATGTTTTACATCAACGGGGCCCCCCCCCCCCTTTAGAAAAACCTCTTCCCCAGATGATGGCGAAAAGCCTCTCCTAGGGATGGTTCGAGCGTCGGGCTGTTGTGACCCAAAAGGGCAGACCTTGTAGCCACTACACCCCCCCACCACCACCACGGCAGCTCCCCCCTCCATCTGGGCCATTGTGGACCCCCTCCCACTCTGCCCCCCCATTCCTCACCATGGGCTGCTGGACTTCCACTTTGATGATGTCCTCGTAGATGTCATCCCCTTCATCTTCACACGGGACACAGTCGTAAATGTCCTCCCCCAGATCATGCTCGCTGGAAGGCAAGCAGGTGGGCTGCATTTAGTTTCTCCACTGGTATTCCACTCCCTCCCCATCTCCTGCGCCTGAAGAAGTGGCCGTTGGAGGTCCATGAAAGCTCACACTGGAAGAGTCTCCCGGGTGCTTCGAACAGAAGCCACTGACACACACACACCGAGAGGACCAAGGGACTTACTCGGCCAGCTCCTCCAGGCTGCGGTAGACGTCGTCCTCATTCTCTGTGGTCTCCTCGGAAGGAAACGGCCTGGGAAGGAAGGAGAGAGAGAAGAGGATGATGGTCTCTTTGCAAGGGTGGCTGGGGGTGAGAGGGAGGGAGCCGCCAGGAAAACTGGGAGGCAGCAGGGCAAGGAGGAGGACAGCAGCAGCTGAGATGGACAAAGCCCAAACAGGAAACCCCCGCCTTCCCTTTGCAAGAGCCCTTGGAGTGGGGCCCTTCGAGGCGCATTGGCCTCCCGCACACCCACTGGGCTTTCTTTTGCCCCTCTGCCCAACCTCCGTCAGGGTACAGCCATACCCTCCCCCTGGATCTGTGTTTGGAAGAGAAGAACTGTGTCCAGCACAAGGGAACGGCTCCCACGGATCCTGATGCCCTGCCCAGAACCCGCCCGTGGCCACTTGCACTTGGGGGGGGGGGACGGGGAGACCCTCCTCCCACTTGCACCGACAACAATCCCAAGAGGTCTGTCGCCATCCCACTGCCTAACCCACGGGATGACCCCCTTTCTGACAGCTGCTTCCTTTGGGTCTACGCGGAAGGAATCCCAAAAGCGAGAAGGCTGGCATCTCCAGCACGAAGCTCAGCAGCCACGATGCATCTGCACTGGCTTCTAATGAGCCAAACAAACACAGGACCTCCTAACGTTTTTCTAGTGGGCCTGGCTCATCCCAAGGCCACTGCAGCTGACCCTTGCTGGCCTCCTCCAGGGGCGCCTAATGCAATGCCCCTTCTCTGCCTGAAGAGGGCGCTGGCCAGCAGGCAATCCTTGTCCACTATTTCTCTGAACTTCAGAGCCCCCCCACCTGCCCCCAGTTTCCTGGTTCAAGCTCTTGGGGGGGGGGTTCAGTGGCTTATGTCCTCTCAAAGGGCTCCGAAGACTCTGTGGGCCCAGCCACATGGCTCTTTCTCCTTACCAGCAGGCTGCACTCTGTGAGGTGTTTGTGCACGTGCTGGGTGTGTGTGTGTGTGAGACTGTTTGTGCTGGGTGGGAGGGGGAGCAAGAACGGGACCCATCCCTCACTTCTGGAGTCGTTCCACCTCCTCCCCCCCCCCCGTAACAATTGCATGAGGAGGGAGGGGTCCTACTCCCACATTTGGCACGTGGAAGGCCACCCCTTCCATGCAGAGGCCCCCTCCCTCCCTTCCTGTTTGGGACCCCCAGCCCAGCCCCGTCCATCAGTCCATCTGCTGTGCTGACTCATGGGGTGTGTGTGTGTGGGGGGGGTGCCCTGTCCCTTCTTCAGCCCTGCACCCAAGCCTTTGAAGAGCACCGCGAGGAGGACAGGGGGTGTCTCACACTTTGGCAGAGCCTGGCAAGCTGTGTGCTTAAGCAGGGATTGGGGGGGACAGCGGTGCAAGGCAGCCCTTTGAAGCTTCCTGGCTGGACATCCAAGGAAGCCGCGGGAGCGTTTATTTTCCTTGGGACAAAGGGTGAGATTTTGCAAAGCGGAGGCTTGGGGGCTCCAGAATTGCTGCAGCCTTTGCAAGAGGGCGACTTCCAAGGGGGTCTGTGAAGCCGAAACTCCACAAGGAAGTCCACTTAGGGAGGAAGCAGGATCAGGACCCCTCTTGCTCCCTGGGAGCACAACGATGCACTCACCGAAAGACCACCGGCACCAGCACCAGCACCAGCACCACCAGCAGCAGCCTCCGCCTCCGCCTCAGGCTGCATAGGAGCAAGGAGGCGGTTCCCTCCTGCTTGGCTCCCTGGCTCCAATCCACCCCCTCCCTGGACGTGGATCTTCTAACAAGGGGTGGGCCCCACCACGAGACCCGCAACCCCAACCCAGCATTTTGGCCCATGGAAATTCAAATGGCAAATTCGGCTCTGCTCCTCCAGTTTGATTCCACCCTGGGTCCTGGTCTTCCCGCCCCATGTGCTGGATCGGAGCCATGGTTGTGGACCCAGCTGCCAGTCCCACCTGGTTCCATGAGTTTAGGTAACTGTTGTCCCATCATCCTGCTACTGGGCCAAGCGGGCCAGCACTGGCTGGAGCTGGCATCCAGATGGAGGCCAACAAAGCCCACAACCATGGCCCCTTTCCAGGAGGGGGAAGAGATGAGGAGCCCTGCTCTGCCTGCAGGCTTGCTTGCATGCAGGGCAATCCAGGCCCCACCCACAGAAAGGCGGCCGTGCTCAGTGATCCGCTCCTGCTCCCCACCCAAAAGGACGTGGGAGATGCCAGCTCTGGGACCCATGTTAGGAAATGCACCCCCCCTCCCAGTGCAGAAGTGGGCAAGGACACCCCACCCCCACCCCTGCCCCATCTTCATAGGGGCCAAAGGGGAAGCGAGAGCTGAGCCTGTTTTCCAAAACGCTGCAAGGTCTGCTTAGAGGCGATGGTGAACAACATCTTACCGGATCCCTTTGTTCTGGGCGATGGTGTGGTGGGAGAGCCTGGAGACCGCCGATATGACCTGGGAGAGAGAGAGAGAGGGGTGTGTGTGAGGGGATGCTGCGCCTCTACAGAGACCAGGGTCAGGGGCCTAAGTGGGTCAAGGCTGGACCAACGAAGGGTCGGGGGTGTGAGATGCCCATCGTCTCAGAGGGAGGGCCAGGGACGCATTCTGGCAACCCCCCAAAAAGAGATGCCCCTCATGCACCAGCAAGCAACAGAGCCCCTGCCAGGGTGGAGGGACCTTCGGAACAGCCTCCCTCCAAGAGAACCGGCCACTTGGGCAGCTTCAGAGGGAACAGGACGGACCCCAGGGAAGATCCCGGTGGGTGTCACTCTGGGCTCCCCGGGAGGCAGGGAGCGCTCCGCTTTGTGCAGGAAAGACAACACCCAGAGCGCTCGTTATTGCAGCCACCCAAACGATGACAAAGGCATGCGAGGCAGGAGGGCAACCTGTCAAGGTCCAGAAGGGATGCCTCAGAATCAGAAGTGGCCACCAAGCAGAGCTGCCACGGCGCGTGGACTTTGCTGGCAGCCAAGCAGACCATGGGCCAGAAGGGCGGAGACCGTCATGGCCCTCCAGGCCCAGGAGGGGAACGGCTGTTGGAGGTGGGGTGGGACCATTTCCCCAGTCCTGCTAAAGCCAGATGCCTGCCACAGTGATGCTAACACACATATATGGCAGCTGTGGGGCACAGAGGATTTTTACCCCAGGACTGGGGTGGGCAGAGAGGCTGACAGGGGAGAGCCCTTAGTTCAGACCCTCAGAGGGGCCACCGATCCCTGCCTCCTTTTGAGGGGATGAACAAAAAGGGAAGCAAACAGGCCGGCAGGAAACGGCAGCCGAGCACGCCACCCTCCCCCCCCCCATCCTGATGTTCACCCAAGATCTGCAGAGATTATTGCCTGGACTCCAAGACATTTAATTGGAGGTGATGTCCAGGGTGGTGGTGGAGGGTGGAGGGTGGGGGCGGCCGGAGGGGAGGGTCGCTGCTTGAAGGGTCCGAGCTCTCCTCCTTCGCTTGCTCTTCCTCTCCGTCCTGTCCAAGGGAATCCCTCTTCCAAGAGGATGATGGGGCCACCTAACAACACCAGCACCTTCCTTTCCCCCTTTTCTGGCCCTGTCCGCCCACCCCACCCCACCCCGGTCACCAAGTCCTCCCCAGCCAAGCCTGAGCCTCGTGAGGGGACAGGGTGTGTGTGTGTGTGTGTGTCGGGGGGGGGGGGAAATGCTGATGCTACCAAAAGGGTCACCTGGGCTGCTCGCCCGCCCGGCTGTGACTGTGATCGGGGCTGACACATCTGGCGTGGCTGCTGCAGATGATGCCAGGCAGTTGCACGCACAGGCTGACCCCGGCGCTGCTCCCGGCGTGGAGGCAGAGGACAGGACCAGCCCTGCCACAGGCCACCCACGCACGGGGCAGGGCGAGCGGGGCACCCACCTCTCAAGGTGGAGGCCTTGGGAGTGGAGTTTCTAAACCTTCAACCATGGGTGTGTGCATGTGTGTGTCTGTGGGGGGGGTGCATGAGTGTGTGTGGTGCAATTGCACACAAAGCAGCTTAACCACAGCTGGGTGAATGTTTTTTGCCTGGCCGCAGGGAGAAGCTCTGGAGCAGATGTTCTTGGCTGTTGCCACCAAGGCATGTCCCACGGACGCTTGGCCTTAGGAAGCGGTGGCCTCTGCGCGAGGCCGTGTCATTGTCACAGAACCAGCGGCCCCGAGAGGTAACTTGGAAACGGTCCAACACCCCCCCTCTCCTGCTGAAAGCCCCAAGTGATGGGGGGGCTGCTTGGCCCCACAAAAAAATGGGAACCAGCAGGGCTGATACGTTGGAGCAGGGGTGGGTGGGTTGGGGGGGTCACCAGCAGGGAAGGGAGCTGGGAAAGAGCCCCCCCCTTGCAGCTCGGCCTGCAAAGGCAATAATGAACCAAGTAAAACGACAAGGACAACACCGCAACAGGGCTTGAAGTACTGGGGGGGGGGTTAGCCTCCTTTGGCGACCCCTTTGTGAGGCCACGAGGTGGCAGATCCTGTCAGCCTCAGAAGCAACGCCTGTGGGAAGCCCCGGTGGAGCGGGGGGGGGGGATGGGGGCAGAAAAGAGTCCAATCCCTTTCTTTAAAAAAGTAATAAATGTGACTGGAAATGCTGCTAACCATGACAGGGGGAAAGGTTTCCTGCCATTCTGATCCTGTCAGAGACCAAGACTGTGGAATGGGTGGATGTGTGTGTGTGTGTCGGGGGGGGGGTTGTCTGCGATAAGGGGGGGTCACACGATGCGCTCAGGTGCACTCACCTCTGTGAGACTGGATGTGACACCTGACTTCAGGGAGGCTTTACTGCATCCGTGCCATGGAGCTTGCGGGGGTGGGGTGGGGTGGGGGGTGGGACACCTCTGAGCTACCCACTGCCCAGCCAGAGGTCTCTAGCTCAGGCCTCAGTGGCCCCGGTGGCTCAGAGGGTCTAATACTGGGAGGGGCATAGCAAGACCCTCCCCACCCACATGTTCCTCTATTGGGAGGGGGGCTGCTCTCCCCATCTCTGCCACCAGAGATTTCTCCTTCTCCGTGGGGGAGCCGTGTCGGGTACCCATCCCTTCAAGCGACTGAGTAGGGGGCTTGCTTGGTGGCAGCGCCTCCTTGACTATGGAACTCCCTGCCTCATGAGGCCCAGCCAGCTTCCTAACCGTCTCCAACCTCCGGCCAGGACCCTATGATTCCAGGCGGCCTTTGGTCTTTAAAATGGGCTTTTAACGGTGGCCCTTGGAAACTCTTCCTACATCTTCTCCAAACAACATTTTACTCTCATCTGTTGTCCATCATTTGGGGAGGGCAAGAAAGCCACAAAGGGTGGGGGAGGTGCTCTACATAAACAAACCAACTCACATGCCTTCTGGAGAAGGAACTTACAAAGGGGCTCGGCCATGATCAGCTGGCACGAGCCTGCCCGCGCTCCCTGGCAAGCCAGCTTTTATCATCTTCTGCACCTCTTCCACAACCTGGGGGGGGAAGCCGCCCCCATGGCTGTAAAAAAGCCTTGCCATGCCTGCATCAATTAGTGGGACCACACCCTCTCATTCTCCCCCCCCCTTCTCACGGCAGCCGGCCGATGACGCCTGAAACATGACACGACAGCCTACTTAGGTGAGATCCATTATTTATGCCCTCTCCATCCTGTCAGTGGCAAACACCAACCTCCCACTCCCTCCGGAGGCCCATAACACGTGTAGGGAAAACCGCAAGGCTCCCGGCTGCCCTCCTGCAAAATGCATGGCTCCAGGCAGCTGGAAGGCACTGGTGCATCCCTGCCCCTGGTTGCCGCCTTTGCACCCTGGCTAGTACGTGGCTAGTACATGGTGAGAAATCAGAGGGCCAGGCATCTCCTGCTGGTCCTGAAGACCCATCGTCCACAGAAGTGGTGACCAGGATCGCTGCCCTCAGTTTGCTGCCTTCCAGGTGAGGATGCAAAAGGCTGATGCCCCAGAAGACGGGAACAAGGGGAGGGCAAGATCAGGTTGGGAGGCCCTGCCCTGGTCCCAAACCAGCTCCCCAAATGTCCTTGAGGTGAGGGAAGGCCCACAGGAAAAGTTGGTCCTCTCCTAGATCCTTGCTGGCCTCTGTCTCCCTTGAGGCAGGTGTGAGAGCCTCCTCCTCCTCTTCCTCCTCCACCTCCTCCTCCTCTTCCTCGGGGCCAGAGAGGCTTCCATCTGGAAAAGTGTTCCAGGGAACTGGCACCTGTGAAGGTGGACCCTCCCTCGCCCTTATTATCTGGAGAGGGGAGGAATCTCTCCTGCCCATAACACCTCGTGGAGCCTCTTAACGTGGTTTGACACGGATTCTTTGAACTGTGCTTCAACGGTTGGTGGACCATCTGTCTCCAGCCCTTGGCCTGAGGAGTTTCAGCCCTCGGATGGCTCTTCCGTCCTGCTTCATTAAAATCAAGACCTGGTTCAGCATCTTCTGCCCAAGAGGGGAAAATATCATTTTAATTGCCAGAGACAGATTAGATTTCTGGAGATACAGCTTACACACACACACACACACAC
>JAHTLZ010003132.1:22566-34680 GCA_023846285.1 Phrynocephalus versicolor | reverse complement strand
AGGAAGGAAGGAAGGAAGGAAGGAAGGAAGGAAGGAAGGAAGGAAGGCCGAAGCCCAACAAGGAATCTGGTGGCTGAGCTGAGATTTGAACCCAACATTTCCTTGATCCCAAGAGCTTCAATCCAGGGTGCTACAAAAAGCCCTCTGGCCCTCTGCCTCTGGTTCTTCCAGCACTTGCGCCACAGACTGCATGGAAGGCCACAATAAGGTGTTGCTTTTGGAGGCCCATGTGCAGGAATCTTCAAGGGGATTGCGCTCCATGGCAAGCAGGACCAAAGCCTCTCATTGAATAAGCTGAAGCCTCTTCAGGGTAACTCCTCCCGACCCCCGACCCCTGCCCCCCACCCCCGCCCATGCTCATTCTTGTGTGTTGATCTCACACCCAGGCCTCACTTTCTGCCAAAGCCATGGGGTGAAGACATTTCAAGATGTTTCAAGCCCTGCCAGGAGAGAGAAGCTCCTGCTGCCCTTCTCTTTCCAAACAGCCCCATGGCTCTCCCTCCCCCCCTCTTTACACACACACACACACACACACACTGCAGAAAGGATGACGGTGCCTACAAAGCATGAGGGGCGGGTGGCAAAGCAACAGAAGATTCACCAAGGAGTGGCCAGAGAAACACAAGCGCAGGGCCTGGTGACCTAAAACCGAAAGGACGCTCTCGGGTCCCACCCTAGAAAGCGAGCAGGGAAGGTCCCTGGAAGGGCCTCAGCAACACAGCGGGGGGGGGGGGGTGAGGCCCCCTCCCGCCTCCCAGGCCAGTGCCAGGATTTAGCTGGAGCACCCTCCCACCCACCCCCGCCTCGGGTTCATCCAACTTGACCCCCTTCTCTGCTCACGATTAGCACCTTCTTAAGCAAAGAAATTAAACTTCTTAAATTAACTTCCAGCGAAATAGCTTTTGGCTGAGGTTTCCCTGAAGCACGCCTCTGTCCACCCTAACCTTAACCCCAACCCTTAACCCACTCCTCCTGCCCTCTGCTTTGGACTGCTCCAAGCCCCGCTCATCCTCCCAGAGAGAAGCATGGAAAGGGCCACCCTCGGAGCCACTCCTGAGACACAGTTCCAGGGGGGGCATCTTGTGGGCTGCCCCAGGGCAAAACCCATTGGAGGAGGAGGAAGAGGAGGAGGAGGAGGAGGCCGGGGGGTGGGCGGCAAGAGCAGGACTGAAACCTCCCTCTGAAACAGGCCTGAGTGTTTTAAAGGCGCTACCCCAGGGTTTCTTTTGCCTTTCGTGATAACATTGTTACTTTTCTTTCTTCCTCTTTCTGACACACTAGCTTCCTCCTCCTGGTTTGAAACTAACAAGACACAATGTTTCCAATTATAAGAAGCAACCCTTGGGATTGTATCCCATTTGGGATTTTTCAAAAGGCTTCTCTCCACCGATCTCTGCTGTGGCCTCTCCAGGGAGAGATTAGGGTCAAGGACCCAGAAAAGAACCTGCCTCCTTTCCTGGAAGCCTGGACACCCCACTTTCCCGTGGCCCCCTGTAGCTCCCCTTCCACCTCCAGGGCCCTCAGCCACGGCCAGGCCACGGCAGCTACGTTGAGCAGCACAGATGCAAATCCTCTGCAGCACAGCTGGAGACACCCCCGCCCCATAACTGCTCCAGCCTCAGACAGCCCCAAATGACCACACCTGCCCTTTTAAAATCCCAACAACAAATAAAGAAACAAGTTTTTTTATTTAAAGGTGTGAGTGTGTGGATAGGCAATTAGCAGTAATTGGAATAAAGCAAGGGGGCCATGCCCTTCTCTCCAGCTGGCCACATCTGCCTCGCTTGGATTAAGGATTCTGCTCATTAGAAATAATTGGGGTGATTTGTCCAACCAGTCACATTTTCTCTCTTTTCCACACTCCTGCACCCCAGGCAGCAGTCGTGGCTAAAAATACTTCCGTGGTGGAGGAGGAGACCCATCTTTCTGTGCAAAAGTGTGTCTCTTTGTGTGTGTGTATGTGTGACACACCATTTCCTGGATGGGAACGGGCACGAGCCAGCAGGAAACGGAGGCTGCATTGGCAAGGGACAGGCCGGACATGGCCAGGGCGGTGGTGGGGAACTGGCCCTCTGAGGAGGCCATGGGCCTAATCCACAGTGGGGGGGGGCTGCAGCCCAGCTGCCACAGAGGTGGCCAGGCCCTTCCCCGGGACGGTCCTTTTGCTCCCAAGGCCCTTTTGCTCCCAAGGCCGGAGGGCAATAACGGAAGAGCCGCCCTGCCTCTTGCAATCCAAGACCTGGGCCAGCCTCCTCTGGAGGAGCTAGCTGTGCACTCGGCCATCCAGGGGAAAGGAGGCTCGGGCAAAACACAACGTTAAGGGAAACGTGCATTTCCTGCCCTCGGCGGCCTTGTTTTCACTCCCAGAAGGCCAGTGCCGGCTTGTAAGCTAAAGCCACCGTTTCCCTTCCAGCCACCAAAGAAACGGGCCAGGCTCTGGACTGTCCTCGCCTCCCATTCCAAGTGCCGCGTACCCTCCCCCCAGGCCAGAGGGCCACTTGGGGTGCCACCTGCCCAGGACAATGGCTACCCGCACTCATTAAAAAGGCCAGGCCTCCAAGGAAACTCTGCTGGGCACACCGAGAGAGATGCTTTACCCGGGCCCTACCACCCTGGCGCTCCCTCCAAAAGGACTTGGCCTCTCCTGTTCAGCTCCTCTGGAGAAGGCACCATTCACCCAGCTACAAGGCTTCATCACTAGCCTCCCAGATACTACTACTACTACTACTACTACTACTACTACTACTACTACTACTACTACTACTACTACTACTACTACTACTACTACTACTACTACTCCAATAAACAAGCCCAGAATAAAAGCTTGGTTGGAATCACCACCCATGAACAGACACTGGGGGAGAAATATTGATTCCCCCCCCTAGACGGCCACCCCTCCCTCTGCCCCACTGAGCCCACAGATCAATTTTAATTTCTCTGCCCATGGCTCAAGTGGCTTCCAGTCCTTGTAAATAAATGCCCGGCGTAATGAGTTTTGAATCCACTCGCCTGAAAGTAACAAAGAGAATGAGAGCTGCTGAGGAGCGGCCATGCCTGCCGGACACCCCAACTGACCGACCATGGTCAGCTGTCAGAAGAGAAAGGCTCTGAGGGTCCTCCAACCCCACCCGGACCCCCGGCAACCCTCTAACTCATCACGGGGGGGGGATCCACTCCCCATCCTGCTTTGGACAGCAAGGCTGACCCCCTGCAGCAGAGGTCTTCGGCGGGAGGAGCAGAGGTCCTGCCACTGGGTTCCCCTTGTGATGCTGAGTGCCCCACCATTACCAGCCCCAGCCAGCAGCTCCCCCCAAGGGCAGGGCAGAGAAAAGGCTGCCTCTGTTCTGTGGCCGAACCTTCTGCAGCCAAAGCCACCAGGGCCCTTGAGGAGCAGCCTTGCCTTTCACCCCCACGGCTGGCCCTCAGGGGGAGGTGGAGAGAGATCTAGGCTCCAAGCAGAGAGGAAGCACGCTTCGGATGCAAAGGCGAGCCGGTCAGCCACGGAAACCCCCGACAGTGGGAGCAGAAGAGAGGAACCAGCTGCCAGTGCCACTTCGCTCCAGAGACGCCAGGGAGGTCGTTAGATGGAGGAGAGGAATTTCCCAGCAGGGCCCAGAGCCCCCTTCCTGCCCGTTCATTTGCATCTTATGAGAACAGGCGTGGAGGGGCAGCACCGGGGGGGGGGGGGGCGCCGTCAGGAGGCCAAGAAGGACAAGCCCAGGGGACACCCCCTGGCCCTCTCGTCTTGTGACAACCCCCCCGCCCCTTACCCCCCCTGAAGGGAAGGGGGCCCCCTGGGACCGGGGGGGGGTCCTCAGGCTCCTCAGGGCACCCATTGGGAAGCATAGCCTGGCAGGTCTATCTCAGTGGTTCCTTTCTCAGGGAGGTGGCTGAGGGGTCTGGGCACACCTCTCGCAGCCAGTGCCTGGCAAGAAAAATCAGGATCCAAGTGGGAGAACAGGCTTTGCAAAGAGCCAGCATTGCTTGTGGGGGGGGGGGGGGGGCCGTGGAACAACCAGGAAGGGGGCCGTGGTGGTGGTGGTGGTGGAGGAGGAGGAGGAGGAGGAGGAGGAGGAGGAGGAGGAGATGCCTGCAGGGAGAGAAGGCGAAGGGCAGAAACCCTCAGCACTTGGCACTGAGCAGCCATGGGCAAAGGGGTGAGCAAAAATGCCCCACCCCCCACCCCGTCCTGGGAGGTGGGGCGGTGCTGGAGGAGGCCGGGCGAGGTGCCCTGCCTGAGAAGAACTCACCCGGAACCCCCCACACACACACACACCTGACTCTCGTGTGTGTTGTGTCAACAGGGGGGAGAGGAGGGTCGTTCCTGCCGGGAACAATGGAGAAGGCGCATTCCTCCAGAGGGAAGGGGGGGGAGGTGAGCAGGGCCAAGCCTGTTTTGGCAAGAAGGGCTCCTCCCACAAAGCCTCCTCTCAGTCCGGCCCCTTCCTGGCCGACACCACCATCCTCTGCCCCAGAAGCAGAGGGGAGGGGGGGCGCAAGGTGCCCCTGCTCCCAGGGTGGGTGGCAAGGAACAGGGGGGTCCAGGGGGATCACCCTTCCCAAGGGGCAGCAGTCTCCCCCCTTACCCACACTTGAGTCACACATACCCCACAGGAAAGAGACACGGAGAACCCCCAACTGCCAGCGAAGCATAAACACCCACAACTAAACAGCCCTGCTTTTAAAAATATATGATCTAATTATTATTATTATTAATGAAAGAGAAGTAGAGACATCCCGTAGAGAAGGAAGGAAGGGAGGGATGGAGGGATGGAGGGAGGGAGGCCATGCTCCTCTCCGCTGAGGGTTTGTGCCAAATGTATGTGCTCCAATCTTGCCCTCTTGGCCATCCAAGCTGCCAGAATTGAGATGCTGCCCGTCAATCAAGAAGCGGTGCCAGGAGAAATGCCACGCTACAGGCCGAAGAGTTCGTGCAAAGGAAGGACACGCCACCACAGGCAGAAATATATTAGCTGATGTCCTCCACAGCCAGGGAAAACAAGGCGTTGCACCTAGCACGGAGGTCCCCACCCATCCCAAAACCTTTAGGATTTGCAAACGACAAAGGAACTTGGGCCCTGTCCCATCGCAGCAAAGGTGTGACTCTCGGCACGAGGGACCCTGCAACCAACTCTGGGCAAGCCAGGCCACAGCGAACCAATGCACTGCCCACCTCAAGACTGGACAATGATTCTCCCAAAGCCCCCCACCCCACCCCCAAGCCCTCCTTCGGACCAGAGTGGGGGTGCCAGCTCCCTCTGCTGTAAAACCCATTTGCATCTCCTGGTAGGTCAACGAGACACAAACAAATTAAAACAATTGACTACACGTCTCCCAATTCCAGCAACTAATTATCTAATTGCTGTCACCTCGCTGGGAAATGTCCTCCCCTGCTAGAGATGTTGTCACTGATAAGTTACTGTAATAACCCCGACTGTTGGCCAAGGAAGAAATGGATCTGTGAGGAGGAGGAGGAGGAGGAGGAGGAGGATAGACAGAGGCTTTTTAATCTCCCAAAGTGTCTGCACACACAAGTGATACTTAAATTCAAAAAACCCACCCACCCCCGACAGGCCTCAGGGGCCTCCAGGATGGACATCCCAGGGCCTTTCTTGACATTCATGGTCTCCAATATATGGCGTCCTCTGCGATATTTATACCTGCTCCAACCCGCCTTCAGGGGCACACAGTTCCTGCTAATTACAGGGGAACCCATAATTGTGGTTGTGCGCTGCAAGAGGGCCCTCCAAGAAGCCCAGGAGAAATTAACAGCACAGCCTTAATCACTTAACATGGTTTCTCTATCCATGGTCCCCTGGATAAAAGCCAAGAGAAAGGACTCCTTTTGCAGCAGACCCAGCTCTTCCAATGGGAAACCACCAGCAGCCCACGATACAGAACACAGTTTTATATGACACACACACACTCTCTCTCTCTCTTCACAACCGGGGTACTGCAATCCAGGAAGGAGGCTCCGACCTACAACCCCGTGGCCAAGGGCACCTGCAATGCCAAGCGCTCCCTTGCACGCCTGAGTGACTCCTCACCTCCAGCCGAAGGCCTGGCTTAGAACTTTCTGCTCTCACTTCCACCACCTCACTTGCCAGGGGAGGGGAGGCAGCTCATCGCTCGGCTGCAAGCCTGTAGGCAACTATACAACACGGTTCCCTGCCTGAACCAGGGCTGAAACTCCCACCTCAGCAGTTAGAATATTTGTGCCCATTCCGTGACTGGCAGGGGCAGGAAGGCGACCAGGGTCAGCCTCTTGCTCTTTAGATTTCTTGCGCTGCCATCTTCTGACTCTGAAGGAGCTCACAAGGGGCTCAAGTTCAGAAGAGGAACAGTCCCACACAGAGAAATCGTACATGGCCAGTCCTGAGAAAGCTTAATAAAACCTAGGAAACAAGGTGAGGAAGAGGAGGGTGACACCGGGGGGGGGCATTCAGGATCCTTCTGTCTGTCTTGTGAGCATCGGGCGCTCGAGGCAACCAGGGTCTCCATTACACCTGCTCTTTTCACGCCATGTTTTGCCTGAGGCCGTGGGCAATGGATCAGCCAGGCTGGAAGGGCCCCCAAAGACGGTAGGATTTGCACAGGGGACCAGCGGCCTCGGTTTCAGTCCAAAAGCCAGCCAGAACTGCAGCTGGAGGGGCCTGCTGTGGGGTCCCTGGGGAGGGAAGGGGGGGAGACACCAGCTGGCCATCGACGGCCAGTTCCACAGGAAGCCTCCAAGAGCGATGCCTGCCCACTTTTCCTGGCCGTCATGGAACGTTGCCACCTGGACGGAAGGCTCGGAAAAACGAGAGGCAGAAAAGGTGGAGGCCCAGCAGCCCACGGGTCTCTCAATTGGCCCAGCTGGCAAGGGGACAAACAAGGTCGAGAGACTCCACGGGTAATCCCAAGATCACCCAACTTAATCGACTTAGAGGCCACGGAGGGCGGCTGCTGGGAGGATGAGGAGACCCGGAAGCGGAATCCAGCAGAGGGATGCGACCTCTCCTCCTCAGGCTCGCCAGGGCAGGGCAACGTCCTCTGGGCCAAGGCTGGTCTCTGTGGAGCCCTCCCTGCAGCACCAGTACAGAGCCTTGCGCCTCGTGCACAGACTACAAGCCCAGGGTGGAAACCACCCCCCTCGCCATTCTGCGCGCAGCAACGCAGCAGAGGATCAAAGGTTCTCCTCCGTTTCCTGCCAACCTCCACTGGGCCCTCCTCTTCCTCCTCCTCCTCCTCCTCCTCCTCCTCCTCCGGTGATGGTTGATCCTCCTGCTACCTGGCACTGGCCCCACAACACAGATCTTGGCAGGCTTAGCAGGGTTCTCTCAACAAGCACAACCTCCCAATGAACCAGCGCTCTCCTCCTTGGGAGTTGTCTCCCAAACCAGTGACAAATCCCACAACAGGCCCGCGGGGATCCTGCCTGTAGCTTCACAAGGAGTGGGGCAGGGCGGATTGGGGTGGGGGGCAAGACTGCTCTTTGTTTAAGCAGAGGGTGGGCACTTGCACGCACGAAGGGCCAGCCGTCGCTCAATGTGCCCAAGCAAAACACAAACACCCACTAACACACACACCCCAAGGATTCCTGCAGAATTTCTGGCAGGCGCCAGAGAAACGCCCACCGAAGGCATGTCGTTGGACGCAGGCAGCTTGGTTTTTCTGCTGACTCGCCTCCCCGCACAACAGGCCCTTTCCGACTTCCTGAACCAGGTCCCCAAGCGGGCCAGCCTTCAGGACACACACACCCCCGTCATTAAAAAAAGGCTTCTCTGAAAACCTCTTCCTGGACGGCTCAGAAGAGGAGCCAAACAGAGGTGGTGGCAGCCAGGGTTCGGGGGGGGGGTAGTGGGGAACAGGAGGGTGGGATATCAAAAGGCCTCTCTTTGCTAAGTTTACCGAGCGCTGGACTCCTATATCTTGAAGGCGTGGAAGGCCATGGATAATGTCTCTTGCTCCCTTGGCAAGGCGGCTCCCTGGTGCCCCTCCTCCCTCCCTGCTCTTCCACCATCCCTGTTCATAGGCCTGCTTCAGGATCCCGGCTGGGACACATTAAAGGGTAGCCCATCCCTGCGCCCGCCTGCATGTTCCCGCTGCCCTGGGCCCAAGGGGGTGTGGCTGACATTGCAACTCTGCCCACTTCTGGGGCCGCACGGGAGGGGTGTGTGTGTGTGTGTGTGGCCAGCCCGGAGGAGAGGTGGAAGAAGGCCAGTGGGAGGTTGGGGGCTGCTCCGTCCACGGAGGGCCCAAGGCAGAAAACAGAGTGCAAGGGACCCATCCTCCCTCCCTCCCTCCCTTGTTGCAGGACCCACAATTGGGGGGCACGGGGGGGGCATGTTCATCCCAGGCAGCATGGAGGCCAAGGAGCAAGGCTTGCAAACATATACACACAGAGACAGAGGTTTTTCTTACTTTTCCAAAGTCCCGCACATCAAAGAGGTCGAAGGGGTCAAAGAGCTCGCTGTTCCGCAGTCCAAACTTGTCGTGGCACACCTTGAGAAAAGTCCGGATGTTTTTCAGGCAGAGGAACTGCAGGGAGACAAAAGGCAGGGGAGGGGGTGAGGGGTGGGTTTTCCAGCCCCCTGCCCTGCCCAAGAAGGTGTCCCCTCCCTCCATTGCCTCCTCCTCCTCCTCCTCTTCCTCCCTCCCTTGCCACCCTAAGAAACGGGGGAGGGGGTGGGGAGGGGCTCAGAATCCAGCATCCCTACTTCTTCACCAGGTCACGGCATATAAAGTCTCTTTTGGCTCCTGGGCGCACCTACCCCTGCCCCCCTCTCTCCCTCTCTCCCCCCCTCTCTCTCTCTCTCTCTCTCTCACACACACACACACACACACCACCACCACCACCACCACCACCACCACCACCACCACCAACAACAACAACAACAACAACAGCAGCAACAACAACAACAACAACAACAACAACAACAGAGCCAGGAGAAATCCTGCCAGTGACTTACGAGTCCCCCTAACCTCCTCCCTTAAGATCTTCATGGTAGAAGCCACTGATCCAAGAAAAAAAGTGGGTTTTTTTCTCTCCGCCTTTATAGGTTCCGCTGGACCCAATGTTCTACCTGAACCCAATATTCACCTGGACTACCCCAGGGAATGGTAGCCGGCGAGTCACTTGCAGGAATAAATCCAACCTGAAAATGCAGCCCCTAAAGGTAACCTACCCCCACTGCTGGCTCCACCACCCAGAAGGAGCTGCCTTGGTTTCTGTTTCTGTGGTTGCAATGCCCAAGTAGTCGGTGCACACATGCTTTTATTTACCAATATTTTCAAAACTGGTAACATTTAAATCTTTTACTGAACGGTGCCTTAATTGAAGACATCAAATCGCATCCAATGCAACCCAAAGCAGCTGCCTTCAGAGACCTCCTGCCATTCAGCTGCAAAGCCTTGGCCTGGGTCTTTCCCGTGTTTTATGTTTTCGGATGCTGCATGTCTGCAGTTCGCCCACAGTGCCAGCAGCAAGTGAATCTGCTGGGTGGGCCCCGGCAGCTCTGCCCCGGCCAGGAAGGCATGTCCTGGGACAACTGCCTCTCTGCACACGTCTCGTGGTGCGACCTTGCTTTGGCTGGGAGGCGCCTTTCTGGACTGGGGGGCCTGTCGACCACCCCAGCAGCTCCCCATGGCTCCTCCCCGGCCTCTGATTTGGAAAACAGTCCCTACCTCTCTGCCCCTTTCTTCCTCTTTTCCAACCCTGTCAGTTTTGAACATCTCTTTATTTATTTAACACCCGCCATGCCCTCCCCTCCCTAGCAAGTTACAAATCCCAGAACAAAAACAATCAATAAAATCACAGGTTTCACTGTTGAAGGAAGGAAACGACAACAACCAACAGGCCATGAAATGTAACCCATTGAAAGCAAGATACATGAGCCTGCCTTGCTGGGGGTGGGAGATGATTCCTGCCTGGGGGGGGGGGGTGCTAAGCAGGGGGGTGTCTATTTGGTCAGCCAAGGCCTGAGAAGCTTTCAAGGAAGTAACTCCATGGATTTAGGGTTCTTGTACATATTCGGTGGGGGGGTTCTGATCTACCCCCCTCCACCCCCTGACTAGCCAGGGATGGGGGGTCCCAGCGGAAGTGTTGAGGGAGACCCGTTTTGGAGTCCAGGGGAGCCAGGGCGCAAAAGGTCTCTCTGCCCAGGCCTGCCTCAACAGCTCTCTTCCTTCTGCTCCGCCACTCAGGAAGGTGGGCGGCGCTTTTGGCCCTGTTCCAAGATCCATCACTCGCGGGCAGACAGGCATCATCTTGTCCCCAGAAGAGCAGGGGGACTCCCTCCTGAGACTCAGCCACCTGCAACCCTCCTGAGAGACAGAGGCAGCCAATGCACCCCAACAACCAATTCTGCTCTCATTCCCCAAAGCTCTCCAGCTGGCTACTTGGTATTTACAACCAACCAACCAACCACCCAATCAATCTAATCAAATCAATCAACATACAAAAGGAAAATAAATTCCAGCTGGTCTGGAGAGTGGGGCAAAACAAGAGGCTGGGAAGAGTGAGTAGGCGAGGTTTAATCCTCCAGCCCTTGATGGAGAGAGGTGATGGTAGGGAGGGATTATCATCGTCCAGTCCTCTGGCCATACCTTTCCCCCACCCCCACCCCTACACACACACACACACACACACGCACGCACACACACACACACACACACACACACACACACACAGAGGCAACCTGGGCAGGCTGAGAAATGAGGTCAAGGGAGGAGCAGGTAGCTCAGCATCAGACTCAGGATGCTCCCCCACCCCCACCCCATGCAGCTCCGTTCACCCCAAGAGCACCTTCCACCAGGGGAACCCGGGTTGAGGAGGAGGAGGAGGCAGCCAGAGGAAACTGGGTGCACCCCCCATACACACACACATAGAGGGGAAGCGGGGAGGGGGTCAGCTCGCAACCTGCCAGCTTCCCACCCTCTGCTCCTGGTTTAGGCAGCCTGGACAGCAGCAGCAGGTGAATTTCACCCCGGTGGCCATGGCCTCTTACTGAGCACTTTCCCTGCCTGGCCCCTGTAGGGACCACAACCAGCCCAGAACCAGCCCAGGGTTTATCTCTATATGTGAGCTTTCAAGGCTCAAACCAGGTTCCTTGGGACACTCCATCCGTCAACCCACCACCACCACCACCATGTCCGAGAAGTTCTTTCTAGAAAGGTTCCAGAACTGCCTCTCTGCAACCATCCCCCACCCCCCTGGAAAGGCTGGCTTTTGCTGGTTCCATCTCCCTACGTGCCTTCCATGGAGACAGGTGTGTGTGTGGGGGGGAGGGGGCTACCGGGGGGGAGCCTTGAGGCCTTTCCAAGTGACATTTAATCAAGCTGCAAAGAAGATAGGAAAAAAAGCAGGGGACAGGGAAAAGCAGGAATGATGGATGGACCGAGATTTCGGAAGGGCCGTGGCTTCAGATCAGAAGCGGTGGGGGTCTTTTAGGGCTGAGAGGATGCTGTGGCACATGGCAGGGAGCTCAGCGCCAGCTTGGTCAGGCCCACAGCTGCCTGCCACAAACAGCCCTGCTCCAGGAGAGCACCAGGGCCCTGGGAAGCAGGTGAGATTAAGCCGCCCTCCCCCCAGGATGACAGGCGGAGGCAGAAAGCAGCTGTGCTTTCCGAGCGAGGACCCCCTCCTTATCTCACTGGAGGCAGGAGCTGAGAAATCACTGGGCCAAAGGAAAAAAAAAAACCTCTCCTGCCTGCCTGCTGGTCACAAAATAATAATAAAGTCATGGGGGGGGCTGGGGGGTGGAATAAGGGAAAGGAGGGGGAAGAGACCCAGGAAGGGGGCTGAAGAAGCCTGGCCGAGGAAGGAAGAGGGAGAGGCTGGCCAGACAGCCGATTATTCAGCCTCACCTTAGGATGATGGCTGGTACTCCAGAGAGAAAACCCAGAGGCTCCACACCGCCTCCTTGGCTGGCAGGGGCCCCTTCAATGAACATGATTGGCAGACTAAGCTCTCTGTGCAAAGTGGGATGGAAGCAACAGACAGACCTGCAGCAAAGGGCCGCCCTTGTAAACTCTGCGGGCATTTGCCCCAACAGGCCTCGTCTTCGACATTCCCTCCTTTTCAGACACCTGGACTTCAACAACCGCTTTGCCTTTTCTAAAAAAAAAAAAAAA
>JAHTLZ010003130.1:21696-33327 GCA_023846285.1 Phrynocephalus versicolor | reverse complement strand
AGATAGATAGATAGATAGATAGATAGATAGATAGATAGATAGATAGATAGATAGATAGATTTTGAGAAACAGTAACTATAACTAAAGCAAGTTACTTCTTGAGCCTTTGTAACTGTAACTTAACTGCTTTTTTGGGGAGGAACTTTCCCGGCTCTGCCCCGGCTTGTTTAGCTGCTTAGAAGGATGGGGTGATTTCTGACCCCTGTATGGCTGGCCCGGTTGCCCCTCATCCTCTCCCCACCCCCACCCCTCATCCTCCCTAACCCACCCCTGCTCCTTGTCTCGCCCGCGCCCCGGCCGCGCCCCCCCCCAATGAAGGTGAAGAACTCTGCCGCCAACGTCCTGAGGGAGACCTGGCTGATCTACAAGCACACGAAGCTGGTGAAGAAGGTGGATTACGCTAAAGTGCGCAAACACCAGCGTAAGTTCCTCCAAGCCATTCATCAGTAAGTCCAACACGTTTACCTGCTTTCAGCCCCCACCACCACCACCACCCCAGCCCCGCTTCCTGACTCCCCCACCCCACCCCACCCCACGTATACACACACACACACCTCCCGACACCCCCCCACTTGCCCCACGGCCTCCTCCGCGCTTCCTCCTCCTCGCCGCCCTCCCTGCCCTCCTTCCCTGCCAGCCAGCCTTCCTCTGTGTCTTCTTCCCTCCCTCCCTCCCTCCATCTCCAGCCTGCCCCCCCTTCCAGAGGGACCAGACCCTGCCACGCCCCCCCTCGACCCTCGCCAGGCGGCTCCATCATGGCCCCTCCTCTGCCCCCCCCCATCGGAAAGGGAAGTGCCATTCCCTGGGGAAAGAGGCGGGTGGGGGGCTTTGGAAACCTAGCAGGGAGGGAGGGAGGGGGAGAGAAGGATGAGGGTCTGCCATCCCAGGGAATCCAGGATCTGGGGGTGATCGGGGGGGGGCTCCTGTCGGTCCTGCTCCTCTCAGCACCCCCAAGGTCAGGCCGAGACAACCCCCCCTCCCAAATAGGACTTCAGCGTTTTGGAATGAGAAGGAAAGAGGAAAACGAAATCTCCCTTCTCTCTCTCGGCCGTGGAGTTTTAAAAATAGAAAAGCAGGTTCTCTGCTGCTGTGACAGCGGCTGCAAAGGCCAAGCTCAGCATCAGACCTTATTTCTCCACTTTGATTTCTCTTTCCCTTTGAGGCTGGGGGGGGGCTCAGGCTTTCCCAGGTTCTCAGCTCTGGACAGAGGTTAGGGGGACGGTTGGTTTGAGAGGGACCGATTGGCTCTTAAATCCCGGGAAGCCTCATCCGGGTTGGAGCGCCGGGGCCTCTTCTCTGAGCCTGGCGTGGCTCACGGCGCTGCTCAGGCCATGGATCTAAAAGCCCTTCATTTAAATTTAATGCCTTGGCAACTTTGGTCAGGATGGCGGGCTTAATTTGCCAAGCTGTTTGGAAAATTTCCATCCGTCAGTCAACCCACAAAATTTTTAACCTTTTTTTAAAACAAAAATACCTAGAGTGCCTCACGTTCCCTAGAAAAGTTGTCACGGCCTCCTCCATTAGCACCAAATTAAAGAATTGCAAATTCCTCAGTGGGAAGGACGGCCACTTTGGCTTGGGTTCGTGAGGCGCGTTCTTCTTAGCCAACGGTTTCCAAGCCCCGTTTGAACAGAGAGGTCTCCCCAAATTCTGGTGGGACTGTGGTTCCCATCATCCTTCTCTCTCTGGGCCGTCCTGGCTGGGGCTGAGGGTTTGGTCTGCCACCATCATGGGCTTGGCCCAATTTCAGGGGTGGGGGGTGGGGGTGGGGGTACTGATGCCTCCATGGAGGGGGGGCGGGTGGAGGGAAAGGGGGGGGTCCTTGGCAGCCCCTATTGGTGCATGAGGGCAGCAGAGTATCCCAGGCTCCCCCCCCCCCGCCCCAAACAGGTATCTGGATGTGTCCAACCCTTGTGGGTTGGCTGGGACAAGGGCCAGCATGGTGCGTTTTTCTGGACACCCCCTCCCCGCGCTACCCCCCCCACCCCCTCCGTGTGACTTAAACCTGTGTTGTTGTTTTGTCTCTTTTTGTTCTCCGCGCCCCCCCCCCCAACCCTTCCCCAACCCTTGCAGAGCTCAAAAGTAAGTTCCCAGTTTGGGCTGCCCGGCTGCCTCCATTCCCGCCCTGCCCCCCCCCTCATTCCCTGCATGGTTTGTCCGCCTCCTCTTCTCAAGCCCGGATATGTGCACCCTCCCCGTCCCTGTCGCCCCCCCTCCTTTCTCGCTCGCCCCTCCCCACCCACCACCCCACTCCCCAGCTGCCCAAATTTTGCTCTGCTCGGAATTTGGCCCTGGGTGGGCGAGGTCCACCTCCCCTCGCATGCCTGAGGAAGAAAAATCCAGGGGGGTGGATTTTTCTGTGGGTCTCCCCCCACCCTCCACCCACACCACGACCCCCACCACCTTCTCTTGCCATCTGGCCCCTCCTTGCCTGCCTTGTGTTTCTGGAGAAGGTGGGCCCGTTCGTCCGGGGCGGGAGGCTCTCCGTTGTCCTCCTCCTCCTCCTCCTCCTCATCACCCAACTTGCAAAGAGGCTCTTGCTGGTTCCTTCTGGAAGGAGCCCCTCTCTGGCCTTTCCCGGTTGCTCTCTCTCGACTCTCCGGAACCGAGATGGACCTGAAACCCTCGGGGATCCGCTGGGAAACCAGGGCACAGATTATTATTTTTTTAATTATTATTTTTAAAGGTTTTGGTGGTCTTGTGGTTTGACCGCTGGCCACCGGGCAGTGGAGGGAGACTGCACCCAAAGCTGGAGATTCTGCTTGAGTTGCCTCTGCCCTTGGCAGGCTCCTGGCTCCTGGGAGTGAGCCGTGGGGCGCCGGGTCCTGTCCCGGCCCCCTCTGTGGTTTTTGGTGGTCTTTTGTCAACTTTGGGGGCGTAGGGAGAAGGCGGTGGCCTGCATTAGAAGGCAGGAGGGACAGCGGTTCCCAGAAACCGGGCGCCATCTCCAAACCGACAGCAACGCCAAGGAGCCGTCTTGTCGGTTCCCCCGAACCCCGAGGACCAGGGAGGGCCCCCCGGTCCCTGAGAAAAGCCCCCCCCCCCTTTGAGCCTGGCTCAGGCCCACCAGCCCTCCTTGCGCCCATGGCCTCCGTCTCATGGGCCGGCTCCCTGCATGCGCATCTTGAGATCCAGCAAGGTGGGATCCGGAGGGGGGGGGGTGCATGCCGCTCTCCTTGCGCACGGCGTCCTTGTGGTCGGTGTTGTTGCCGTCGCTGGTGGTGGTGGTGGTGGCGGTGGTGGTGGTGTGGGGGGGTCTCCTTGTTTTGCCCTCCTCCTCCTCCTCGGTCTGTGGGCCTGCCGCCCTCCTTCTCCTTGTTTGCAAGGGCGTCCGTGGGAGGCTGGAGCTCCTTCTGAGTGTGCGTGTGTGGGGTCTGTCCTCGCTTTTGCCTTCCAGGCTGAGGAGCGTCAAGATGGAGCAACGGAAACTCAGCGACCAGGCCAACACGTTGGTGGATTTGTCCAAGGTGGGGCCGGCGGCTTCTGCTCCGGGAGGGTCGGGTCAGGGGAGGGGGGGTTCCTCTGGTCTCTCCCCCCCCGGCGGGGGGGGGGGGGCGGGCGAGGGGGCGGGGGGGGGGGGGGCCGGGCGCCAGACGCAGAACGTCATGTACGAGATGGTCTCGGAGCTGCAGGAGCGAAGCGAAGACCTGGAGAAGCGCATCGGGGCCCTGGAGAGCCAGATCGACCGCCTGGGCCTCACCCTGCACGCCCTGCCGGGACTGGTCAGCCAAGCCATCCACCGCCACCAGCACCCCCGGGGGGCCCTCTCCTGCCCCGGCGGAGGCAGCGGCCCCGGCACCCCCAGCAGCTCCTCCGAGCGCTCCTCGTGGACTCCCGCCCGGCACCGGAAATCCCTCTCCACCGCCCCCCACACAGCCTCGGACAGCGGGTGACAGAGGGCGGCGCCTGCACACCCCCACACCCCCACCATGGACCCTTCTTCTGGGCGCCCCACGCTTATGGCCATTGTGTGGCCCATTCCCTCCCCTCCAAGTACCACCGCCACGAACATGTTGGATCTTTTTTTTAAATGGAAATTCCTGGACCCTTCATTCCCTCCACCCCACCCCAGCCCCCCCAGCCCCCTCGGGATCCGTGGCACGGAGGGACTGCCTCTCGGACCCGGCCGGAGGGACGGCGGCACAGGGGAGGGAGGGGGTCCGATGCCGACTCCCCTATTCAACAAAGCCATTTTTTTTTAGGGAGGGTGGGGTGGGGGTGGGGGTGGGCCTGTGTAAAAACCATGCAAATCCATGATGATGGAAGACAAGCAGGGGCTTGGTGGTTGTTTTTCCGAGGTGGGGGGTGGGTGGGGGCGGGAAGCACGGATTTGTAGCACTGTATCCTCGCTTGTGGGCAGAGAGAGAGAAAAAAGGGGGGGACCATTGTTTGGATTGACATGAAGCTTTTAAAACCGGAACACTGTCCCTGATAGCACTGGAGAGAAATAAATCTTTCTCTCTCTTTTACCCCCCCCCCCTTAAGCACTGGGGGACGTTGAGGGGGGGGGGAATAATTTTTAAAAAGGGAAAAAGGCACCCCCCCCCCTGAGGAGGTGTTTCTGGGCACAGCCCGTGCCTTCGAAGGAGCCCTACGGTCTTTCCCTGTCCTTGTTCTCAAGAGAAGTGTGGCAGCAGAGAAGCCCCCCCCCCCAGCAACCTTCAGGAACAGCAGCAGAAAACGGCTTGTGGGGGGTCGTGGGTTTGTTCTTCCTGTCCCCACGGACTTGGGGGTGGATTGCGTCGGTTCGGCACAGTTGACGTCGCAGGCGCTGGCCAATACACGTGCCTGCCGCTTGCCGTCTTTCTTCCCTGCTGCTCCCCGGAGGGCGGCCGCGGGGTCTTCCCTCCGGGAACAGCCAAGGGGTGTGGAAGGGCAAATTTGTGGGGGGCTTATAGGGTGGGAGGCGGGGTGGGGCCGGCAGGCAGCCGAGGGGCGTCTGGGGACGGTGGCTGGCATCGCCTGGCAGAAACCTGGCCACCCTGAGGGCGGCCGGCCACTCCTGGCCCCAAGAGGCAATCTCACCATCCAGTGGGCCTGGATTATTCTTCTCTTTTTTTAAAAAAGCAAATCTATTCTTTTCTTTCCTCTCCTTCTTTCCCAGAACGAGGCGACGGGCAGACTTCAAGGGAGGCGGGGCGGTGGGGGTGGGGGGCCCGGGAAAGCGTCGGCAGGCCGGGATGCCTACTGAGTATTTCTTCTTAGAAATATCTGCTAATTCTATCCACAGTGTTTTCTGTACACTGCTAACGTATATGCAGAATTTGGAGAGAGAGAGAAAAAAAATGGATGTAATAAAATGCTCTCAACAAACAACAGGGTTGCATTCTCTCGCTCTCTGTCTTTCTCTGGCTCCTTTTCCTTTCCTTTTGGCCCTAATAACTTTTACTTCTTTTTTTGGGGGGGGGGGAGAGGTGGGGGTGTTGTTGTTGTTTTTTGGAAGGGGATACACCCCAGGGGCATCTTGGACCTTCCCCTTGCAAGGGAGAATTGTATATTATTTATTTATTTTACAGTATTTTTTTTACCCCGCCTTTCTCCTTGGAAAAGAGGGGCAACTACTGTGCTTTGATTCTCTCTCGTTGCAGGTGTCAGTCAGTCAGGGCTCCTCCGCTCCTGATCCCTTGCTGGTGGGCTGCTCTCCCATCCTGAGAAGAGTTTCCCCTGTGCTGGTGGCACCATCTGGCGGGGAAACTCCACCACCGCAGGCCTGTCCTTTTCCCTTTCCTGAATCGGGATTAAAAGGCCATCGGGTGTTGGATCTCACGCCGACGGCTCGTTGCGATGCCCACGGACTACAACTCCCATCGCCTCCGGTCAGGTTAGCTGCAGGAAAGGCAGGCTTTAACACGGACAGAGAGAGAGCGGAGAAGAATATATTTCTGTTGCATTTGTGCACAGAACGTTGCTTCAAATCACACCCTTGGAAAGCTGTTTATTTTTTTTTTAAATTTATCAGCTCGTGCCTCAGCCTCCGTGGGGCCTGTTGCGTTCTGGAGTTGCCAGTGGGGCCACAGTTAATATTTAACCACCCCGGAGCCCGATAACTGGCCGGAGGCAGAGAGCTGGGCGCCCTCTGAGTTTCCCGAGTGTTATTTTTGGATGCCTTATTCATTTTTGTGCTTTGTTTTCCCTTTGATCCGAGGGGCTCCTTCCCGCTGGGCAAAGAAAGAGGAAACGGCTTGGGTTCCTTTGAGGCTTCGGGCGGCGTCGTGTCGGTTCCCCCCGCGGGCGTCTCCCTCTCCGAGGCGGGCTGTGCGCAGAGCCGCCCGAAATAGTTGATTAAGGTACAGGGAAATGGGTTTTTTTTGGGGGGGGAAGCGGGCCAAGGGGGGAGCACCCTCCTTCCCTGGCGGTGGGTGGAGGTCCCGGCATCTTAAGGCACATAAACCTATTTGCTTGCCTGACTAAAATACTGTAAAACACGGCAAGCTTCCGGGTTGTACAGAAGTCTTCTCCAGGCTGAGGTTGGGGTGAAGTGTGAAAGAAGGGGGGAGGAAGGGAAGTACTTATTTTTATTTTTATTTTTATTTTTATTTTTATTTAACATTCCCTGCCATTGTCCTTGTAGGAGAGACCGGATTCTTGGGAGTCAAAAGCTGCCAGTTCAGCCATGGCACCTGACAGGCACGGGACTCTGTGTAGGCCGAAGGCTGGCGTTCCTTGCCTCCCTCGCCTCTGCTAAGGCACAGAGCCTTGGGTCCCTCTGCTCAACCGCCCCCCCCCAATCCCACCGCCCCTGCGTCCAAGAGGAGGGTGAAGGCAGGTACAACTCAGGGCTGGCTTGGCTTCCCACGGGGCCAAGGCATCACGAGCGGCTGATCTTTCTACCGTCGTCCTCCCCTGATGGATCAGCTCAGCTCCCCAATTCCCAGGCCGGGGGGCGGCTCTCCAGGTGGCCGGGCGCCTTCCCTGAAGCCCGTCCGCCGTTTCGTCCCACCCGCGTGGAAGGATTTTCTCCTGGGATGGCGGAGGCCCCCCCGTGGGGAGACCCCTCTTTCCCGCTACACCCGCAAGGACCTCCCGATCTCTCTGCCAGCGCCTCCGCTTTTGGGGCTCCCGAAGAGGCCTCTTTCTGAGGGCCGTGAGAGGGTCCACGAAGACCAGGAGGAGGGATGTGGCCGTGGCAGGGAAGAGGACGAGAAGGCCCCCCCAGCGGCCCCCGCAGCCCCTTTGCCGGCTGCCCCTAGCCAGGGGGGCTGCTCCACTCCTCCCCCGGGCTACCAGGAGAGGCTGGCGGGCTACGAGAGCAAGTACGCCTTCCTGAGATCGTGGCCGGGCCTCCTGCGCCTGCTGGGGGCCCTGGAGCTGATCCTGGGGGGGCTGGTGTTCGCCTGCACGGCGGCCTACATCCAGAAAGACTACCAGTGGTCCCAGCTCTACGGGGGCGGCCAGTGGCCCTACGGGGGCAGCGGCTACAGCTACTACGGGCCCATGACCCCCTTTGTGCTGGCGGTGGCCGGCCTGGCCTGGCTGCTGACCGTCATCCTGCTGGGCCTGGGGGTGACCCTGCACTACCGGAGCATCCTCCTGCGGTCCCACTGGTGGCCCCTGACGGAGTTCGGCCTCAACCTCTCCCTCTCCCTCCTCTACCTGGCCGCCTCCCTCGCCTACGTCCACGACGTCAACCGCGGGGGCCTCTGCTACTCCCTCCTGGCCGCCAACCCGCTGGTGGCTGCCCTGTGCCGGGTGGGAGGGGGGCAAGTGGCCGCCCTGGCCTTCCTCTTCCTCACCACCTTCCTCTACCTGGCCGGCGCCCTCGTCTGCCTCCGGATGTGGCAGCATGAGGGCGCCCGGAGGAGTCCGGCGTTCCTGGCGGTGCCCGGCGGGCAGGTGAGGCCCTGTGTGTGTGTGTGTTGGGGGGGGGCTCTCCATCTCTCCTAACCCCCCCCCAAACCCTCCTCTCCTCCACCTCTGCTCTTGCTTTCCACAGCCCAACCCTGCCCTCTGGAGAGACGCCCCGGAGCCCACGGCTGCCCCTCGTCCCTCCCGGAAGGCCCCTCGGCGCGTGGAGTTCTCAGAGAAGAGCCAGGATGCGGAGGAGGTCCTGAGTGGCGCCATCCCCACCGGCTACAACCCCAGGCCCCACCTCGTGCCCGATTATATCCTGTAAGGCCCTCTTCCTCTCAGCGCTTGGGGGGGGGGGCGTTCTGGCCGGTGGTGGTGGTGGGAGCTTCTTTGTCCAGGTCACTGTGTTCAAGGGCGGCCGCCGGCTCGAGCCCCTCGGCGCGACCCTCCCTCCCTCTTTAGACCCGAGCCTCAGCCGGCAAGAAAGAGGGGATCAGTGTGTTCCCCCCCCCCCCCAGGCCTTCTGCCTTCCTCTCAGCAGGGCCCGGCCGCCCAGACCAGACCCGGGGGGGTCTCAAAAACCTCCCACCGGCACAGAGGTTGCTGTGTGTGTGTTTTTTTTAATAATAATACAGGATCGTATTTTCTCCGGTTGAGGTCAAATAACAGTTTCCCAATTTTCTCCACATGCAGTTGAGGGAAGGGACCCATGGAGGCAAATCCAGCCCCAGCTGGGAGGGTGGGATGGAGGACCTCATGAGGGTCCCCTCTAACCCAGGGTGCTCTCCCTCTTTCTGCCTCCCCCCCCTTTGTTTGAGTGCCTTCCTTCCTTCCTTCCTTCCTTCTGTCCACCATCACCTTCCTTCCTTTCCTTTCCTTTCCTTCCTTCCTTCCTTCCTTCCCGCAGGAGGTACCCGGCCATCCGGAGCCCCGAGGAGCGGGAAAAGTACAAGGCCGTCTTCAACGACCAGTACGGGGAGTACCAGGAGCTGCACCGGGACATCGTCCGGGAGTCCCAGCGGAAGTTCCAGGCGCTGGAGGCGGCCCTGGTCAAGCTGCCCCGTCGGGACCCCGGCCAGGAGGAGGTGGGTCTCTCGTCCTGCTCCCTTCTCTCTCTCTCTCTCTCTCTCTCTCGGTTGGCAGCTGCCTGGTGGTGGTGGATTCTGGGAACCGTAGTCCCAGGGTTTTCCAGAGGAGTAGCTGCCGCCTTCGCAGGGCAGGGGCAGGGAGAGGCCCGTGGCTACAGGTGCTCTTGGACTACAACTCCCAGAAGCCTTCGCCACTCCCTGTGCAGGGCAAGATTTCAAAGAGGGGGTTGTAGTCCATCTGGGGAGCCCCTGCCCTCCACCCTCTCCGCTTCTTCACCCTTGGGGGGGGGGGAAGGGGAGACCTGATGTTTGTTAAGATAACGATGTTTTTTTCCCACCCGCCAGGACCCGACCTTCCGGGAGAAGCGGGAGCGCTGCGTGTACCTGAAGGGGAAACTGGGGCACCTGAAGGGCCGGATCCAGGCCTACGACCGGGAGAAGGAGGAGGTTGGCCAGGGAGGCTCCTCCTCCGCCTACTTCTGAGCTCAGGACACCAGGACACCCCCCCACCCCCCAAAAAAGAGAAGAACCCAGGCACAAGCGGGCTTCTCTTTGGGGGCCAAGTTTGGCATTTGGTGCATTCGGGGAAGACTCTTTCTTGGGGTTTTTTTTTGGGGGGTGTGTGTGAAAATAATATGTCCGTCCTAGGATTCCCCAGCAGGACAGGTATAAAGATGAACGGGCTGGCTTGGCTTCTTTGTTTCCCTGGGACCCCTTGGGAAAGAACGCAGGAATAACTCACGGTACAATGTGTCGAAGGAGTTTCCACACACACACATCCAAATAAAAACAACGTTTGTTTTAGCTTGGACCTCTTGGAAGAGAACAGGGGAGCCTCATAAGATACAGTGTAGTGGAGGAGTTTTCCACCCCTCGGAACATTTGTTTTGGGTTGAACCTGTTGAAAAAGGACACAGGAATAAGATAAGATACAATGTAGTGGAGGAGTTTCCCCTAGAAAAATACATTTTAATGGAAAGCATCAAGTGAAGGGAGGAGGAGGAGGAGTTGATTTTTAAAAACACAACTCCTCCTAAAGGCTGTTTTTTTAATTATTATTATTATTTCTGATGCTCAAATGTGCCAAGTTCCTGTCTTGTAAAAGCAGCAGAAAGGCAGTAATAATGTTGCCTGGTTCCTAACCCTAATCCTAACTCCCTCCCCCCCCCAAAAAAAAACGGTCTTTCTCTGGAGGTCTCTGGACTACAAAATCACCCACCCATCATCCTCTCACCATCTGGCGGCACACAAGTGGCACCCCTGGCTTTGTGCAGGTGGTGAAGCCCTAAAGCTGCCAGGCTCTGCCCCTCCCTCCCCAATCCCTTCCGCCCCTACCAGCCCCCCCCCCCTGGGGGGGGAAGGGCTGAGCCCCCCCCCCCGCCGCGGAGTCACATTCCACTCCCAGCATCACGAGGCCATTTGGCCCTAAGCAGACTTGGCAACGTTCGGCCCTCGGCACACAAACCGGCCAGCCCCGTGCCAAGGGGGGCCTGCCCGCCGGCCAGGCCACACTGCTTGGGCCCCCGCTGGCCCCCCAGGGCTCAGCGGAGGGACGTGTTTGACGTGGCGCCCGCCCCTCTCTGGGACATCCCGCCTTCCTCGGTCCTGTTTCACGCCAGGGAAGGGGGGGGCTCCCCGCCGGGGCTGGCGCGTCGAAGAAGGCAACCCAAACCCCCCAAGCAGGCCCCTTCTTTCCTCCCCTTTGGAAATCTGGATTTATCGCAGGAGGCTCGGGGTTTCTGAGAAGCCAGCAAGACTCTTGAAAGGCAAGGGAGGAAAACCCAAGGGACCAAGCCAAAAGTTAACCCGTTTTTTAATTCAGGTGTTGGCCAGTTAGATGTTTGATGTGACATAACTGGCCGGAAGAGCAGCATTAACCAGGGACAGGGTCTCGTGAGGAGGGTTGATCCTTTGGCGTGCGGTGGGTCGTGGTGGGCGCCCCCCCCCCTTGGTTTCCAAACCTTTCCCCCCCAAGGGCAAATATCTCTGAGGGGGGGTACATCCCCCCCCCCCCCCCCCCCCCGAGACTGTCCCGGTCGGTCACGTCGGCCAGGAAGGAACTGGCGTTCCAAAGGATTAAGAGCTTAGCAGCTGGTTGTGTTGTGTTGTGTTGTTCTCGCTTCCTCACACCGGGCGGCCCTTTCCGGACCCCGAACGAGGCTGTGCCGTGTTGCCGAGGGACCCAGGAGGAGGCGAGGTCCACCCTGCCGGGCAGTGTCGACTCCGATTCTTCACGCTGGACTCGAGACGTGGACACCGAGCCCTGGAGCCCGTAAGCGCTGCCTTTCCCCACCGCCGTGTGCCAGGTTCTCTGTGTGTGTGTGTGTCTGTGTGTGTGTGTGTGCGCGTGCAGCCTTGTACCAATCGCCTGCGGTCTCCAAAGTTGGCTCAGGAGAGGCGGGGAGGTGCCCGGGTGCTGCCGTGAACAGCCCGTGGCCGCTTGCCAGATTGGATCCCTTGTCCAGGCGGACTAATGATTAAACCTCCCAGCTCGGGATCCGAGGGAGGCGGCCCAAGGTGTCAAAAGGGGGAAGCGGACAGAGGAACCACCGGGACCCCAAGAGGTGTGTATGTCTCTGTGTGTGTATCTTTCTTGCCAGGAAGGGAGAAGCTGCCGGTTCTAGGCAACGCATTGCCCTCAGACCATTGGCTTCCGAAGGCGTTGCGGCGAGGAGGAAGAGAAGCCGTCCAGCTCTCGGGGTTGCCTGGAGAACCATGAGCCCCAGCCTGGCCAGGGAGTAGCAGCCGCCCCCCC
>JAHTLZ010003130.1:6157-21686 GCA_023846285.1 Phrynocephalus versicolor | reverse complement strand
GGAAACCCGAGTTGCACCTCCTCTTGAGCCAGAACCGGCCGAGGGAGTCAGCAGCCTCAGGGGGCATAAGAGAAGGGCCAGCGGGGGCAGGTTCTGAACACCCCCCCACAGGGGAGGAGGAGGGAGAGGTGCTCAGGGCGATGTGCTCCTGCATCCCTTCTGCGTCCCTTTCGCCTCTCCGCTGAAGGATGCTCCTTCTCACTTCAGCTGCAGGGACCATCCATCGGCCCTTTTAAGGTGGCCGATGGGAACTGGAGCCCCCCAGCCTGCCCTTGAAAGGGGCTGTGATCCATCTGGGCCCTCCCCAACCTGGGCTCCATGGTCAGCCTGTGGGACGGGAAGGGTGCCGTTTGGCGGGGGGGGGACCAGAAGGCTATTTAGGCTCATCCCCCCCTCTCTTTTCTCCCTCTGCCCGCCACAGCTGGTTTTAGCCCGAACATCGCCATTCCCTTGGTTCCTCTGACCAAATAAACCCCCTTGCCGATTCTGCTCTGCCCCCTCAACAGACCAGAAAATGCCAAAACACCAGGGGGAGGAGGGTGGGTTTCTTTTGAGGTGGGGGGGGACCCCGAGAAGCATAAACTCCCACCCAATCCCAGACCAAAAGCAAAACCTACGCTGACTCCCAGGGAGACCAGGGAGGGCGGAAGAGGGACCCCGCGTGGCAGAGGAAGCGGCTTGGGGGTAGGAGAAAGGCCCCCCGTGGTCCGTCTCGGACACACACAAACACACACTCACACACTCCCTCTTTGTTGCCTTTCCTGTAAGCCCGGGGAGGGGGGGCAGCGGCAGCTGGGAGGGGCCCCAAGTTGGCCTGCAAAGAAAGCAGCAGCCCCCCCCCCCCGCCTTATCTGGCCTTCCAGCAGCCTCTGCGGAGGGGAAGGTGTCCGCAGGGAGTCGTGTTTGGGTCCCGGCTTTATTTGGATTGTTATGATCGGGGCTTTTGAAACCGAGCTGATTTGGCCGGCTTCCTCTCTCCATAAAATGATTCCCCTCCCCCCCCCCCCACAAAAGCCCCGATGATGAGGAAACACAGTTATAATGGTGGTGAGGATCCTGAGATTTCTCAAAGCTCCCTCTCCTCCTCCCCCCCCCCTTATTATTATTATTAGGATTGTGGACTGAAGAACTGAACAGTTGGTGCATTCAAGCGCTCCTGTCCGCATACGCTCGGAGGTAACTGAGCTCCCGCAGAGGGCAAGTGAGTCGCCCGAAAGACACGATCCAACAGGAAAGAGGAGGCTGCAGCGGGGGGGGGGGGGGGTTCCAGAGGAAAAAGGCAGATATCAAGGCAGGGAGCCTGTTTCTTTTGAGTTGAGGAAAGGGGGGGGTTCGGCGTTGGGGAGAAGGGGGCGCTGGAGACGAGAGGCCCTTGCCGTCTCTCTCTCTCTGCCGAGTCCTGTTCCTTCCACGACAACCCGGCAGCTGCCAAGGCCGCTCAGCCGCTGAGCTGGCCTCCCCGGTTCCGTTCCGTTCGGATCAGAGGTGGAAGTCTAAAGGTTGCCCTTCGCGCCGGTCCTGAGGGCCCGGGAACCAGGCTGTGTGTTTGGGTCCTGCCCTGGTTTGTGCATCTCATTGTTTGGGTGGGTGGGTGTGTAGGTGTGGGTGGGTGTGTGAGACAGAGGGGGGGCAGGCAACCTTTGCTCAGTCCAAGAGTAAGATTTCTCTGTCCAAAGGCAGCTGGAGAGAGAGAGAGAGAGAGAGAGAGAGAGAGAGAGAGACAGGGAGAAGAAATCACCACACGGGAGCCTGATTACTTATTTATCGGGTGAAAGCTGAGAGGTCCCACTCGGCCGGCTGGGCTTTTGGTCTGCACCTGGGTGTTGTTGTGTTTCCAAGGGGCGAAAGCGGCACACGCAGGGACACACCGAGGGACGGCCACAGAGAGGAGCCCAGGGGGGGCCGCTGGACGGCAGGCTGGACGGACCTCGGTAGGAATCGCCCACCGGGTGCCAGCCAGCCGGGCAGCACCTGGGGTAAAACAAATAAATAAAAAGCCTGTTTATTTTTTTCTTGGTGAGAGAGAGAGAGGAGTGAGGGGGGGGCTTGTGGCCTTCCCCCCCCTCCCTCCCTTCTGGGTTGGCTGGTCTTCAGCCAGGAGAAGGACAAGGGGGGGGCTCCTTTCTCTGCTTTCCTCCTCTTGGTTAAATTAATGCTTTCCCCTTCAATTTTAAAACAACAACAAGGGAAGGGGATCCCTCCTCGGGGTTCTTCCCCAGACGGGGATCCTGAACGGGTAAGGATTCATGCGTAACAACAAGTAATGAGCTTGTTCCTTCTGCTCCCAAGGGGTTTAATTGATGAGTCCCTGTCCTATTTCTCTTTTTATTATTATTATGGGGTCCGAGACCTTGACCTGCTGCTTGTGTTCCGTTGGGGTTCCTGCTTTTTCCCAGCGAGACGGGTGGGAAAAGCAAGTGAGCGGGTGAGTCAACCAACCTCTTTTCTCTTCCCCACCCCTTGCCTTTCTAGCTGCTGCTGCTGTCCCAACTTCGGACGGGCGGGCGGGCGTCCTTCTCCCCGCCCGTGGCCCGTGGGCAGGGGGCCCGTGGGCTGAGGGGCCGCCGGGCGTGAGCCATGTACTCCAGCCAGAAGCATGACTACGGCCCCCCTCCGACGGGCTACGGCTACGGCCTCCCCTCGCCCCCTCCGGGCTCCTACTACGTGGAGGAGGCCCCCCAGCACTTCTACAAGTGGACTTCCCCGCCCGGGGTGGTGCGGATCCTGGAGGCGGTGGGGCTGCTCCTGTGCCTGGCCATCTTCGCCTGCGTGGCCTCCACCCTGGCCTGGGAGTACGGCTACGGGAGCATGTACGGCTACGGGGCGGGGGGCCTGTACGGTGGCGGCGGAGGCTCCATGGGGGGCTACTACGGGGGCCTTGGCGGCGGCGGCTACTACGGGGGCCTGGGGGGCTACTACGGAGGAGGGATGACCAACCCCCGGGCGGCCACCGGCTTCATGATCGCCATGTCGGTGGTGTGCTTCGTGGCCTTGCTGGCCCTGGCCGTCACCAGCCTCACCAAGTCGGCCGGCTCGCGCTCCCGGGCCTTCTACCTGGCCGTGACCGTCCTCTGTGCCTTGCTGGCCTTCGTCATGCTGGTGGCCTCCATCGTCTACATCATGGGCGTCAACCCCCGGGCCCAGTCCTACGGCGGCGGCGCTGGCGGCTACTACTACGGCGGCAGCCCCTTGCTGGCCCTCTGCAACCAGGTCTACGCCACCGGGGCCTACGTCAACCAGTACCTCTACCACTACTGCGTCGTCGACCCCCAGGAGGTGAGGGCGGCCAAGGGGCTGGGGGGGTGGGGGTGGCAGATGAGGAACAGGGAGGGTGGGGCGCTCTTTTTTCATGACATGGGGGACCCCCAAGGCCTCAAGGGCGGCGGGGGGGGGGAACGAATCCAAGCAACCCGAGACAGAAACAAAGCCAAGCGATGTGTTCTGCTTATATCCCGCCTCATTGCACTTCGAGCACTCTCTGGGCAGTTTACAATTTCATCATGCAGGCTACACCTTGGCTAAGAAGGCTTAACTTTTGGATTTGGGGTGGTGGTAGTGGTGGTGGGGAATTGGGTGTGGACACTCTTTTTGAGTGGTTGCCAAGAGAGGAGAGGCATTTGCCTTGTTTCAAATCCCCTGCGGCTTCCGGGATCTATCTCCCCCCCCCCATTAATAGCCCCCCCCACCTCTGGATCCTTAAGCCCCACTTCCTGCGCCTCCTCAACAGGGCTAGATCCCCTTAGATCCCCAGATTCTTGCAATTTCTCGAAATGCCGGGGTTTGCCTTGAAGAGGGAATAAATGAATCTGTCTAATAGGTTTTCCATGCCAGGGTGCCAGGAGGAACCAGGAAGGGGCCATTTTTATTTTATTTTTTTCAACTCTTTTTGGCCACTTATCTCGCTGGGCTCATGTGCCCACTCTCTGGCTGCCCAGCAGGGCCCCCGGTCAGAAGCAGCCGCCCCAAAGAAGGGCTTAATTATCGTGGGAATCCGTTTCAGGGCAGGGCGGGGAACGCGCGGTGCCTGATAATCAGCGGGCACACCTAGAAACTGCCCAGCCAGGCTGATAAAGGGAGAGTTCGAGAGCTAGGACGCCGGAGCGGGGAAAGGGACACTCGGGGGGGGGGTCATCTAGCCTGACCCCGAAGCGTCGAGAGATGAAGCCAGCCCACCCGGGTGGAAGCCTCCCTGTCAAATCCCCCCCCAAAAAAATACCCCTCTGGGGAGGGTTTTCACAGAGCCGCAGGCAACATGCCACAGGAGACGACCGACCGGTCCATGAAAACGGAACTGGGTGTCGGAGCCAGTCTGCCTCTTGGTCCTCCTCTCTCAGCCTGGCCTCCCTTGCAGGGTTGGGGCTTGGGGGGGGGGGGCTTGAAGGGGAGGCCGTCCTGCCACCACTTTCAGCTCCCTGGAAATCGGAATGCCCACGGGCCCCCTCTCATTCCTGCCCCCTCCCTCCCTCCGCCTCTTCCAGGCCGTCGCCATCGTCTGCGGCTTCCTGCTGACCGTCCTCCTCTGCCTCATTTGCGTCTTCGCCCACAAGACCCGGCAGAGGATCTGGCGCTACGGGAAGGCCAACATCTACTGGGAGCCCCCGCCGCCCGCCTTCCAGGAGGGGCCCAACGACGTGGAGGAGTGGGTGAGTCCGTCGTCGGGCGGCCCTGCCCCCCACCCTGTAGGCATTCCCCTAGAGCAGGCACATCCAAACTTTGGCCCTCCTGGTGTGTTTTTGACCACCGCTCCCAGAATTCCACGCCTGGATCGCCAGTGGCAAAGGACGGTGGGAGTTGTGGTCCAAAACACATCAGGAGGGCCGAAGTTTGGACATGCCCTGCCCTTATAGGCCTTCACTCGGCCTGCTGCTCCCTGGCCATTTTAGCAGAGCTGACCGCAGACCCTGGAAGGTGGGTGTTTAATGGACACACTCACAGCCACCCACACCCCACCCCCACCACCCCCAGACCCTCGGCTCCCTCGGCTCGAATCTTTTCGGTCTTTTAATCCCAAAACGGTTCCTTTTGCTCACACCCGTTAACCCCTAGAGAGGAATGGCCCTGGGTTTGTTTTTTCCCAGCTTTCGAAGGCAGGGTTTTTCGTTTGTTTTGTTTATAAAATATTTTCCCTTAATTTCCACAAACGGCAGGGAAATGGTCCCCTTGCGATGGGCGTTTGTGTTTGCATGTTGCTTCTGGGAGCTGTTTTCCTGCAATTTCACCTTTGGGGTCCCTTTGGCAGATCAGGTGGGTGGGTGGCAGGGATGAGCCCCACCAGGCGGGAAGGTCTTTCCTGGTTCTCTCTGGGGACCCTCAGCCACTTTGGTGCCGCAGACGGATTGAGCAGGGCAGGAGAGAGAGAGAGAGAGAGAGATCAGGTGATGGGAGACCGGCGGTGCGATCCTTGAGGAGGATCGTGGCCTGGATACCCTTCTGCCAGGCTTGCGGAGCAGCCGCTACAAACACACAAGTCCTCCTTTGTGTTCTGGGCCAAAAGGATGAATGTTCAGGGCCGCGGTTTTGATAATTTTGCTTCTTTTTGAAAAGACGCGGCCTCCTCCTGAAACATCCCAACCCCAGGGGGGAAGGGAGCAGCCCACCCTTTCGGGGCTTGGCCTGGGGAGGGGGGCGTACCCGGCCTTCCTGTGGCCTGAATCAGGCCCACTTGACCTCCCCCCTCCTCCTCCCCCCCCCCGTTTTAATTCACAAGAGGTTGCCTTTTCAACAGGAGTTCTCTGCCTCTCGCAGCTGGGAGCCCGGGCTGCCCCTCAAGGCAAGGGAGAGGACCGGGGGTGGTGGTGGTTCTGTACTTGACACGTGCACAGAGGCACCCTTGTCCTCCCGATCAGGCACAAGCATCCCCGTGCAAAAAACAAAGCCAGGGACCTGGTGCCACTTCCTGGCAGGGGCGTCCCCCTACACCGCCCTCCTTCCTCCCGTCCTCTTTAAAAACAAGGCCCCCGGTTGCTGCTATCAGGGCCGGCCGGAGGAAAGACAAATATTGGGCTATTATGATCCCTCAGGAGTCAGATCTGAAAGTGTGCGTGTGTCAACATAACACAGAAATTGTTTTGTCCCCTCGCCTGTTGGCATACAACACGCCCCAGGTTTCGGTTGTGTCAATGATTAACTTTGGAAGCCAGTCCCCGGGGTGTGTAAAGTCCCGGCAGCCACGGAAGCTTCGGAGTTCAAGAGGGGGGGCTTCCGTTGACCCCCCCCCCCCCCCCCCCTTTTTTTTGTGTGGAAAAAACCGCCGCCCCCCCCCCCAAGGGCACGCGGGGTCCCCTTATTTGGGGAGAGCAGGTTTGGGGGGGGGGGCTGACGGACACAAAACCCACTTGCTGGATCCTCCTCGACCTTGCGCCAGTTGTGATCCAGGATGAGGCCAGGGTCCACCCCACCCCACCCCCACCCCAGCTGGTTGGGGGGGTGCCTTTTCTCCGTTCAGGGATGACAGGAGGCAGAGCAGAAAAGACTCTCCTTAGGACCCCCACCCTGCCCCCTCATGCCCTGTTTGGAAAGCAGAGTTCAGATTTGGTTGGTTGATTAGTTGGTTGATTGATTTGGATTGGATTGGAGTTCCTCCTCAGGGGGGAAACCCCTTCCTCTTCTTCTCTTCCCTGTGGGCTCTTTATTCCTGTATCCCAGGAAATGCGAGAAATGGCAAGCGTGTTTTGTTTTTATTTTTTAAAAGAACCTATTTTAAAACGGGTATTTTGTGGTCCCAGGTGAAGAATGTGAACGACCGGACCAGCAGCCATGACGAGACGGCTACCTTGGCCTACTCGGAGAAGCCCATGAGCCCCGTCCAGGCTCCGGCCAGCCCCTACGACTACGGGAACCCCGAGAATGGCTACTACGCCCCGGAAAAGCCAAGCAGGTGGGCTACGAGGCCCGGGCGCTCTCGGCTCCCTCTCTTCCCTCCCTCCCTCCATCCACCACCTTCCTTCCTTCCTTCCTTTGATTCTAACGTAGCACAGAGTGTCCTGGGGGGGATTCTGGCCCTGGAAGTCCAGGATGGGGCCGAGTGTCTGGGGGGGTGTCCCTCCCCGCCCACCCCCTGATCCCCCGTCTCATCCTGCTCTGTCCCCCTCTGCAGCCCGCCTTTCTCCCCGGCCCCCGAAGGCAAGCCCGCCCGGACCTTCAGCGCCAGCACCTTGGCGGAGGAGAAGCCCCGGGAGCCACCCAGCGGGCCCTCGGCTCGCCGCGGCCGGAGGCGCCGGAAGAACCCGGAGCTGGAGGAGTCCCAGTACGAGACGGACTACACCACGGCCGTGGAGTCCAGCGACGAGCGCGACCAGGACGAGTGGAGCAGGTTTGGCCCAAAAGCCGGAGGGGGAGGCCGGGCGGGCGGGGGGCCCTTTCCTGCTGGTGGGTTTTAAATCCCGTCTTCCCCCTGCACTTCCCCCTCCAAGCCACCCACGATGTGTGTGTGTGTGTGTGTGTGTGTTACACCTTGCGTCCTTCTTCTGCGCCACAGCTTGTACCCGCCCATCGCCTCGGACGCGGCCCGCCAGAAGTACAAGCAGGAGTTTGACTCGGACCTGAAGCGCTACAAGGGGCTGTGCGCCGACATGGACGCCGTCAACGACCAGCTGAACCAGCTCAGCAAGCAGCTGGACCTCCTGGCCGTGGGCAGCCTGCAGTACCAGGTAGGCTGTCCGGATCGGGGAGGGTGGAGGGGAAAGGAAGCCCAGGGCCGGGAGAGGGGCGCGGAGGAGGTAGACTGCGTCAGCACAGGGAGGTTCTCCCGTCACAGATTGTTCTCTTTCGCAGGGGGTAGCGGAAGAGTACAACCGCCTGAAGGACCTGAAACGGGTGAGTAGCTCTCTCCACTCGAGAACAGCGGCCGAGCCACCGGGCGGGTGGGGGTGGTGGGGGCTCCCGACACCTGGCCAAGCTGACCGATGTCCAAGCAGCCACATGGGAAGCGTAGTCCCCGACCCTGAGAAAGTTCAACCGGCGGGAGGCCGCTGGGACGGGCCCATCCAGGCATGCCCATTTCGCGAGCATGTTGTGCTTGGCAGGACAGAGGGTGTTAAAAAGCTGGTTTCTCTGCCCTCCAAAGACAGGAATAACGTTGCATTTTCTGTTTGTAAACCGGGCAGACGGCCGATTACCAGAGCAAGAAAGCCGAAAGCCGGGCCCTGAGGAACAAACTTTTCCACATCAAGCGGATGGTGAGCGACTACGACAAGCACCGAGGCTGAAGGGAGCTGGGTGGAAGGTGCCACTGCCTCATTTCCCCCACACGTGCACCCCCTCTCCCACACCCTCCTGGGGGGAAGAACGCCCGGATTCTGGCCACAGAGGGAGGGAAGGAACACGGCACCACCAACCCATCTGGCTCCCCCAGGCCCCGAGCCCACCCGGAAAGACACAGGACACTCTACTTTTTTTCCCTTTTTTTTGCCTTGGGTCGCCGGCACGAAGCCTCCCCTCCCTCGGTCGACAAGACCTCCAACACCTCCAAGCAGAACTTTCTCTTCTCCTTCATCTCGGCCACGTATTGGCGTTAACTCCCCACCCCCCCGGCAAACGAACCCTATGCAAAAAACCGGCTGGGCGGGTTGTGTCTCCACTAAGTTTTCCGTCCCGAATCCAACTTCTTGTTGGCTTGGTTCTAGAAAAGGCATTTTCTTTTCTTTTTTAAATGTTCTGTGCCAAAAATTATGGTGTTGTTTTGGAGGGTGGGTGGGTGAATTTGAGGTCCTTCATGTCCTGAATTCTCTGTAATGTTTTTGTACCCATCTTTAGCCACGGGGGGTTCTTGCTGAGGTTGGTGGTGGATCTGTTTCTTGTTATGGCGTTCCTGTTGGTTATTTCTCTGTTCTTCCAAAAAATATACGGTAGTTTTTCATCTCTTGGCTCGGTTTCCCCCACCTCCACGCAAGGCGCCTTCACCAAGGCAGGCATTGTGGCAACCCCCCCGTGTCTTCTTGCTGAGAATTTCCCACCGTCTTGGGGTGCCCGGTGATTCAGTTAAGAAACCTTTCTGCTTTAAAATAATAATATTAATAGCAATCCCAGGAGATGGGGGGGGAGAGACACTGGGTCCTTTCTCTCTCATCAGCCCCCCCCCAAGTACACACCTGCCTTGAACAATAAACCACATGTGGAGCCAAAGGGGAGGTGTTTAATTCCAAAGCAGATAATTTTACTTTTATTTTCCTTCGAGTTTTCCTTGGTGCAGAGAAAAAGGGAGGTTTGCATAGATTAAAAAGTTTGACTTTGGACCTTTTTTTGGGGGGGGGTTAGACCTGAGTTTTGGGTCCAGCCGCTCTCTGGTTCGCCAACAGGGTGGCAGCGGCAGGGTGGGTCGGTGGGTCTGTTGGGGGCGAGAGAGGCTCCAGGACTCCCCAAGTTCCCCCACAGACGTTTAAAAGGGCCTTCAGGGCGACAAGGTCTGGGTGTCCTTGGCTCTTCGGAACGCAGGAATGAAGAGAGGAGGGGAACCAAGGACAAAAAAAAAAAATGGCGACAGGATGGCCGTTTTTTCATCCGAACCACCGACCGACCGGGGAAAGGGACCTGGAGACCTGCCACCACGCAAACGCGCGCGCCCCTGATAGCGGAGAATTCACAAATGCATTCCAGCTGCAAGCATCCAAACCATTTTGCACGGCCTGTTTGCAAGTTGGGGGATGAGCTTCTGGGATGGATTTGGCCCCCCTGGCGACCCCATAGAACGGAGTGTATGTGTTGTGCGTGTGTGTGTGGGTGGGTGTTTTTGTGGGGGGGGGGGATATGGCTCCATCGTGGATGCAAAAGCCACAGGACACGACACCTGTTTCCGATATCGAAACCACCACCTGTCAGGCCCTTAAAAATACACCAGATCTTTTCCCCTCTTCAAAGGGGTGGGGAAATGGGGAATAAATCCCCTCCCTTGCTCGTGATACAGGCAATCCAAAGGAGTTTAAAAAAAAACAAGTGCGGGGTGTGTGTGTTGTTGTTCAAAGACCAACAGCGGGGTGGCCCTTCTCTTTAGAATAATCCGTGTTGGAAGAGACCTCCAAGGCCACCTCACCCAACCTGCCACCCGGCCGGAACCAGCGTTTTCAGCACTCGCCGTTCCAAATCACGTAGCATCATCAGCGTGTCGGGAGAGACCTCTCAGGGAGGCAGCACGGCTGGCCCTTGGGTGCAAGGTAGCCCTGACGGATGCCAAGCACAGGGGGTGGGGGGCTTTCTCCGGGAGGGGGTGGTGGTGCCTGGAAGTTCTTTCCAACCGGAGATTATTTATTTTGTTTATTATTTGTACTTATTAACCGCCCGATTTTCCCATAGGGAACTCTGGGCGGTGTACAGCACATCACCAAGGTGACTTACCCAAAACCCCCCCCCATCCCACCCACCCCAGGCAAGGGCAAGAGGGGAGATAAGGGTGTGTGTTAATTTCAGAAGGACTTGGTCAAAAACCTCCTTAGCTCTGTTGGCTTGTGAGACACACACACACCCATGTCCTCCCACCCTTCCCAAACCGCATGGAATCCCTGCGGATATGGAACCCCCCCCAAAAAAAATTTTTTTTAGGAAGGATCTCTCAAGGGCGGGGGGGGAGCATTGACAGCATCCCCCCCATGCCTGCAGGTTGTGCCCCCCCTGCAAACGGGGGATGCCCACCTGGGAAGGGCATTGCCAGGGGCGAACGAAGGGGCCACAGCTGCATCCCGGAAAGGGCCAAGGGGACCAGGGCGGGAGAGGAAGCAGGGAGACCCAGAAGGGGGTGGGGGGTCCGGGCTCCACCAGGGGAGCGTGCGCCCCCTCCCATACACACACACACACAGCCAGGCTCGGGCACCCACCAGCCGCAGAAGGCGTGCCCAGGGGGAATGATGGGCCCTGTGGTCCAAGGAACGTACGCTTTCTGTGACTGTCCTCCCCCCCCCCCCGGGGCAGTGGGAACCCTCTCCGGGTATCATGCAAGGCGTGGAGGTCCATTTCCCGGGAATAAGCGCGCACACACCGACCCCACCCCACCCCACCCCGGATAAAGACAAAACCATCTGTGTGTAACCCCTAACCCCCCTCTTCTTCTCTACCCAAAGAGAATGAGGAGGAGGAGGAGGAGGACGGGGCCGGACCCAAACCGCCCCACCTCTTGTCTCTTTGGGGCCGGCAGGTCGGAGGGCAGGGGAGCCACCCCCTTTGTAGCTCCTTGTGGCCCCGACGACCCCGCAAGGAGGCGGTGTGGCACCCAGAAGCCGGCCACCCAGCCGGGCTCCGAGGGAGGCCCGTGGCCGGGCGGGCTTTGGGCCGCTTCCCAGGGTGGCGGCGGTGGGCCTCCTCCCTCATGGCCCAGTCCCGTAGGGCCAGTTGAAGGTGCTTCCGGAGAGGAGCATGTCCCGGATGAGGGTCTCAATGGGGGTCTTGCCCACCAGCCTCATGAAGAAGAGCTGGGAGATGAGGGAGGCGGGCACGGCCCTCAGGGCCGGCAGGCGCAGCAGGAGCCGCCCAAAGCGCTGGGGCTGCGAGGGGTACTGGGACCGGACGTACTCCGTCAGGGCCACCTGCGCCTTCTCCTGCAGGTTCTCCACGTGGGCCGGGTCCGAGAGGCCGCAGGCGTCTGTGGGAGGAAGAGAAGGCAGCTGAGAAACCCCGGAAGGCACGCACACCGCCCTACATCCCAGTGGGAGCTAAACCCACCCACCCACCCCTTAAAAACTCGGGAGACGCGAGTCCTCATGAATCCCAAGCTGGCTTGGGAGGGCTGTAGCACACCTGAATTAATGCCAACCGGGTGAGAGGCGTCTTAATATTTTGGCTCCAGATGGTTGTGTTTTGCTTCTTCGGCTTTTTCTAAGCAGAAGGCAAAGAGCTGTGGATATTCAGCACCCAGCCCCATTGCAACCGGGTGGTCTTGCCGGAAGGGAGAGGAGGGTAGGGGGCACTCGGGGGGCCACCCACCTGGCGTGAAGAGGGCGATGGCCTTGAGGCAGCTGTACTCGGCCGAGTCCACCTGCAGCCGGTTGAGCTTCTCCACCTGGTCCTGGAAGATGCGGATCTGGTCCATGAAGGAGACCACCCGGTCGGCCGACATGGGGGCGGCGTGGAAGCCGGCGGCGGCCAGCAGCGGGGCCATGTGGAGGGGCAGCGCCGACTGGGCCGCGTGGAGGACGAAGAGCTCGCTCCAGCTGAGGCGCAGGAGGGCCACCTGGTCCGAGACGGGGAGCTCCGGGAAGAAGGGGATGTTGCGGGCCCACTCCACCGTGCTGAAGAGGAGCCGGGCGGCCAGCTCGCAGATGTTGTCGATGCCCATCACGCTGCCGGGGGGCGGCGGGGGCTGCTGCTGGGGGGGCGTCTGAGGCGTCTGCGTCTGCGTCGGGTGCTGCTGCTGCTGGGCGTAGTGGGCACCGAAGCGGGCCGTCGGGTAGGGCTCGGCCCGCAGCAGCTGAGAGATGAGCTCCGAGACCGGCTGCCCGTTGTAATACTCGCCGCTGCCGCCGCCGCCGCCGGGCAGAGCGTTAGGGCTGGCGCCGGCGTGGCTGGGGGGGATCCGCCCCCGCTGGACAGCTGGGGAGACAAGGAGGAAGACGAGGAAGAGGAGGAGGAGGAGGAGGAGAAGGAGCCCACCACCACCACCCCACACACCGAGCCCAGCGACGGCAACCACCGGCCACCGCGGCCAATGTCACCAACGCCACCGCAGAAGAGCCGTTTCGGGTGGATGGCCCGGAGGAAGGAAATAGGGAGGAAGGAAAGGGAAATAAGGAGAGCGGAGGACCTCGAAGGGGGGGGTCCTGCTGAGGTTGGCTGCCTCCCCCCCCTCCAAGAGGGACGCTGAATGGAGACCCAGCGACCCACCCCAGCCTCAGGAGCCGTGGGGCTCCTCCACGCCTGAGCGAGCGCAGAGGGGCGCCTTCCTCCAGGCGGATGGGATGCCGGTGCCTGGCCCCACGGGAAACCCGGGAGGCCTCTGGGGCCGAGGGAGCCTCCTCGGTGGCCCTTGGCCACCCTGGCCCATCCAAGCCCCCCCCCCCCCCGGAGAACGTCCTTACCTTCTTTCCTCATGCCGACCCGGAAGCACTTCTTCAGGCGGCAGTACTGGCATTGGTTGCGGTGGTGCTGGTCAATCTGGCAGTCCCGGTTGGACCTGCACCCGGGGGGCGGGGGGGGTTGTGTACAATCACAAAGACACATTTCTCGACACATTTCTCCTAAAACAGAATTCTTACCCTTAAACCCTGCCACCTCTCTCTCCCCCCCCGAAACACAGTGCCCCCCCTTTCGCACCAACCCAAGCAGCGACCCCCGTGGCGTGACCATCAAGTTAAGCTCCTAGTCCTCAATGGCCGCTGTGTTCGGCCACGGAGAGCCAGCCAGCCCCTCGGTCTGCCTTGCAGGGTCGTCGGGAAGACGGAAAGGGGGAAACTCTGGGCCGTGACTCCACGAGGAAGACCCAAGGATCAGAGCCGCCGGGACAGGTGAGGGGGGGGGGGCCCTCTACGGTGGATGGGCAGGTGTGGGAGGGCTCCCCCCCCAGTTCAAATCCCGGCGTACCCCTTACCTGAAGAGCCCCACGAGATGATCAGTGGGAGAAGGCAGGAGGAAGGGGGGTGAGGGTGAGGGGGGGGGCGGCCATGGGTCAGGGTGAGGGTTTGAATGGCCTTCCCAAGATGGGAGAGGGAGCCAAGCTCATAAGTGTCCCCTGGCGCCCCCTCCCTCCAAAGGGAGGAGCGGCTCAGGTTCCCGACCGCCCCCCCCAACCACAGCCTCCGGGTCTGAATGTGCCCGAACGGGACCGACCAGGAATGGGGGCCTGCCTGGGCTTGCTCCTCGGAGGGGCCCTGCCTGACGGGACCCCCCCACCCCCCCCCACCCCGGGCGGTGGTGTCGCCTCTCCTCCTGCCTCCCCACCCACCTTTCAGGGGGAGAGCAGATTTCAGGAGGAAAGCCCCCCCAAAAACACACACACACACACACACCAGAAGTGGAGGTGGGGAACGGCCAAGCAGAGAGGGGCACCCAGAGCCTTGGAGTGGAGAAATGGGGGGGGAGGTATGTGGGCTCCCCAAAAGGTCCCCTCGCCTGACCTACCCACCCACCCACCCACCCACAAGCGTGGCATGTCTGGCCACATGGGCAGAAGAACCTGTTGGAGGTGCTCAGGATTGCACCTTCCTTATTGGAGTTCGGGGGGGTGCGTTCCTCCTCACCTAGAAGGCCACATTTCTGCTCCCCCCCTTAAATTTCCAAACCGCTGCCCACCCTCAAAGCAGCCACGGCCAAACCCAGGCCAGCCTTGGAGAGGAGGAGTCACTAATTTCCTGTGCTTTCCCTGCCACACCCCACACCCCCCAATCCCTAATTTTGCAAAAGCCTTCCTGCCCATCTTGGGGGGGGGGGTGAGGGAATTCCTTCCGTCCCTCCTGCCCCCTCCCTGCCTTGGCTCCAGGGAGGGGGTGGAAGAGAGACGCACACACCCCCAAACACACACACCGGTCTCGCCCCCCCTCCCCAGGTATGCAGCAAGGCGGGGGGGTGGGAGGGTGTGGAGAAGGTAAACAGGAGGGCTCAAAGGGCACCCAGGGGGAGCTCCCGGGCTGGAAATTGCCAACACAACCCATCATCCACCGGGGGGGCCCCCATCAAGGCCTTGCCTAAAACACATGCGGGGCGGGGGGGGGGAATCCCAGTCTAACCCCTCCCCTCCAACACACACAAACACAACCTTGATCTAGGAAGGTGGCATTGGGGTGGGCGCAGGCTCCCAAGAGAGGCTGGATCCTTGAGGGGGGGGTGTCTGGGGGGGGGTCCGTCTCCAAACCGGGCAGGGCTTTTGGCTGCCCAAAGCGAAGAAGGGGGCACCCAGGGGTGGGTGGGGGGGCTCTTCCCTCTGGGCCCGATCCTGCCGCTGGGGAGCCACTGGGGGGGGGAGGAATCCTCCGTTCTGCTGATTGATGGCTCAGCCCTGGGACCCCCCCACCCCCCACCCACCCCCTCTTCCAGGGACTTTCTCCATCAGGTTTGCTTGGCCTCTCAAGCTGAGTTCTGGGTTCCTTCCAGGGGCCTCATCGGAGGAGCCGGATGTGAGAACAACACCCCCCCCCCGTTGGGCAAATGCAGCCCCCGTTTCATCTCTTTCCACCTGGACCGCCTCGCAGGGAGGTTGTAAGAAGACCGGAGGAAAGGAGGAAGAAGAGGAGGAGGAGGAGGAGGAGGAGAACCGGATGTGCCCAGCAGGGAAGGAAAGAGCAGACCAGGAACACAGTAAGTCCATTAAAAAGAATATATATTTTTAAGGATTGAGGGGGGGGGATGCCCAGGAGTCCCCATGGAGGGCCACTACTCTGGCCGGACCTAACCCCCCCCATCACCCCTCTGTCCTGAAATCCGCACCCAGTTTGCTATGGGGCAGCCCACGGTGGTCCAAAACGGGTGGGTCACCTGGACTACAAGTCCCAGAGCCTACTGGGCATCACTCACAGAAGTATGGGTGCTGTAGTCCCCCAAATGGGTGGGAAGGGGGGGGGCTCTGAAACATAAGAGCCGCAGGTAACTGGGGGGGGGAGGCACTGCAGTGGGAGGT
>JAHTLZ010003129.1:688390-721413 GCA_023846285.1 Phrynocephalus versicolor | reverse complement strand
AAATAAAACACCCATTTATAATTGTAGTTAAATTAGAGTCCCCCCCCCACTGTCTTCTGTCCTTCCACTTATAAATGAAACATTAATGGAAAAAAGAAAGCGTTTTATTGAAAGAGGCTCCTTGAACAGAGAAGAGCAGACCCACGACTTGTTCTTGTGATGAAAGGAGAAAGCACAAAAAGGCCGGTTGCTCAAAACATCTGGTCCCCCAAAGAAACATCTGCATTTTCAGGGCACACTGCGGTTTGCAGGATGGGTGGCTATATCCAGGGCTCAAGAAGATGCAGCGGTTTTGTGCACAAAACCCAACAATTCCGTTTCACGAAAGGAATTAAATGGGCGAGGGTTTCCTCCCGGTAAAGCTTTGTGGTCGTTGGGCGTGGTTGGAATTAATGGCATGCGGAAACATCAAAGCATAATTCAATGGGCGTTCTCTTCAGGGCTAGTTTGAATTTGGGATGTGCCCAGAAATCAGGTGGAAGTTGGCACCCGCACGGGCTTGCTACCATGCTGGACCTAATTCCTCTTTCACCTAAGGCTGAATTGGCGTGATGGATAAACTGCAGTACTGCAGTCAAAACTCTGCTCACGACTCAAGTTCTATCCCAGTGGGTTCAAGTAGATGTCTCAAGATAGACTCCACTTTCCATCCTCCCAATGCTGGTATATCAAGTGCCCTGCTCCCTGAGGGAAGCAAGGTGTAGGGTGCATAATTTAAAACAGGGTAAACTGCTCTGAGATCGCTTTAAGTGCTATGGGACAGTATGTAAGCAGCAGGCTTTGCTTTTCGAATTGTTCAGTTCTGAACACACACCATCTTGCCTGGTTCTGGACCTTGCCAGACATGGTTAGTGATGGGAGACCACCAAGGAATGCTTCAGGATCTCCGCGAATGGAATGGGAAATGTTGTGCCTGAAATCCGGAGACGTGACCCTGCAATATAAACTTGTGTAGGCCAAGCGTGAGCTCTGCCTCTGTTTCGATGTCACACAAGATCCTTTTAATTTAATTTCATGCCGGCAGTGGCTTGTTGGGGAGACATGTTCCCTTTTCCCATCAATCTTTCTCTCCTCTCTGGATTTGGGATTCCAATTCCCTTTGGGGGGGGGGGATAAATAAATAATTCAGATGGATGTGCCTCCACCCAGTCATGTCATGGTGCTTGGCTGCATAGGTGCCCTCAAAGGCAACAGCTGGATTGCACACTAAATATTAGAGATGGGCACGAAACGAACAATTTTTTTGTTTCCGTTTTTGTTTTTTGTTTCGTTACGTAACGAAACGACAAACAAATTTTGTCTCTAAAATGAAACGAAACGAACAGAAAAACAAGACATTTTGTCGTCCGTTTCGTTTTCGTTACGGCAATACATTGAACTGCTTTAAATGCTAAAAAACACAAAAAATTGAAATAAATGGTAATGAAACGGTAATAAATGAACAAAAACGAAAATGTTTTTTTTTTTTGAAAAATTTGCGGAAAACGGAAACGAACTGAAACGGACCCCCTAAACTACAAACGAAACTCCATTTTTTTGATTCGTGCCCATCTCTACTAAATATATTCAATTGGAGGGGTGATATCCCTTCCTCACTCGCTTCAGCAGATTCCCTTGTGATGTGGTGGCCACACCGCAGTACTGCAGTCAAAACTCTGCTCACAACCAATTCAGCTAACCAGCTCAGGGGTAACTCAGCTTTCCCTCCTTCAGAAGATGGTCAGCGAGATGCCTTGCTTGCTGACGGGAGGCAAAGGGTTGCACAATTGTGTTGCAAAATGCCCAGAGAGTATTCAAACACTACGGGGTAGTATGCAAGCAGTACCCACTTCACGCTTTTGCTCACTAAAGGTGTAGGGAAGAAGTGCACAAGTGCAGCATATGGCCAAATGGAGTTACTGGGGGGGGGGGGAGATTGAGAGAAAGAGAGAGAGATTTAAAAATCACAATATTTCCTCCACTGTTGAAAATCACAGCTGAGAAATCAGAGAAATGATCAAGTCTGTCTCTGACCTACAATACCTCTAGCCGGGAGGTGGGACAATCCAAACAACTGAGATTGAATTTGAATTTGTTGTTTTGATCCTGGATCATAAGGCAAAGAAAACATACAATAAATACTAAGTGACAGATCGAGTAAGTACAACACATATGGAGTGTTGGCAGATACTAATGAGAGCTCAAGAGGGAGTTGAGAGCAGAGCACACGGGTGCCCGCAAAAACAAACAAACAAACAAACAAACAAACAAACAAACAAACAAACAAACAAACAAAAAACCCATGGACAAAGCAGCGGCAGGATAGGCAGACAAGAAGTTTGTTATTATTTTGGAAGTGGTTCAAGCGAATCTGCACCTGGCGCAACAACTGACTTGGGACCAAATCCTTCTCATCTCCAGATTTCTGCAACAGGAACAAGTGGTGGGTCCGTTTCCACGAATTGAAAAGAAAAAATACTGATATTTCAGAAATGATATTCAGAGGTAGCACATTATCGTGTCCAGGCTGGGTTCGTAAAAGGCAACCTGCAAGCCACGCATTAAAGCCGAGGATAGTTGGGCAACCGAGGTGAACAGCTGGGCTTCCTGCCAAACAGGGACGGTTCCTTCGTAGTGGGGGGCGTTGTCATCCACGCTGGTTGACCGGCGGTCCAGGGGGGTCACTTTGATGGAGGGAGGCCATTTTGTCTCATCCAAAAGTGAGACATAATCCGGTCAAGCAGTGAGGGCTATGCCACCCTTCTCACTCCTATCTACGTTATCATACAGTGGTACCTTGTATAAAGGAATTGATTCGTTCCAAATGAAATTCCGTTCAGCAAATTTTCTTTGGTACAAATTTCCCATGGAATGCATTGAAAACAGATTAATCCCTAATTGCGACAGTTTTTCTGTTGTATGGATTCGCCCCATAGGCGATTCTGTTAAGCGATTTTTTTTTTTTTGCTATCTCCGGAATTTTTTCCCTTTAAGCAGATTTTCTGTTAAAACAAAACACTTGTTATACGAGGGTCCACTGTATATATGCCATTTCCACATAATATGATCCACTGAGACCAAGGGGGTGGTGATGGGGAAAACCCACAATACAGTGGACCCTTGTATAACAAACAGCTTGTATAACATAAAATCTGTACAACATAAAAAATTCCGGAGATAGGGGAAATATGCTTAACATAATCGCCTATGGGGAAAATCCATACAACATAAAAAAGGGATTACTCCATTTTCAATGCATTCCTATGGGAATTTGTATAAAGGGAAATTAGCTTAACATAATTTGATTTGGAACGAATTAATTCCTTTATAGAGGGTACCACTGTACTTCTAAAAATGGCCCTGCTGAGGCAGGGATTTGCATTGCCTTCGAACCAGTAACGGCGATGTACTCAGCATCGGTTTTGGCATAAAGCCAGCACAGTGCGTGTGTACCATTTTCTCTGGAGGTGCAGCAATAACAATAATTTTAAAAGGACACCAACTTGTAGACATACTCTCTCTCTCTCTCTCTTTTAAAAAGCAAGTTTCTACCCCTTGTTATTGCAGTGAAAAAAATATTCTGGAGTGTGGAGAAAGGACTTGGGGAATCAGTGTCCATGCAGGGGGCAGTAATATTTTAACTGACCCGGGATCTGTTTCATCTATGTCGGAGGGGTACGGCTCCCATACTTTCCGTTGATTTCCCCACCCCCACCCCAAGACAACAGAAGCAGCACGTACATTACGCAAACAGTCAAACTGTGGAATAACTTGTGCAAACAACGTGATCAAACGGGTCCAGTTTATGTCGTTTGCACGGTCCATCTTTTCCTGACAAAGATTTTTTTTAAAAAAGTGTGCATGTACACGGTGTCGCTTATGCCCTCCAGTCAACTGGCAACCCTATGATGGCGACCCTTTTAAATAAACAGTGGCACACACACACACACACCCCCAAAAAATCAGGGGCACCTTGGTTTCCAAAACACTCCTGGTTTCTAATCTCCACTACTGATGCTGCCTCAGCCTGTTGACGGCTTGTTTGTAAAATATATATTAACTGTCATGGTTTCTCCCTGTAACTCTGGGAACTTCACCGTCCATTCTTTGCAGAACCGATGGTGAGGGACAGCAGGAGTCCTCACGGTGCAAAAGGCCATAAGCTGCACAGGCCAATCTAGTAGCTGCACTGCTTTGATTGGAATACAAAATTAGTATATGTCCCCCACACACCTCCCCCCCCAACAGATTAGATTGTCACCTGTACCCCCATGTAGCTCTGGAAATGAGTCTTTTAGGTTAGAACAGTGATGGCGAACCTTTTAGAGGCCAAGTGCCCAAACTGCGATTCAACACCCAATAATTTTTTGCAAAGTGTCCATACAGCAATTTAACCTGAAACCAGGTGGCTGTGGAGGGGTGATGTCGAGTGCCCACAGAAAGGGCTCCAAGTGCCACCTTTGGCACCTGTGCCATCAGTTTGCCAACACTGTACTAGGAAGCCGTGCAATCTATCGCAAGGTTTTTCTCTGCTACTCATTTTTTTAGAAGGCACAACAACTTTCAAGTCACCCCACACATTATTTTTGATAGCGCTTGCTGCTTTAAAATCCCCCTTTTAAAGGATGAAAGATTGACTGTTGGAAAACAGTCAATGTTGGAAAAATGTGTTTGTGTGTCTGCGGGAATCCCTACGTAATGGCCTGAAAAAAGATCTCCCCCTCCAGCGTACCTACGTACAAAATGTACTGGACTAAAATATTACTTGTCACATGGGGCCAGCAGAAGATGAATGACACTGCCGGCTGGTACTTGGACATGGGAGGAGTATTGTTATGTCCTCGTCATGTCTGCAAGTAACAAGTTAGTCTATGGAACTCCCTGCCACAGGATGTGGTGATGGCATCTGGCCTGGATGCCTTCCAAAGGGGATTGGACAGATTCCTGCAGGAAAAGTCCATCCCAGGTGACAAACCATGATGGAGATGTGTCATCTCCAGGCTTAAAACCAGGGGGTACTTCAAGGGCCAGATGCAGGGGAGTCGTATCAGGAGACAGAGATCTAGTCTCGTGCGCTCCCAAACGCATCTGGTGGGGCTGCTGTGAGAACTAGGAAGCCGGACTAGATGGGTCTTTGGCCTGATCCAGCAGGGCTCTTCTTATGTTGTGAATTTAACGGGGAAACATTGTTCCTTGATACTGTGCTACTTCCAAATGTTGTGCTAGAGGGACTACAGTTCCCATGAGGTTTCGGTGCAGGGAAAACATGACAGTTAGATGGGTGGCCCTCCCCTATGAAGGCACCTCTCTCCTGAAGCGGGAAGCATGAAACCCACGTGAAGCATGAGGACTCTGCAATCTGCTGTATTCGTCTCCTTGTGCTAACTCCTACCTCACGGTATTTAGATTTTATTCAGGTCAAGGCCTCATCCTGCCTTGGCCTCCATTTGAATTTCATTAGCCGAAGCGGCCACAGAAACAGGCTGCATGAATGGAAGGGGTTTCCTTTGCCTCCCGCAACAAAGTGGAACAGAATCTTTCGAGAAATTGAACTTAATTGAGCTAGAAGCATCTGTTTGGACCCTCTGTAAAAAAACAAAACAAAACACCAACCAACAACCTTGCACTGTGGAACCTATGCTGAGTGGCTCTCTCACACAGCAAAAACCTTTTTCTGAGCAACAAAAAAAAAGGGGGGGAAGCCCCGCAAAGGCCTCTGGGAAATGGTGACATTGGTGCTTGACCCTTCACACCAAAAGTGGACCCAGGGATCATGCAGTTCCCTCTGGGCTGGACTGCAAATAAATTCTAGAGTGCCCATAGGCATGGTCCTTGTAAATGCAGAGCATCTTCTTCGTGGTCAGACAGGTGGGCCAAATTTTGCTGGATCCAGAAGACCCCCCTTTTCCCCCCATTTACACCGCAGGACAACAGATCGGGCAGCAAAGCGGGATCGGACAGCCGAACCCCACTTCCCCCCCGAGAAATCCATTTCTGGTTTCAAAAAGCAGAAGAGAACTGTGTGTAGGCTCTTGACATTCCAGGAGAGCGGCTGAGCATTCCCCTAAACACTCAGCACTTTTTTTGGGGGGGGGGAACCTCTTAATGGGACATGAAACCATTCCTGTTATTTTCTCCTCCCGCCCAAAAGAATTACATCACAGTCTCTTTTTCCTCTTCGACAAGGACTGTGGGCTTCTCTCCGTTGTAGAGTCCTCCTGAGCCGTTGAGATACTCCTCGTCTTTGTTGTACTGTTCGGGCCCCGAAGAAGGTATGGAGTTCTCCGAAATGGAGCCGTTTTTGACATATCCCGGGAGGTTCCGATGCCCGTTGAGGGCTCCTGGGATCAGTCTGGTGTTGAGGTGCAGGGCGACCCCTCCTCGGGTGGTGACATTGGTGATGCTGGTGTGGGAGACCATGGGTCCGTAGCTGTAAGTGGCGCTCCCACTGCGGGCTTTCCGCTTAAAGTCAAGAGCTAACGTCCATCGGCTCCACGACTTCTTAATCTCGGCTTGAACCTGTCGAGAAAGAGAAGAAACACGGCTCAGGGAGATGAGTCCACTAAGAACATAAGAACATAAGAACTAATTTTTCCCATTTGCCTTGAAATGCCCTATTCAGGTGGCTTTATGTTGGTTATTTTCTTGACAGCTCCTCACACTCTCTCACACAGCGTGTGTGCAACCTAAGGCCTGACAGATTTATTGTTCTGGAACCACTTTATAAGAACATAAGAACACAAGAAGAGCCATGCTGGATCAGGCCAAAGGCCCATCTAGTCCAGCTTCCTGTATCTCACGGTGGCCCCACCAGATGCCTCTGGAAGTGCACGAGACTAGATCTCTGTCTCCTGATACCACTCCCCAGCATCTGGCCCTCGAAGTACCCTGATTTTAAGTCTGGAGATGACACATCTCCATCATGGTTTGTCACCTGGGATGGACTTTTCCTCCAGGAATCTGTCCAATCCCCTTTGGAAGGCATCCAGGCCAGATGCCATCACCACATCCTGAGGCAGGGAGTTCCACAGGCTAACAACACGCTGGGTGAAAAATATTTTCTTTTGTCTGTTCTTACTCTCCCAGCCCTCAATTTGAGTGGATGTCCCCTAGTTCTGGTATTTTGTGAGAGGGAGAAGAGCCTCCCTCTATCCTCTCTACTTATGCCCTGCATTATTTTGTACATCTCAATCCCCCCCCCCCCAGGAGCCCTTTTTCCAGACTAAAGAGTCCCAAATGTTTTAGCCTTTCCTCATAAAGGAGGTGCCCCAGCCCAGGAATCATTTTAGTCGCTCTCTAGCACTGTTGGCCTTTGCTGACTGGGGAACCCTGGGGGAGGGGGCATGAAAGCAAAGCAAAGCAAAGCGTGTGGCTCATGCACTGCCCAGTTGTACTCAAAAAGTTCTCTCTGGGTCCTTGACAATTTGAGTGATACAAGATACACATTGTGCTTCTCCCCCAGTGATCTGGGTGCAGTGATCCCCCACCTATCGTAGGGGTTAGGGACCTGACCTGACCTGCAATAATTGAAAATCTGCGATATTCAGATGCAGGTTGGGTTGGGCCTGGGGCACCCTGCTGGGGGCTCTTGTACTTACCCCCCAGCCTGGCGCTGCGCTGAATGGGCCTGCGAGGGCCTTTCTGGGTCTTTTGGAGGCCCCAAAAGGGCCTCTCTGTGAACCAGAAGGCATTTCTGAGACCTCCAACAGCCCCTCCCGCCTTACCCCAGGTCTTTCCCCACTTACCCCAGGGGGGCCTTTTTCATATACTGTGGTCCTGCGATATAGCGGGACCGCAATGTATGAATTAGAGATGGGCACGAATTTAAAAAAATGGCATTTTGTTTGTCGTCATTTGGAGGGTCCGTTTTGGTTCGTTTCCGTTTTTCGCGAATTTTTGCAAAAAAATTCATTTTTGTTTTCGTTCGTTTTGTTACCATTTCGTTACCATTAATTTCAATTTTTGTGATTTTTTTAGGATTTTAAGCAATTCACTCATATTGCAGTAATGGAAACGAAACACACGACAAAATTTCCGGTGTTTCTGTTCGTTTAGTTTCATTTTGGAGACAAAATTCGTTTGTCGTTTTGTTACGTAACAAAACAAAAAACGAAAACAGAAATGAAATATTGTTCGTTTTGTGCCCATCTCTAGTATGAACCACGAATGGGCAGGGTAACCACTGTAGTCAATTTGCTGGCCGCAGAAGGAGGAAAGGCTTAAGTATATCTTGAGCTGGGGACTTGAGCCCTTTGGAATCAAACTCAGGCCGTGAGCAGAGTCTTCACTGCAGTCCTGCGGTTGAACCACTATGCCGCAAGGGTCTTGCAAGCTCTGGCATTGCAATTATGGGCGGGAAAGGTGGGAAGGCTCTAAGAAGTGCAAGCCGCGATCATAGCATGAGACCAGGTCTGGTCTGATCTGTGCATGCTTCACCGGCAGGCTTTGTGTATTGTGAGCTAGGAATGTTTCCAGGATTTAAAGCACTGATGAAGGAAGCCAGGTTGGCAAGTGCAGTGGGATATGATATGGGAGGCAGAAAGGAGGAGCCGGGGGCCTCGCATGATCCACCCAGACTGCATTGTTTCCAAGTCTTGGAGGCAGCCTTGTCAGAACCAATAAACCTACTAAATCGACATGCAAGTTGACCTTCCAAGTTCACATTGATCTCATTGATCTATTGACATGGGAATGAACAAGAGTTTATATATATATTGATGCAAAACCAAGCAGCCTTCTTCCCCTGTGTGTTCAGAAAGCTGCAAAAGGCCAGATTAGACCCTGATGGAGTGTGTGTGTAGCTGGAGAAATGTGTATTTATTTTCCCTCTGAGAGAATATCCCCCATCAGGCACCACAAGGTGGTCTGAAGTTTCAACAGGCTGCGATTAGAGAAGGACACAAACCCAATTTGTTAGTTCATCCCAGTTCGTCAAGATGGTAGCGCAGGTACTGCTTCTCCCCTCCTCTGCTTTCTTTGGCTCAACCAGACACTCCCCAGGCCCAGCGTGCTTGCTTCCTCCACCTCCTTGGTGGATGTTCCATTCCTGGCAACAGCTCAGGCTTCTCCGCCCTGTCCTATGGGCTGATCTCCCACCCGGACGACAGGGCGGGGCAGAGAAGTCTGTGCCCCTGCTCGTGACTGGGAGATTAGCCCTGGAGGTGGAAAGAATGGAAGCACGCTGGGCCTGGGGAGGGGCTGATCGGCCAAGGAGGCAGGGGAGGGGGGCAGCACCACCTGATGAGCTGGAATGCATCTCCAAACCATGATCCTTATCCACCAGTAGCTGTGACCTTCCATGACCCCACCAAGGACAAAGTTTGACTCCAAGACACTTACCTCCCCATTGCAAAAACAATAGATAATGGCCACAAAAAAGCCCTAGGAAAAAGAAGAAACAAAGAAAGATTAACCTCTCTCCATCATGGCTCAAAAGCTCACGGCACGGGGCTCCCCCACCCTATTAATTCCTCCCCAGGGGCTGTTGCTCCATTGATTGCTTCCATCGTGAACTCCCACAATGCCTCTTTGCATTGTGGGAAAACAGCCACCCCTACGAGGAAGGAATGGGCCTTGTTGAATCAACCCCTTTACAAATCCCACCGCCGTGATGGGTCTGCTCTAGCCCTAAATGCAATTCCGAAGCTTAAAAGGAAATAGCAGAACAGGATGGGAGGCCAGGGTTTTTCCTCCGCCTCTGCCACTTAGCAGCCGCTGTCCTTAAAGCTGGACCTCGGAGGAGGCGTGCCGTCCTACCTGGAACGAATTGAAGAGCATTTCATAGTGCATTTGAATCTGCCAGAGGATCCCTGACACTTCTGTGTACGGCATAGCCATAAAAACGATATAATGGACTCCAAAGAGAGGCATCAAGACCAGAGTGGATTTTAGCAGCTTCCTGCAGGAGAGAAGAACAAAAAGGGGGGGTAGTCAGAGGCGCTTGTCTTGCTCTCAACCTTCAGAGATGACGGGACGATTGGCCGGCTAGATTGGAACCCAACACCTTCCCGATACAGGGCGGCCTTTTTGTGAGTTGAAGCTATACCCCGGTTTTGCTCCCATGGAAGACTTGAGAGTATGCGGCTGGTAATTATACAGTGTTGGTTGTTTTGTTGTTGTTGTTGTTGTTGTTGTTGTTGTTGTTGTTCAGTCATTCAGTCGTGTCCGACTCTTCGTGATCCCATGGACCAGAGCACACCAGGCCTTCCTATCTTCCACTGCCTCCCGGAGTCTTGTCAAATTCATATTGGTTGCATCGATGACACCGTCCAACCATCTCATTCTCGGCCGTCCTCTTTTCCTTTTTTCCTTCCATCTTTCCCAACATCAGGGACTTTTCCAAGGACTCCTCTCTTCTCATGAGGTGGCCAAGGTACTGGAGCCTCAACTTCAAAATCTGTCCTTCCAGTGAACATTCGGGGTTGATTTCTTTCAGGATGGATAGGTTTGATTTCCTTGCAGTCCAGGGGACTCTCAAGACTCTCCTCCAGCACCACAGCTCAAAAGCATAGATTCTGCGGCGATCAGCCTTCTTTATAGTCCAGCTTTTCACTTCCATACAGTGTTCCGCCGTATAACAAATGGTTTGTATAACATAAAATCTGTACAACATAAAAAATTCTGGACATAGGGGAAATTTGCTACAGAATCGTCTAGAAATGAGGTGAATCTATACCACATAAAAATGGTTGCGATTAGGGATTGCTCTGTTTTCAATGCATTCCTATGGGAAATTTGTATAAAGGAAAATTTGCTTAACATAATTTCATTTGGAATGAATTAATTCCTTTAAACAAGGTACCACTGTAGTTTCAAGTTACATTTGCAGAAGGGAACATCCAATATCCAGTTAGCCTGCTAACACATGAAAGCAGTCAGGCTAGACACAGATGAACAAACTGTCCATAGCCAAACCTTAACTGACCTCCTGGATTTCCAAAACACATAGGTGTGAAAAAATATGTATTATTTCATCCAGCACAGAGCTTCGTATAGCTACCTTTCCTATGGACCCCAGTTCCCAGTGGGGAGGCCAGCTAGGGGATTGTGGCAAGTGTAGTCCACAGTAGAGATGGGCACGACTTAGCGAAATTTTCATTTCTGTTTCCGTTTTTCGTTTTTGTTACGTAACGAAACGAAAAACGAAAAACCGGTTCAAAAATGGAACGAAAACGGAAACAAAACGACTAATTTTGAGCCGTTTTTCATTTTTCGTTACTGGAAAAGCACTTAATGGAGCTAAATGGGAAGAAACAAAAAAATTTCATTTTTGTTTTTGTTTTTCGTTTTCGTTACGTGACAAAACGAAAATGAAAAATTTTGAAAACTAGCTTATGAAAACGGAAACGAAATGAAACGGACCCCTAGACGAAAACAAAAACGAAAAATTTTTCTGAGTCGTTCCCATCTCTAGTCCACAGCAATAAAAATTTTTCATGTCACGATAACAGAATTCAATGGCCAGCCTGGCACTCTGCAATAAATTACCGAGCAAGATACACCAGGCTCCTTCTTTGGCATCCTTTAAAAAAGGTGTTAAAACCTGACTGTTTAGGGATGCCTTCGTCAATCGCTAGGGCCTGTATCACTTTTTTGTTTTGTTTTGTGATTTGTACTTATTATTAGCTGTCCTATGCCTCTTGCCAATTTTTTTAAAATTGTTGTTGGGTATTTTCCCCTTTATTTTATTATGATTGTCTTCTCATTTACTTTTATTATCTTGTGGATCTCTTGTGGTTTTAGGTGAACCGCCAAGAGTTCCCTCTTGGGAAATTGGCGTGGTGTATAAATATAAAAATAAATAAATAATAAATAATTAGGATGATGGGACACACCATGAAAGGAAATTAGCATGGTGGGACATAGTGTGATTTTTAAGGCTCAATCTATTAACTGCACTAGAGATGGGCACGACTCAGCGAAACCTTCGTTTTTGTTTCGTAACAAGAACGAAAATGAATTTTTTTTCAGAAGCAAAACGACAATGGAAACGAAACGAAAAATTTTGCTGTGTTTTTTGTTTTCGTTACGGCAGACACATTGCATTGAAAAGAATGCTAACGAAATGAAAATTTTTCGTTTTTGTTTTGTTTTTTTGTTTTGTTTTGTAACAAAAACGAAAACAAAAATGTGCAAAAAACCCTGAAAAACGAAAACGAACCGAAATGGACCCCTAAACGACAAACGAAAAATTATTTTTTTGACTCGTGCCCATCTCTAAACTGCACCTTTTCAGAGTTCGCCAAACGCTTATCTAAGGAATGCAATTGCCTAGTCAAAATAAGCCAAGTTGGACAGAAATTGGACAGCTATCATTGGGCAATTGTTTCATGTGACCTCTGGAAACGGCTCGGAGCTGGGAAAAAAAGTCTATACTTAAGACTATGAGAGATTGGCTTAGAATCTGGCTTCAAGATGTAGACAGTTAGAAATTAAACCTAGCTAGCCTAAGCCTTGAAATTTTCATAGTATTAAACTAGTAAGAATATGATAGTCTCAGACATATTGATATACAGTATTTGAAAATTGCTAGAACTTGGGTGAATAGATAAAATATAATGGGTTGGTGATGTTTATTATTTACTTAATCTTATAGATTAGATAGGATATTTTAAGTCCGACTTGCTATCTTCACCCTTTGTACTAGATGAAAACAGATACAGTGGTACCTTGTATAAAGGAATTAATTGGTTCCAAATGAAATTATGTTAAGCAAATTTTCCTTTATACAAATTTCCCATAGGAATGCATTGGAAACAGAGTGATCCCATTTTTATGTTGTACAGATTCGCCCCATAGGCAATTATGTTAAGCAAATTTCCGCTATCTCCAGAATTTTTATGTTGTACAAATTTTATGTTATACAAACTGTTTGTTATACAAGGGTCCACTGTATAAATGTATGCCTATCATATATTGAGCTAGACAAACATATTTTAAAGTGCTTAGTAAAATGATTAAATAGGCTAGTTTAATAGTGTACTTTGTTACTTTCACTTTTTGTACAAGATGAAGATGGAAATAAGTAATGATAAATACAATGATGGAAAAGAAACATGTAAATGTGGAATACTCCAAGCACTTGGGCTGAAATATTGGGAGAATACTTGTATTGGAACTATGTAACACGGCAACACATAAGCAATTTTTCTGTTTTAACTTGTTATGTTTGGAAAACTCAATAAAATATGTAAAAAAAAGAAGAGGCAGTTGCCGCAAAAAAGAAAAGAAAAAAAGAATATCATAGCCTTTATTATTTTCAGGTAATATTATATGATTGTATCTGATTAGCATTTTTATATTTTTCATTGATTTTATGAGTTGTTTTTTTCATTTTTGTAACTTGGAATAGCGAATAAAGGGATTTCATTGAATTGATGCTCTCAGATCAATTTTTTTCTTTGAAAGAACCCACAGGAACTCAGGAAATTCTCGGCCAGAGACGCTCCTAGCCCTGAGTTTTGTTACAGTCGCAATCATGCATGCAGCGCGAGGCATGGCGCTCTGTTTACATGAGAAGAGCGTTTTTAACCCTACATGAAAGAAAAATAAAAATGCCAAAGCTTTTCTCAAAATTCTGGACTGAGAAAAAGGCAATGAGTGATCAACGATGTGTCATACAGATGTTTTCATTTTTTAAAATCCCAGGTGGTGCATTAAAACGTTCACAGAGGGCTGGGAAGCATCTAAAACAGATCAAACAGGCCAAGGCTAAGGCCCAAAGCAGCATATCTCTCCCGATACCCATGGCCTGGCTCTCAGCAAAGGTCGTCTTTTCTTTCTGATAAGTTCCTGGCAACTGTATTGATTACTGCAATGCGCTTTACGTGGGGCTGCCTTTGAAGACGGTCCGGCGATTGCAACTGGTTCAGAATCGTGCTGCGTGGCTGGTGAGTGGCGGGGCCGCCAGGGAACACATCACACCGATTCTGTATAACCTTCATTGGTTACCAGTTGCCGCCCGAGCCGAATTCAAAGGGCTTGTTTCGACATATAAAGCCCTAAACAGCTTAGGACCGAGATACCTGAAGGACCGTCTCCTTCCATATGAACCTACCCGGCAATTAAGATCCAGCCAGAGGGCCCTCCTGAAAGAGCCATCCCTCAAGGAGGTGAAAGGGATGGCTTGTAGGAACAGGGCCTTTTCGGCAGCTGCCCCCAGATTATGGAATGCCCTCCCAAGCGAGACCCGCCTGGCGCCAACATTGATGTCATTCTGGCGCCAGGTAAAAACATTCCTGTTCAATAAGTCTTTTTAACTGATTATTGTGGCTCCTGGTGGCGATTTTAGTGCGGTGTTTTAATATATTGTATTTATTGTATTTAAATGTTTTCTGGTTTTAATTTTATTGCAATTTGAAGTTTTAATTGTCTAAATTGTTTACTTGGGTTGTGAGCCGCCCAGAGACCTTTGGGTAGTGGGTGGCATAGAAGCTAAATAAATAAATAAATAATAAATAAATAATAAATAAACTGTCACTCCTACTCCGGCTGCCTCTGAGGCCAAATCCCCGAGACCGTTCATCACTCCCTCACTAAGCAATTATTCCTTCTTGCCTCTGGATTCAAAGAGAGCCCCTTCCTCTCTGCTGAGTGCTTCCTTTCCTCCGCTTTAGCCTGCAGGAAACAGTTCATTATGCTTTGCTGTTGATCTGCTCTCAGGCCGTTAAGTAATAGAACATTCTCATCCTTTCTACTACAGAGGTCTCAAAGAAGGTGTTTGAGACTAGAAGTGGCAGTCAGTGAGAAAGGGGTGGACTATACGGGGAACTTGAAGCCACTCTCCCCTGTGATTCTCCGTCCTCGTGTGTGAAATCTCACCCCAAACTCAAAACTCTGAAACAAGGGCTAAGTTGGAGAAAGAGGAAATGCTGAAGATTAGAGATGGGCACGAAACAAACAATTTTTCATTTCCGTTTTTGTTTTTTCGTTTCGTTACGTAACGAAATGACAAATGAATTTTGTCTCTAAAATGAAACAAAACGAACAGAAACACCGGAAATGTTGTCGTGCATTTCGTTTCCGTTACTGCAATATGAGTAAATTGCTTAAAATCCTAAAAAAAATCACAAAAAGTGAAATAAATGGTAACAAAATGGCAATGAAACGAACGAAAATGAAAACGAATTTTTTGCATAAATTCACAAAAAACGGAAATGAACTGAAACGGACCCTCCAAATGACAAACGACAAACGAAATGCCATTTTTTTTATTCATGCCCATCTCTACTGAAGATTTATTGGACGAACAGTGCAATGGTTGAAGAGCTCGGATGGGTGTCCCTCTTGGACAAAGAGGGTGGACTGAGGAGATGTAAAGTCCCACCATCTGCTCTTATAGGAAGCGCAGCCAAGCACTGGAGGAGGGAGGCAGGCCATTTGGGTACACCCACGCCCGTCCTTCTGAGATTCCTGTGGCGACTGGCCGGCATACAACACGGCACCGCAGCATGTCACAACACCACACAGTTCTCCAGGAGGCACCTCAGAAAACAGGGGAACATCTGGGATCATTTAAAAGCTTCTCCTCCCGACCGAGAACATTCTCTGCCTGGAAATGATGCTGACTCCGAAAGGGAGGAGGGAGGGGAGGGGGTTGCCTGGCCAACCGTTGCCGTGGTACCACATGGAGGCAATTACTAAGGATGCGGGGCACCCGCCACGGAGGAGAGGCAGCGGGCCTTTCCCTCTGCTGGCAAATGGGAGCCGCTGGGTTTGGGAACTGGAAAAAATAAAGCCCCATAAAAATAGCAGAGTGCCTCCAAACCATAATTAATAGCAAGCCTCAAACAGCATGAAATAAATCCGTAGGTAAATGATAGGCCTCAACGAGGCCAGGGAATAAACTCGGCCATTTTGGGGGATGGATGGCAGCCTATGCCTCCCCTCCTGCTGCAAATTGAACATTTTAGGTCCAAGTTCTCAAGCCCCGCCTTCCCCTACCAGGCAAACCAGGTCATTTTGACAAAATGGGAGCTTTTTACTTGTCAGCCTCACTTCGACGTGGCGGGACAGTGGAAACTGAACGCGGCATGGGTACGTTGAACGCGAGAAACCCCACCTCCCTCAAGCCTCCTAACCAGATGGTGGTGTTTTATTTTGATGAGGGACTGCTAGGAAAGAGCTTTAGGGTCTAAACACCTGAACGGCTGATTCTGTTTCTAGAAGCGGTGCTCTCTACAAATGAAAATAGGGTCTGTGTGTTCATCTCCATGCCTCCTTCGAGTTCCGTTCTGCTTGCTTTTGTTTTGTCATTGGCCTGTCATGAGGTAGCATGGCTTTGTTTCTCACGCCTGGTGCCTCAGGAAAGTGGCCCTGAAAGATTTCCATGCTAGGAGGGATAACACTGTCAGAGCAAAAGAGATATATTTACCTCACTATGGATTCTAGCCTTAAGAAACCGGAAGCCAAATATTTGGATGGTTGGTTCAATTTGTTTGTGAGTTCTGCATAGACATTTCGGCTATTTTAACACCCTTTTGAGTTTCCAGTTGCTGGATCCATCTGGTGCATTTTCCCCCTTGGACCACCTTTCTTGTTTCTTCTGGAGATTTTTTTAGAATATGAGTCAGAAGACCTGATTCGAATCTCTGCTCAGTCATGGAAACTCACTGGACAGAGACGGTTGTAAAATCTCTTCTTAAGTGGATCAGATAAAAACCAACTCAAGTGGCAGTAAGTGGAGTGTGACATGATGGCACACCGCAGAGGGTTGCCGGTGACTTACCTATACTGTTGTCTTGTATCGCATCTCCCTGCGTTTGTCTCTCGAAGCTTGGTTGCCAAGACTCTGATGATTTTGATAAAAAGAATAAAATTTGCCTGGAAGAGAAAGACATATGTAGCCTCATGGAGGTATATCTTGGCTTCTCTCTTCACAGAATATAAAAAAAAACCCCAACAACAGCAATGAGTAAAAACACTATATAAATAATTTGTTGTTGCTTGTTCATCTCAAATTATAGGATTGCAATTACTGCTTGAATTTTTACAACCCTGTATGCTGCCTTGAATACGTGTGGCTGGGAGGTGCCTTTCTGGGCTGGGCTGGCTGTCAATCTATCCAGCACTAACCAATCGTTCCCTCCTGCCTCTGGATCCAAAGAGAGTCCCGCCTCTCTGCTCAGCCTCCCTCCCCACCTCTGTTGTCGTTTGGAAGCAGGTCAGTTGGCTAAAAGCAGTCAGCCATGTTTTTCAGTTTTGCTGTGTGACCTGCTCAACTGTAAGCAAATAAAAACTTTTATTCTTTCTCTTACTAAGCTCTCAGAGTAAGTTATTGAGAAGGTAAGTGCCAGTTGAGGAGAGAGATAAAAGGGGGGGAACTTAAAACTATTCTGCTCTGTTGCTCCCTGCATTTCTGCTACATAGCTAGAGGAATTTAGCCAAAAGTTCAGAACCATGCAACAGTAGAGCAAACCAGGTTCCTCTGCAAGTACTCAGACCTACTTGGTGGTTCCACAACTCAAGAGAAATCATGAAAATGGAAGCCAGATTGCCGTTTGCCTTTCTGTTGCATTGCACTTTGTGGAGAGAAATATGTGAATGTGTGAATGGACCTAGCACTGAGAGCGGGAAGGATTATACAGGTAACCCTGAGGCAGGGCAGTAGCTTTGCAGGCTGATGGTTCAGATGCAGGGGGAGGTTCCCCGCTCTAACTTTTGACTACAGATCCCCAAATCCACTGGCCACCATGGAAACTGTGGGGTTGCCTCCCAAACTCAACCAACCAACCAATTACTGTATTTTCCATCTATAAGACACCCCCATGCATAAGATCCCCCCCCAACTTTCCAACCCAAAATTACAGTTTCACAACCGCACGGTTCTTTTCTCAGCTTACTTCTGTGTATAAGACAACCCTCAATTTTTAGCCTAACCATTTTAGACAAAAATATAGTACTTGTACATGGGAAAATACTGTAATCGGCTTTGTCAAACTCGCATTGGATGAAGCCAGACCAAATGTATAAGGAGTTTTGAAGACTTACCATCACAGCGGTGAGGATGGGCACCTGAACAAACCACTTGAAATAGCCGGCACTTAAATCCCAGCACCTGCAAAAAGTAAAGGATAAATGTACACACACACACACACACACACACACACAGGCGGTGCAATCTGGGCATCTCCCCCCCCGCCCCTTTTGCTGCAGCAAAAGGTCAGGCTTTCTCCCTGATCTAACCAAAAATCTGGACACTTGTTGCTTGCACAACCTACACATCTTTTTGTTGTTGTCGTTGTTGTTTAATCACAGTCTAGAGATGGGCATGACTCAAAAAAATAATTTTTCGTTTTTCATTTTTCGTTTAGGGGTCCGTTCGTTTTTGTTTTTCGGGGTTTTTTTGCACATTTTTCGTTTTGTTGCGAAACGAAACAGAAAAAACAAAACAAAAATGAAAATTTTTCATTTTGTTAGTATTCTTTTTAATGCAATGTGTCAGCCGTAACGAAAACGAAAAACACGGCAAAATTTTTCGTTTCGTTTCCGTTGTCGTTTTGCTTCTGAAAAATTTTTCGTTTTCATTTTCGTTGCGAAATGAAATGAAAAAATGAAAACAAAAATGAAAATTTCGCTGAGTCGTGCCCATCTCTAAATCACACGCAAGGCAGCAGGAGGGCTTCCGGGTTGGTCCTTCTGCTTCACAGGCATGGCCCTTGTTTTTCACAACACAACTATTCCTGAACCTTTTATGCAAGGCCTGGGAATGGTGGGGAACATGCACATGGCCAACTCAGCAAGCAAAGAGAAAACATTTGGGCCTCCCCCCTCCCCCCACGGATGGATGTTAGACTGCATCCAGGATTGCCACAGTAGTGATTTCTGCCTAAGCAGGATCCTAGATGTATAGTAATATCCCCTTGGGAGATATTAATAAGCACCCAGCCATCTTCCTGCACAGGGTCTGTTGAGAGGCACTGAACCCCCATTGTGCAGGAATGCCCCGGATGGGGAGAAGAGTGGATCTCATGGGGCCTGACACAGAGGAAGCTAGCTGGCATCTCTTTCCCCAGATTAGCCAAGCGATGCCATGGAATGGGATGTAAGGAAATAACAAGCTGTTTAGTAATCCATCATCAAGACCCTCACTAGGTGACACGGCCACGCCACGTACGCCCTTCCCAGGAACTCATCAGCCTATAGCAGTCTGACACATAATCACCTCACATCTGATGCCCCGCCTTTTACAGCTAATAAAAGTGTCTGGCCTCATGCTTGCAAGAGATTGCAGTTGCATGGAGGCCTGGCTGTTGAACCCAACCATATGCGTCTGTGTAGAATCATTACTACACAGTTGCCCCCATCTTTCCATCAACAGAACGCCGATTTATACCGGCAGTAGCCCAGACTCTGCCCACAAGCCACATTCAATACCTGGCTTGAGGTTCACTCAGCCTTCCACCTGTTGGAGGTCAGTATAATGAGTATCCCCCCCTCTGTATGTGTTTGTGTGAAAGTGTAGCCTGTATAAGTAAAATGCAAAGCACCCTGAGAATGCTTTAAGTGCTATAGGGAGGTATATAAGCAGCACACTTCCCTCTCTTTCGTGAAATGTAAAAGAAGCTACTCTGATTGAGACCCACGTGAGGGCCATTTGATAGCACCCCAAATCGAAAGCATGCGTGGCCTAAGGGGAAAAGGCAGAGGTTCATGTAGTTTTCTATCATAACCCCCCCCCCAATACGTACAAACACACAGTTTTACACTCATCATCATTATCGTGATGATTAATGAAGAACTGTCTGCGTTCATTACAGTGTCATCATTTCCTTCCAAAGTTCTCCGAGATTTAATTCGAGATGAATAGCAGTTAGCTAGACAGTACTTTCAATTCATTACAGAATGCATTTAAATGAATTTGGAAACTCTTCCACATTGAGATGGAAGACAGAAACTGCCAGAGCTTATTTAATAGAGCAAAGGCTTAAATAACAACGGAGGAGATTGATTGACAGCTCAGGGAATTAACCCAGGGGAAGAGCTTGTAATTAAGAGTGATAAAACCTTCTTTGTCCCTCTGATTCAAAAGAGAAAAAGGTTTGTTACAAAATGTGTACGGCTCTGGTTTTTTAGGTCGAAGAGGTGCTGGGGACACAGAAGTGACCTCAAGTGCCCATGAGCAGAGCTCAGGCTGTCCCAAATAGAGATGGGCACGAACTGAACCACGAACCGACGTACATGTGCCTGCCCGACAGCTGAGTGGCTGGTGTATGTGTACAGGCAGCAGGTCCAGCTTCCACGTAAGAAGCTGAGCCCTCTGACTCTCAGGACATCGGCACAACCCCCCAAAATGAACCACAAAGTAGTTCATTCTTCAGGGTTGGTGGGTGGATTGGGACAGTTCGCGATTCTTGGTTGGCACGAACCACGAACCATTGCGAACCACCAGTTTTCCAGTCCATACCCATCTCTAGCCCCAAGGCAGAGTACAGCGGTACCTCGACTTTTGAATTTAATCTGTTCCGAATGCATGCTCTTAAGCCGAACTACTCTTAAGTAGGGGTGCCTATCTAAAACAATTGAAAAAATAAGTTAAAAAATTAAAAATGAAAAAAAATTGTTAAGTCGAGCAGACCATATCTAAAATTTGTAAGGTGGCAGTTAAAATGTCAAGTTTTCAGCTCTTAAGTCGAATTGCTCTTAAGTCGGGGTACCACTGTACCTCTCAAAAGCTGGCACCAAGGGTGGATGATTTCTGCCATCATGCTCTGCTTGCCGTCTGCTCCCCATTGGGAACATAATTCTGGGGTTAGGCCAAATCCAGCATGTTGCTTCGTAACGCTGTGTGAAACCGGTGTTTGTGTTTCTCGCGCCACCAGTACTTTTTAAGAAACAGAGTTTGTAAGTGCCATTTACATGCATGAAATAAGGACCGCATCACCCCAGCAAAGCCCCGCTGAAGACTTACTCTGTGTCTGCTAAGGTTGCCCGTAAGCTGGCCCAGACTGTGACAAATACAGCAGGGAGTCCTGGAAAGGGAGGAAAAAAAGGATATTGTGTGAATGTCCGTCTTTGCACTTCAGAGGAGGAGGCAGCCCCGCCAGGTGGGAAAAAGCTCTCAAACACCACCCCTCCATATTTCTTTCTCATCCCCATTGCAGTAACAGCAGAAATCAAGCAGATATAATACACTGAGTCCAGGATGGACATGGGTTTGTAAACCCAGCCATTCCCCCATATCCACGCAGCTCTCAAGAGATCATGACCAATTCTTTCTCAATAAAAAAGCAAGGGGGTTCCATTTGGTGACAATGGCTCCATTTTCCTGAGTTTGAACATAAATTGCTTTCTGGGGACCATGGATCTCTGACCCACCAGCCCCAGCCAGGCTGGTGAGGATGATGGGGGGAGAGACTGGATGCCCTATGAGATGTGGGGCACATTGCTTGGGAAAGAAGGACCCAAGCTCCACAGAAGCATGGCCATGAAGAGAATAATAGAACCAGGAAGGGGACTCCAAGGACATCGAATCGAACCCCCTGCTCACAACCGGAATCTGAATCAAAGTGGAAATGGAAGATGATTATCCAATATTCTTTTAAAGGCCTCCAGTGTTTGAGCGCTCACCACCTCCCCTGAGGTCCTGGGCTCTGTTGTCGTACTGCTCTAACAGTTAGGAAGGTTTTTTGAATATTCAGCCGAAAACTGGCTTCCCATCGCCCGAGACTGTCATTACATGTCCTGCGCTCTGGGGTGATCGAGAACAGATTTTGCCCCTGTAAGGCGGTTACTTCACATCCTTCTTTGTTCCACAACTAGTTTTGTACCGTGACAGCGTTGGTCGCAATCACGTGGTTTTCTCCCTGTTTCAGTGTCCCCATGGTAGCGACAACTTGCCTCATGGTCTTCTACTGTGACAAACACTGAATTTGTCTAGCTTCCTTTTTCCTTATTTGGGGGGCTTAATTTTTTTTTCAATATTTCGCTTCTGAAAAGTCAAAATAAATAAAAAAAACTGGACAGTTTTCTGAGAGAAACGAATGTTTTGTTGCGTGACAGTCGTTACTACACGGTGTCTTGTCTTGGAACAGAAAGCAGGAACAAAGAGTGACAAGGGAAAACCCAACCCCAGCACCAGGTACAGGATTGTCGCGGTGGGCACCTGTTCCAGGGGCGTGGTCAAGACAAATTTTAGTAGTTGCGGACGGACATGAAGTAACATTTTTTTGTACCACTCCTAAGTGCAACACTAACAGAAACAAAATGGATGTGAAGTAACCGCCCAAGACTACCTTTCAAGTAAGTGCTCTCCCTTCAGACTTCTTTTCTCAAGGCTACACTGGTCAAATTTCCAGACTCCTCTTCATCCATGGACAGAATTCAGAATACGAGGACAATTATGAAGGAAACCCATAGTTCCATTTTTTAAAAGGGGAAAGCCAGGGAGGACTGAGAAGATGGAAGCGCTCTCACTTAGAATTGCTCACCCCGCTTTGGAGCTCCAAAGAAGACAAAGCAGACATTGATTTGCCTTAGCCCAAATCAATGGTTATTCATGTTTTGCAGCAAATAGAAGGTGGCATCACAGGTTATGCAAAGAATGGACCCTATTCCTCCTTCCTTGCTCTTACATCCCCAGCCCTTTATTGCCTCTCCTTTTCTGATTGTCCCCATCGACACTGCAAGCTCCTACAGGCCGAGACTTGAAGTTTTTTTTTAAATAATTATTTTTTCGGTTCTGCTGCTGGTTAAACTGCAAACAGCCACGCATGCAGACGGGACTACATTGCTGCCTTTTGTGTTCATGAGCTGCGTGCGTGTGCACTCACACAAAAAAACACACACATCTTTCCATATAGCAGCGCAAGTTCCGTGGGGTGGCACCGCTGGCATTGACTTCTATAGTATCCACATTGTATGCGCTGTGCACCTCCAGTCCATACACACAGTGTGTACAATGCAGGTCCTATAAGGCCAGGTTATCCCAGGGAAAGGGTGCCGTTTCGAGAGCTGAAGGGTGAGCAACACTTCTTCCCATATATGGCCAGAGAAGGTATAGACTGTATAGCGCCCAGATAGGTAGCATTTGGGTTGGTGGAATCAGCTTTGGCGGTTACTTCACGTCCTTCTTTGTTCCGTGACTAGTTTTACACCGTGACAGCATTAGTCACGATCACGTGGTTTTGTCCCTGTTTCAGTGTTCCCATGGTCGTGATAACTTGTCTCGTGACAAGTGTTACCTCACAGTCTTGTACCGTGACGAACACTGAATTTGTCTAGCTTCCTTTTTCCTCTTTGGGGGCCTTTAAAAATTCTTTTTCGATATTTCGCTTCTGAAAAGTTAAAATTTAAAAAAAAAACCGGACACAGTTTTCTGAGAGAAACAAATGCTTTGTTGTGTGACATTCATTACTACACGGTGTCTTGTCTCAGAACATAAAGCGGGAACAAAGAGTGACAAGGGAAAACCCAACCCCAGCACCAGCTACAGGACTGTCGCGCTTAGCACCCGTTCCGGGGGCGTGGTCGAGAGAAATTTCAGTAGTTGCATGACGGACATGAAGTAACATTTTTTGTACTGCTCCTAAGCGCTACACTAACAGAGAGAAAATGGATGTGAAGTAACCGCCTTTGCGTTTATGTTAGAATTTCCAAGATTGAGTAACTAAAAAAAATCAGTGACCAGGAATTGGTTTTGAATAGCAAAACAAATGGAATTTGCAGTCCCTTCCACACACACAAAAACGCCACGCCTCATTCCCCCGAACATTCTTCATCTCAGTGGTGTAAGAGACAAACAATATGCTACAGAAGATGACCCATGAATAGACAACAGGGTTCCTAAAGTGCAGAGAAGGTCCAATGGTCACAGCAACAGCTTTTAAAAAGACACCTCCCATAATTTGCAAATCAGCTTTCTGCGTTTTGCAGTTGGAAAGACGAACCAGAAGATCCTGGTTCAAATCAAAGTTGAACTTTCTCTAGAAACAAAAAAATGGTAAAACGGAGGCTGCCTTCCTTTGGGCACATCACGAGAAGGTATGGCGAGGGAGAGGTAGAAAGCAACAGGGAAAGAGGGAGGCCAATTTGTGAAGTGAATTGACGGAGTAAAGCAGGGGTCCTCAAAGTTTTCAAACAGTGGGCCAGTCCACTAACCCCCAGACACCACTGGGGGCCAAAAAAAGAGAAAAGGCCGACATTTTAAATTGTCCCACTTGGCTGCAGCGGGTGGGGGGGGGAGTGGGAGACCTTGCTATGGCCCTCCCACTTTGAACTATCCCACTAGCTAGCATGCCGATCATCTGGGTAGTGGGTGGAGGGAGTGGGGGAAGCGACAAAGCCCACCACTTTGAACTGTCTCTGCAATAGAAGCAGCTGCAGAGGCTTGCTTGCTTGCGAAGCAGGGGGTAGGTGTGTGTGTGGGGGGTCTGCAATTGGTCCCCGGGGCCAGATTCAGGACCCTGGGGGGCCGCATCCAGCCCCTGGGCCTTAGGTTGAGGACGCCTGGCGTAAAGGAAGCCACAGTCTTAGTGGCAGATGTGTGTCGTTCATTCATAGGGGCACCATAAGGCTGAGGCAACTTAATGGCACAGCACAACAGACCAAATCAGGAGATCAACGCGGGCTTCATTTCCAAGAATCACCAAGAATCTGCTTTAAGAGTGTCTCTGGGACACCAATATAGTCAAGTATGACCAAGTCCTTCGCTGGTAGATTTGAGAAAAAAATCTTGAAATAAAATCCTTTGAGGATGATAAGGGTTGGTACCTGTTCAGGCGTTCCTCAGATTACGTATTTTAGAAGAGAAACAGCAGCATTCATAGAATCATAGAATCATAGAGTTGGAAGAGACCTCAAGGGCCATCCAGTCCAACCCCCTGCCATGCAGGAACCCCCATCACAGTATTTCTGACAGATGGCCATCCAGCCTCTGCTTAAAAACCTCCAAAGAAGGAGACTCCACCACCCTCCTTCATGGCAGCATCTTCCACTGCCGAACAGCAATAACTGTCATGAAGTTCTTCCTAATGTTCAAATGGAATCTCGTTTCCTGTAGTTTGAAACCATTGCCCCGAGTCCAAATCTCCCAGTCCAAACCAGTCCCCTCTTCAATAGGACATCCTTTCAAATATTTAAACATAGCTTCCATATCCCCTCACAGCCTTCTTCCTGCAGAGATGACCCTCTTAAAGAAAAGGTAGACCACAAATACATAGAATAAATGGCTGGGAGGCCTGAAGATGTTCCTGGTGAACACTTAAAGTTGTGGTGAGCCAAGAATGGAACCTCCATGACCAAAGAGAAGGTTTTCCCCTCATCTGAGCCTGGGAATAGGAAGATGCCAGCATTTCGCCTGAAACTTGACTATCAAATGTCGCTTCTGCCCCACCGTCTTGTTTTAAATTAATGGGTTTATTGATAAGGTTACTACTCCTTGAAAGAAATCTGAACCCAAGACAGCTACAAGTTTTGACAGAGTTTGGCAATTTATTCTCCTGTCTGAAGAGAGAGAGAGAGAGGGGGGGGAGCTCAGCGGCTGTAGTGAACGCACGAGGCGTTCACGGGGAAAACGATCAGACCAAAAGACGGAACCAATTTGATAGTGAGCTGGCATCAGGATGCCCCCTGTTGCTCCTAATGGGCCGGTGCTATTTCTACCGGTCTGTACTTCCTGCCCTCAAATGGCTTTGTGGGGAAACCAATATATTTTTGCTAATGACATGGTCCTCTCTCCCCAAGAGCACCGAGAATTGGCCCTTTCCTTCATTGTCTGAATCCCAAGGCTCAAGGTCACTCTGTCCTATATCCCAAATAACCTTTCAGGGTTTCAGATATCGTTGGGGAGGGGGAGGGGAAGGATGCAGGAACAGAAAAGAGGGTGGGGAGGGAAGTCAATGTTTTATCGTTTATTTTAGACTATTTCTTCTTGGATAAAGGACCCAAGAGGGCTTACAGAATGAGGGATAATATAGAATCCAGTACAATTAAGACACGTTCAAATATCGAGAACAGGGAATTGAGGAGCATCTTACAGCACTAAAAGACAACATTACATTAAAGCTACAAGAGAACGCGAGCAGTTCAAGGGGAGTCAAGTTCCATGTAAAGTTACTTTAGTGACTCACCCCAGCCGAATAACGTGAATCCCCATAGGTATTTCTTCTCCGAGAAGAAGGCCATGAAGATGAGGCTGTGGAGGTAGAGGCCTTCCACCAGGATCCAGTAGTAATTGGTGGCCAGAAAATAAAGGAACAAGGTCACGGCTACCTTACAGCCCACCTGAGAGAAGGTGAAAGAGGAAGAACATCTCGGTTAGCAGCAAAATCTTGAGAGCCCTCCGAGGGTAGCATGGAGGACACCTCAGTAGCATGATCTCCCCGCAGGTTTAGAAGGACCCTAGAATCGCAGAGTTGGAAGAGGCCTCGAAGAGGCCTTCTGCTCAAGGGCAGGAGTCGAAATCAAAGCACCAATGTCAGGCGGTGGTCTTACTTTCTCTTGAATGCCTCCCGCATTGGAGCATTCACCGCCTCCCCTTGAGGTCATTGGTTCTGTTGTCATACTACTCTAACAGTTAACTGTTGTACGAAAGAGAAAACTTGTCCTATGCAGGAAAATAGGTGTTAGTAACTGCAGTCTGAAAAAGGTCAAAGCTCAATGATTCCCACTAGAGATGGGCACGAAACGGAAAAATAAAGTTTCATTTCGTTTTGTGCTCACCCTGTTTCATTTAATTTCGTTTCTTATGAATTTTTTAAAAAAACTTTCATATGAAATGAAATGAAACGAAATGAAACAGCTCCCCTGGGTGCTAGAGGCACCAGATTTGGTGCCTGGGGGCCATTTATAAAGGGCTCCTGCTGAGCTGTTATCGGCTGGACCCCTTTAATACGGGCCCAGTCGGCATCAGAGGGATCCCCTGGTACCAACTGGGCCAGGTTTAAAGGGGTCCAGCAATTATCAGCTCGGCAGGAGCCCTCTGAAAACAATGAAACAAAGCGGTTCATTTCAATGCAAAAATGACTGTTTCATTTTGTCTATAACAAAATGCTCTTTCCTCATTTTGTTTTGTTTTATGATGTAACGAAACGACGAACAGCATTTCATTTTTCATTTCCTGCCCATCCCTAATTCCCACCTAGACAGAAGCAACAGTGATCAGTTCACACAATAGAACAGCTAACGACACCCATCAACCACAGACAAGGATCACTGCCACCCCTAATTGGAGTAAAACTTCTTAATCCCTTTATCACAACACAGTGATTAACACCTATTCTCCTGCATAGGACAAGTTTCCTCTTTCCCACAACTTTAAAAAAAGAACACCCACAGTCTCACTCACTCTATATCCCAGAGCACAGAGAGAACTCCTAGTTCCCTGAGCTCCTTGCCCTCTGAAGATGCCGGCCACAGAGTCTGGCGAAATGTCAGCAATAAAAACTTCCAGAACATGGCCAAACAGCCCGAAAAACTCACAACTATTAAATTGTATGTTGTTTCTCCCTTTTGAGAATATGCAGACGGGACTCATCACACCCTGAATGTGGAAAACATTATACTTGGCTGGTTTTCCTCCTAAAACAGAGGATGGGGGTGGGTGGGTTGCTAACAGCAGTTTTTTCTTTCTTAACCCCAGCAGAAGAGAGCACAGGCATGGGATTTAGTTGAGGGATAAAATGGATAAAATGATTGGATAAAATGATTAAAGCTTCCCATCTATGTATGGTGGTGGGCTCGATGCAAGGAAACACCATTCACATCTGCACTGTGGACAGCACTCAACAGGGACTGGATTAAATCGAGGGGGAGACCCTGGGAAGCCAAAGAAGCAGAGAGCTGTATCCAAAATGGGGGGTAGTGCCATCTAGTGGTTAAGGCACCACCGCAACCTGTGACCTTGAACATAATACCTCCTCCCACCTGGTTTTGGCAGCTAAGCAGAAGACAATCGGGTCAGAATGCGGATTTGGCTGTAACAAAACAATTGTCTGACCCAATCCCAGGCAAAATCCATAAGTTCTGGGCTTTTATCATATCTATGCAAAAGGGCATAAAAAACCATATTTACCTTTTAGTTATTTATCACCAGCATGCATGGTAAGTTAAGAGAACAGGATACCACAATACTCTTCCTACTCTAAGGTGCTTAAAAGGAAAAGGAAGGAAAGGGGTGAACCGGGGAGCGATATGCAAAGAATTATTTACGGTACCACATGGTGTAGGGAATGAAGCAAGAATATTGAAGCGGAGGAGCAGGAAGGGAGGAAGACCCAACAGGAGATGGACTGAGGAACTTATGGACTTAAGGAAGCCACAGGCTCAGCTTTGCAAGACCTGAGCATGGCTGTTGAGGACAGGACCTTAACGGCGCCGGCATAATGCAGAGGTGACTTAATGGCACTTCCTTGGACCTTCTTCCCATTTCCTCAGAGGAACTGCATGGGCCCACAAACACTTAGTTCATCTTTAGGGTGCTACCATGTTTTTGTCCTATTTATTTTTTAATTCTTCTTTTTTTTCCTGATACGTTGTGTCAATATCCAGAAATGCCCTAGTTGGACAGATGTGTCAGCTGTGGTTTTCTCCACATTTGAGGGTTGTTTTTTAAGATCTCAGGTACTTCTTTTCCAAATATGAATAAAAAAACCTGTGCATATTTTGGCAATTGTATCAGAGAGAGAGAGAGAGAGAGAGAGAGAGAGAGAGAGAGAGAGAGAGAAATCAGGAATAAATTGTTGCCTCTCCCTCAACTAGTGTTCAACCAGGTTTCTTTTACTTGTTGACTTCAGAAATATTTCCCATCTGAGGGAAATATCAGGCACTTTTTGCAGCTACTCCTATGGCCTAAAATATACAAAAAGAGGCCCATAGCACTGGAGCAGCTGCAGCAGGGTTACCTTCTCAGGTGACACCTGCCATTTAAAAAGATTTCTGGAAAAATTAAGAATATATGATAACTTGCAAAACGAATTTCCAGTGATGACAGGGGGGTTGGATTTCAGCCATAGGAGCGGGGGACGTAGGGATGCCTCAGCGGCACCAGCTTCATTATTTACTATCCAAAGGAGTTTTTAAAACTACATGTAGTACAACATCTGAGAAGGAGGTTATCTCCCACAGGATGGATGTGGCATTGATGAGGTTCTGATGGGTTTTTGTCTAGACGCTTTGGAGCCAATGTGAGGGGAGAGAATAGACACTAGAAGAAAGTTAATCGAAACACATTTCTGAAGCCTGTACGAATTAGGGAGTGGTATGGATCCAATGGCAACAGGGTCGGTTGAAGACTGAGGTTCAAACCCAGCAACCGAGTTTTACAAAACTGAAATCTTGTTAGTGTTCTAGAGACATAATTCAGGCAGAATCCCATGTCCGAGAAGCAGGCTTACAAACTGAGCACATGCTTGTGCCCTGAAGACTCACTCAAAAAAACAAGCTGATGTGCAAACACCCCGAGTGGGAAGACCCCCCCCCCCGGCTTGGTGACAACTACACACATTGTTTGCGCTCAAGGAACTGCCTCTTTGAATGACAGGTTGAATGTAATGAAGAGTTTGGCCTACTGAGGCTGAAGCAGTCATTCTCAACCTGTGGGTCCCCAGATGTTCCTGGACTGCAACTCCCAGAAACCCCTTCCAGCACAGCAAGTGGTGGAGGCTTCTGGGAGTTGCAGTCCAGGAACATCTGGGGACCCACCAGTTGAGAACTACTGGGCTGAAGGAAGCCACCCAGAAGAAACAGGATCTTGATCCTGACAGTTTAGAGAACCATCTGTTAGATCTGCTTTGGTTTGGATTCCTGCCATGAGCAGGGGAGGGGAGGTTGGACTTGATGGCCTTGGAGCCCCCTTCCAACTCCAGGATTCTAGGATTCTAAGATTTCATAAGGAAGGAGAAGAGCAGGCCAGATGCCCGTCTAAGTCATAGAACTCAATAATATAAGAACATGGCTTGATATGGAGTTAGAATCAAGCATGTCCAAACACCGGCCCTCCAGATTTTTAGACCACAGCTCCCATAGTCCTTTGCCATTGGAAATACAGGCTTGGAATTCTGTGGGTTGTGGTCCAAAACATCACGAGGGCCGAAATTTGGACATGCCTGCGTGAGACCATTGGTCCATCTACTCAGGGTTTGGCCATGGTGGTGGGCAGCCGTTTTCCCGGTTTCAGGCACAATTCTTTCCAAGTTCTACCTGGAGATGCCTGGTATTTCTTGCTGGCCTCTCATGCTTAGCTTCTGGGAAGAAACAAGGTCAGCACGTACAGGGCACTATCTACCTTTTCCCAACAGAGAGCAGCTATGTGCTTCCAGAAGTGGACACTTTGGGTGTCAAGGCCATTATCTCTTCCCAGGGTCATGGTCTACCACTGCTCATGCGGTGAGATAGCGGACAGCCTCTAAGCTGCCACATGGATCTTCATCGTTGGGTCTGATGTTGACGCAACATGCAAGCCCAGAGCTTAACAGGGAACAGGGACGGCGGCTGGAGGGGAAACTCACAAGAGATGACTTGTCAGCCGGAGGCGGCTCCGTGATGGACTTGAAGTCTTCCTCTGAGATCCGCTCCATCTCTTCCAGAGCTGAGCCGGAGTAGAGGACCGCGTCCTTCACAAAGATGCTGATGGCTCGCAGCATGAAGGAGACGAAGAGGTGCATGTGGATGTAGTTCCGCGTACAGTGCAAGCGCCTGGATCCAGACGGAGGAAGCAGAGAGGAACAACTTTGGATTCTCCCCCATTTTCTGAGATTGCTGACAGACTCCCTCCACCCCTGGGCCCCTCAGCCCGGAGAGAGATACCACCTCACCATCGCCTACCCGGGCAAACATGCAAATGGATATGGCAAATACCGTAGTCAATGTTTCACCTTTGCAGTTAAAACAAACACGTACACAAACACATTCCCCTCCCCCCAAACAAACCCTCAAACAATATCAAAAGCTTGCAGCCTCCACCCACACTTATCTCAAGCTGTGTCCCTCTTCTGGTGGGCAGACAGCGCTTCAGTTCCACACACCAGAAGGGCACAGGTGCAAAGGCGGTGTCCCTCAAAGCCCCTGTACTTGTCAAGGGAAGAACTCAGAACACCATTGTCTCTAAAACCTTGTCATCTTAAGTCCACCAGCACACAGTGGACTCAACAGCGGGAATGGAATAGAGAATATTTTAAAATCAAGTTTTCTGTTTTATCTCTCTGAGGAGGTGCCATTCTGGACTTTCACCACCTCTCTTTCTAAACCTTATAATTAGAAATGGGCACGAATAAAAACAAAAATGGCATTTCGTTTGTCGTTTGTCGTTTAGGGGGTCTGTTTCGGTTCGTTTCCATTTTCCACGAATTTTTGTAAGAAATTTGTTTTCGTTTTCGATCATTTCGTTACCGTTTCGTTACCATTTATTTCATTTTTTTGTGATTTTTGTGATTTTTTAAAAGCAATTCACTGTATTGCCGTAACGAGAACGAAACGCACGACAAAATTTCCAGTGTTTCTGTTCGTTTTGTTTCATTTTGGAGACCAAATTCGTTTGTCGTTTCGTTGCGTAACAAAACAAAAAAACAAAAACGAAAACGAAAAATTGCTCGTTTCGTGCCCATCTCTACTTATAATAATAACAATAATAACCACCTCAGAACCCCAGAGCTTTTATGGTCCCTGTGGACCCTACCAGTCCAGTCTACCCTCAAGGAAGGACTGCGGGACCGGGGGTGGGGGGACACGAGCAAAGCAAAAGTAAAGCAAAGTGTTACATTATTTATTTATTTATTTATTTATTTATTTATTTATTTGCATTTCTAGACTGACTGATTTCTCAAATAGGGACTCTGGGTGGTTTACACCAAAGCAAATTAATTAATGATTACAAGCAAATGAAACAATAAACAGCAAATATAAAAATATATTCTGCTTATATACCACCCCATACCACCCGTCTTTGGGCAGTTTGCAGTTTAATTACAGTATGCAGGCTACACATTGCCCCACCCCCACCCCCAAGCAAGTTGGGTACTCATTTCACGGACCTCAGAAGGATGGAAGGCTGAGTCAACCTTGAGCCGGCTACCTGGGATTGAAACCCAGGTCGTGAGCGCAGTTTTACCTGCAGTGTAGGCATTTAACCACTGTGCCACAAGGCTCCTAACTGAACTCCCAACCTCCGGCTCTCCAGCCAGAGAACTAAACCACTGTGTTCAACAGCAGTTTATTTATTTTTTATTTATTATAAGATTTCTATTTCCCCCCCATCTTCCCGTAGGAACTCTGGGCAGCTAACAGCGGGCCAATCAATTCAGCCAAATAACAATAAACAGCATAAACACACACATCAACAATTTAAAAACAGGATGCGCACCCTTGGCATTAAAAAAAAAATCTGGAGCTAAACTAAGCAGATAGCGGAGGGAAAAAAAAAACTAAGCCAGGTCACCAAAGGCCTCTCGAAAGAGCAAGGTTTTTAAAGCTCTACGGAAGGCCGTCGGGGACTCTGCAGAGCACACTTCACTAGGTAAACGATTGCTAACTAAAGCAGTCCCTTGATGGGGTAACACTGTCTGGAGATCTGAGCAGCCCCTAGAGATGGCTGGAAGATCTATGCAGGGAAGGATCACAGCCCCTGATTGCAGGCTGGGTGGAAACTGGACCTGGTTCCAATCTTGAACCCACCATGTTAAGTCTGCCTCTGCCTTGATCCTCAACATAGGGGGAAAAAACGATAGACTCACGTCAAATCACGCATGCTTGCATATGCGCAACGAAAGGCCAACCCTCAGACAAAACCACAGAGGAAGAATCGGTTCTCCTTACCTGAAATACCCTAGGATAAGAACAGCGATGGTCAGGGACCCCAAAGAGATGGAATAGCCAACAGTATAGATGAGATAAAGGCGGTAGAAGACCTCCTGTAAGAAGCATATGGTCCATGCTTAGCCTTGAGAATGTTTTATCTCTTTTATTTATTGAATTTTTATACCACCCATCTGGCAGCATGGCCACTCTGGGCAATCAATGCAACAAAATACAATACCATGCCACCACCACCCCAAACAAAGATATAACTCATACAATAATGCAGTGATGGCAAACTTTTTAGAGACCGAGTGCCC
>JAHTLZ010003129.1:665344-687256 GCA_023846285.1 Phrynocephalus versicolor | reverse complement strand
GTGTGTGTGTGTGTGTGTGTGTGTGTGTGTGTGTGTGTGTGTGTGTGTGTGTGTGTGTGTATAGGCTGTACAGTATAAGTCTCAAAATCCTTCACTGTGCTGTGCTGACGTATAAAGTCCTAAATAAATAAATAAATAAATAAATAAATAAATAAATAAATAAATAAATAAATAAATAAATATTTGGTGACCACCAAGATTTTTTTTTTGTCCAGTAAAACCAGACTGCCTGTCGGTTCTGTTATTAATGTTTCATGCTTATTGTTGTTTTGAGCATTTATTATTGTGCTTGCATCATTGTATTTGGTGATTTTTAATTTCTTCTTCATTTTTTTCTTATTGTATTATTGTAAAACTAGCCAGAGTTCTGGTTAGAAGATGTGTATTATATAAATAAATAAATAAATAAATAAATAAATAAATAAATAAATAAATAAATAAATAAATAAATATTTTCAGACTCTGCCAATCCAGAAAGTTTATAATCATTCTCTTGCTTCAGAGTCGGTCCTGTCCCTTCCAGAAAGTGTTGCTTCTTTCCTGGTGGAAGCAGCAGCCGACACAAGCAATGTAGTCTTTTTAATGACATCTCTGGTTTCGAATCCCCCCCCCCACTGGAGGGCACAAATTCCTTTCATCTCCAGAAGGTTAACCTCAGCCCAATGACATCAGAATCCCCAAAACCTGGGAATGTTTTCCTGGCCGTACCCAGCTGCCGCTGGAACGGAGCGCCTGCCAACGTTAATCTGTTTAGAAACTGAATAAACAGAAAAAGCAGGAGCTATGATTTTGTCGGAGCAGCTTGTGGGCCTGGGTTGGAGGCAGGGCCCAAGCTCTTACCCGGCTCTGTGTCACAGATTTGGGGAAAGAAGCCAAGGGTCTCAAATGTTCTAGCTCCCGATGTCTTGCAAAGTTTAGTTTTTAGAACGGACTTACAAAATATTTTATCAGTGGTTTTTCTACTTATTTATTTATTTATTTATTTATTTATTTATTTACAAAAAAATATTTCCCCACTGCCAAGAGGTCTCTGGGCGGCATACAACAATGTATTAAAAACTATAAAACAGTAAAATTATTAAAATTGCAAAATACAATGCAGTTAAAACAACATACAATACATATTATGAAACCCTGCTTGCTGCTCATGTGTCCAGCCAAAAAAAAATCTAATAAAAACGCTGGCTGAACAGGAAGGTCTTTCCCTGGCACCGAAAAGCCAAAAGTGTTGGTGCCAGGCGGATCTCCGTGGGGAGGGCATTCCAGAGTTGGGGGGCAACCACCGAGAAGGCCCTGCTTCAACATGCCAGCCCCCTTATTTTGTTAGCTTAGTTTTATTTGTTCTATGCTGTTATTCCCACTGCATTTTGCATTTTGTATCCCACTGCAATTTGTTCTATATTGTTATTCCCACTGCATTTTGTATTTTTTGTGCTATCTTCTTTATATTGGGTTAGTGTTAGTTTATATACTCTTTATTACTGTAAACCGCCCAGTGTAGGCTTCAGGCTAGATGGCGCGGTATACAAATCCAATAAATAAATAAATAAAATCCCTCAGCCCCACCCTATTTGGCCAATGCTCAGAGATGACGCAAATTCAAGTTCAAAACAGCCGAAGGGCTGCTCTGTTTGTACCCATGATGATGTAAGAAGGAAGGGATCATTCTTTCATGGTAGAACCTCATGTGGTGCCATACATCTTCTTATCTTCTTGTTGTCCATGTCATATTCATGAAGTTTTCCCAAGAGAATTCCCCGGCCCTTGTAGTTGTATTGTCCAAATGACCAGTTGGAAAAGTCCCATCATTTTTATACTACCACTCCCAGAGCCCAGTAGGATTCTGGGAGCTGTAGTTTTGTTTGTTTTGTTTTTAAGTTTCCCATCCATGCCCTGAAAAAGTTGTTTGAGAAAGAAACATTTCCCCTCACTGGCTCTCTTAATACTAGCCAGGGGAATTCATGCACTTGTAATTTTTAAAAGTAACTTTTCTAAGTTCTGTGAACACAGCCCTGCATGACCCAAGATGGGTGACTGACCACTTTGGACGGCACACCTGAGACCTTGCTTAGATTGCCGGATGCAAGATGCAGCCCTTCGGCAACCTAGGTACGATGATGGATTTCGCTCACCTTTTCGCTGGTATCGATGGTGAATTTGGGGCATTCGCTGTAGTTCGCCCAGGTGCGGTTGGTGCTGGGGACCAATTCCCAGCTGCCGTTCATGTCACAGCGCCTATAGGCGTGGCCTAAGGAGGAAGGAAAAAGAAGCGTTTAGCGATGGAGTAGAGATGGGCACGAAATGAACAATTTTCTGTTTCTGTTGCCGTTTTTTCATTTCGTTAGCTAACGAAACAACAAACGAATTTTGTCTTTAAAATGACACGAAACGAACAGAAACACCAGAAATTTTGTCGTGCGTTTCATTTCCGTTACTGCAATATGAGTGAATTGCTTAAAATCCTAAAAAAATCACAAAAATTGAAATAAATGGTAATGAAATGGTAATGAAATGAACAAAAACGAAAACATTTTTTTTGCAAAAATTCACAAAAAACGGAAACGAACCGAAATGGACCCTCCAAACGACAAACAAAATGCCATTTTTTGATTCGTGCCCATCTCTACGATGGAGGGACAGGGCAGCGAGGCCTGACACCTGTGATTGTCTCTAGCTGGGGGAGAAGGTGGGCGCTAAAGTGAGGGGTTTACCATCGTGGTTGAAGTCATAGATGTAATCTGGGCAGGGCATGGAGACCAGCTTCCCTGGGGTACCTTCTGGCCAACAGATGAGGTTGTCCCATTCGGGAATGCAGTATCCATCTGCAAAAGAAAACCAAGCGAGGGCAGTTGGCACAAATCACAATATTTATTTATTTATTTTTGCATTTACATAAGAACATAAGAACATAAGAAGAGCCATGCTGGATCAGGCCAAAGGCCCATCTAGTCCAGTTTCCTGTATCACACAGCGGCCCCACCAGATGCATCTGGGAGCTCATGAGACTAGATATCTGTCTCCTGATACCACTCTCCTGCATCTGGCCCTTGAAGTACCCTGGTTTAAAGCCTGGAGACTACACATCTCCATCATGGTCTGTAACCTGTGATGGACTTTTCCTCCAGGAATCTGTCCAGTCCCCTTTTGAAGGCATCCAGGTCAGATGCCATCACCACATTGTGTGGCAGGGAATTCCATAGACTTACAACGCGCTGGGTGAAAAAATATTTTCTTTTGTCAGTTTTTACTCTCCCAGCCCTCAATTTGAGTGTATGTCCCCTAGTTCTGGTATTTTGGGAGAGGGAGAAGAGCTTCCCTCTATCCACTTTACTCATACCCTGCATTATTTTGTATGTCTCAATCATATCCCCCCTCAGGCGCCTTTTTTCCAGACTAAAGAGGCCCAAATGTTTTAGCCTTTCTTCATAAGGGAGGTGCCCCAGCCCACTAATCATTTTAGTCGCCCTCTTCTGCACCTTTTCCAGTTCCACTATGTCTTTCTTGAGATGCGGTGACCAGAATTGTACACAATACTCCAGGTGGGGCCTTACTATTGTTTTGTATAATGGCATTATAATGTTGGCTGTTTTATTTTCAATCCCCTTTTTGATAATCCCTAGCATGGAATTGGCCTTCTTCACCGCTGCCACACATTGGGGAGACACCTTCATGGAGCTGTCCACCAACACACCAAGATCTCTTTCCTGATCCGTCACGGATAACTCAGAGCCCATGAGTTGATAGATGAAGTTTGGATTTTTTGCCCCAATATGCATTACTTTACATTTGGTTACATTAAAACGCATTTGCCATTTCTCAGCCCACTCCCCCAGTTTGGAGAGATCCTTCTGGAGCTCTTCACAATCTTCTCTGGTTTTTACCACACGGAAAAGTTTTGTGTCATCTGCAAACTTGGCCACCTCACTGTTTATCCCTGTCTCCAGGTCATTTATGAACAGATTGAAAAGCACCGGTCCCAGGACCGAGCCCTGGGGCACAGCGCTTTTCACTTCTCTCCATTGTGAAAATTTCCCATTGACACCTACTCTTTGTTTCTGGGATCTCAACCAGTTCTCAATCCATAAGAGGACCTGCCCTCTTATCCCCTGACTGTGCAATTTTCTCAGCAGCCTTTGGTGAGGGACTGTGTCAAAAGCCTTTTGAAAATCCAGATAGACTATATCAACCGGTTCACCCAAATCCACGTGCCTGTTGACCTTTTCAAAAAATTCTAAGAGGTTTGTCAGACAAGATTTACCCTTACAGAAGCCATGCTGATTTTCTCTCAGCAAGGTTTGTTCTTTTATGTGTTTTAAGATTTTCTCTTGGATGAGGCTTTCCACCATCTTCCCTGGGACAGATGTAAGGCTAACCGGCCTGTAGTTTCCCGGGTCCCCCCTCCTTCCTTTTTTAAAAATTGGTGTGACATCTGCTATCCTCCAGTCCTCCGGCACTGTGGCCGTTTTAAGAGACAAGTTGCATATAACCGTTAAGAGATCTGCAATTTCATTTCTCAGTTCCCTAATAACCCTTGGGTGGATGCCATCTGGGCCCGGTGACTTGTCAATCCTCAATTTATCAATTAGTCCTAAAACCTCCTCTCTTTTAACCTGTATTTGATTTAATTCTTTAGTCAAGAGGGGCGGCTGAGGCAGCGGAATCCGCTCAAGGTCCTCTGTTGTGAAGACAGACGCAAAGAACTCATTCAATTTCTCTGCAATGTCCAAGTCTTCCTTAACCTCCCCTTTTCCTCCCTCACCATCCAGAGGTCCAACTGGTTCTCTGGCAGGTTTTCTACTTCTAACATTTGTCTACTGCGACCAATTTTCCCCAAAAGGAACTCTGGGTAGTTTACATAAAGCTCCATAATAACGAACAAGAAATAATAATAAAGATTAAAAAATAATGCAAAGGGGGTATGTCACAACCCTTATCCAGAAACATGCTTTCCCCTCCTCTCTTGGAGCGTCATTTTATTTCAAAAGGAACTCATAGTTTTTCTCACAACATTGATGATCACCATTTTGCCCCATGTTACGAAAGCATTGTGCTGTTGTTATTGGAAGTGTGGCCGCTACCACACTTCCTTGAGCAGCCACTTTTTATTTTGGATCGCCTTATCTCCTCCCGTGGTCCTGTGGTCGCTATAGCGGTTTGGCAGTCCGCACTTCAGCAGTTGCTTAGCAGCCGGCTTCCCCGTTCGCACTTGGCTGAACCGCTTTAAACTACGACAGGGAAACGGCAAAAACAGGGGGTAAAACTAAAAAAAGGCAGTGTAGTATGTCCGCAAATACAACTAAATCTCTTTAAAAGGGGGTGCAGGAACCGATTAAAAAAAACACCACCCCCAGTGGTTGTTGCAAGAAAAAAACGACACAGCAGTCAAAAATGGGCGTGGCCAAGGGGGCTCTTCAGAAAAAGCGATTTGAAAAACAGACCGTGATTTTTAAGGCTATTTGTCTTTATGGAAAACGCGTTTCAAAGCTAAAGTGTGGTAGTGGAGATTGGCAGAGATAAACTGCCTAGTTTCCCCCTATCTGGAAGTTGAGTCATGTGTCTGATTCTCATACTGCACCTTGAAAATACCTCGCTGAAATGCAAAAGACAAAGCACACATTCGAATGCTTAAACCTACAGGATTCTGGTTGACATGCTTTTAATCCAAAAATAACTATATAATGTTGCACACTACACCCAGAGTAATTTAGTAAATACTTGCTATGTTATTTTCAATGGAACACGTTCTTTGTAACATCTATATTACCCTCGAAAATAACTAGTTAGATATGGCTACACTACTGGTAACTATTTACATCCATGTTATAGATCATGTTCCTTTAAATTCTGTGGTTATTTCAATGAGATTATTTAAATTCCTCTTCTCTAATTGTTCCAGCCAGCCACCTGTGGTCATTCCAATATCTTCCGTTCAGACGTTTTGGCTAGTTTTAACAAATCTCTTTCAGTAGCTTGAGTAGAAATTGTCGGGAGACTACCAGGAAAAGGCCAAGGCATGACATTTCATTTTTTTAGCTTCAAGCACGGGCCGTGAAGAGTTCTGCTAGGACCTAGGCCTCTTCTTTGCTCACCCCATGCCCTTCCAAGATGGCATTTTAAAAGAAAAGGATACTTTTCTATACATGCGTTTTTAAACGATCGTAAACCACCTTGAGTTCTTTTATTGGAAGAAAGGCAGGATAAATAAACTCAGTAACTCAGTAACTAACTACAGTGGTACCTCGGATAACAACTACCCCGGATAATGAATAATTCGGATAACAACTGCAAATTTCCGGGTATAGGGCTGCCTCTGATAATGAATTTTCCCTATGGGCTGCCTCGGATAATGAATCACAAATTCCTAGGTATAGGTCTGCCTTGGATAACGAATTTTCTCTATGGGCTGCCTTGGATAATGAATTTTCCCTATGGACTGCCTCAGATAATGAATTTCCAGCATGCATCAGTAAAAAAGTTATCCCAGGTGACATTGCATCTGTACCTTTAAAGTGCACTTTTTAAAGAGTTTTGAGAAAAAAAACCCAGGTGTCTGTGCCTTTTTCCTGGGCTCCAGAATGGATTAAACGGTTTCCCATTCATTCCTATGGGAAACTACATTTCGGATAATGATGTGTTTCGGATAACAACTAACCTCGGAGAACGAATTACCGTCGTTATCAGAGGCAGCACTGTAATTGGATGCTCTACCCCAAGAAAGTCTGTGAAGATTCTCAGTTTATCTGGAAGTTGTGTCCTGGCGACTGGACTTCTTTTTCTTGAGAGATGGAAACGTTTCGCTTTTCTCCGCGGAAGGGCACGGACTTACATGATTTTATTTCCTGCCCAGCAGACCCAGTTGCTTGGAAATGCGGCAGGAGAAGGCCCCCAGAGACCCTGATGGGAAAGAGGCCCGGGGATGAGGTTTCCATAAAAGCTCCTAGCGTTTCCTGGCAAAACCCTGTGCAAAATGTTCTTACTAGCATCCACACGCGCACGCAGGGCCCTGTCGGCTTGGCCTCAGCCATCCCACCACCTTCCCGTCCTGGTATGCTACCGGGAAGGTGGTGTTGGGACGATGGGATGAAGACATCGCTCCTCGCCACCAGCTGAGGCCGGCTGTTTGCTTTCTCCGATGGACGCGCCTCCGTCAGGCCGCTCCAGGGAGCAGAGTTCAGGACAAGGAAGTCTTTCTCTGCCTGGGGCCCGTAAAACACGGCTGGCTTTGTGGTGACCCCGAGACCCGGAGGGCCTGACCAAAGCCAAGAAGATTTTTTTTCCTTCTCCAACATACGTTTTAAAGCAACTGAGAAGTAGGAGTGCTTAACCTGTTTTAATTATTCAATGCATTTTAATCGGTTTTAGCATTTGGTTGTTTTTTTAAAAAATGTATATCCCACTGTGGCTGCTTTCACACGACCACTAAAATCCGCCTCAAAGTGCTCGCAGATAAGGAGCATAAAATTGTTTTCCCACGAGCAGTGGACTTTTTTTAAAAAATAAAGTGTGACCACGGCCACTTAAGCGCAATTTTCAAAACGCGACCGTGGGAAGACTCGAACCGCGACATCAACCATGTGATGTGTGTGATCTGGATCAGTTTGCCGCAGATTTTAGTGGTCTCATGTGAAAGCAGCAATGTAGTTTTAACTGTACTCTTTTCAATACTATAAGCCCGGATTGAGATCCCTTATCAGGAGATCTCCCCGCCCCCCTTGACTAAAGAATTAAATGAAAAACAGGTTAAAAAGAGAGGATGTTTTAGGTTTAAATGATAAATTGAAGATCAACAAGTCACCGGGCCCAGATGGCATCCACCCAAGGGTTATTAAGGAACTGAGAAATGAAATTGCAGATCTCTTAACGGTAATATGCAACTTGTCTCTGAAATTGACAAGCACAAAGAGATATAAAAATCCTGCAGAGGATAATACTTTAATCAGAAGCAGTACTGGGCATTAGTTAATTCAGCCCGTTCCTTTACTTTGGGGGGAAAAACACAGCAAATTTTGAAGATCCTTACTACAGATAAGCCTTCCACCACTTTGCCTTCCATCCTTCCGTGGTTGGTAAAATGAGTACCCAGCTTGCTGGTGGTGTGTGTGTGTGTGTGAGTGTGTGTGGGGGTAATGTGTAGCCTGCGTACTGTAATTAAAACTGTAATTTTAAGACTACTTGAAGTGGTATGGGGCGGTATATAAGCAGACCACTTTTGCATTTGCATGGGGAGATTGGTTTTGCAGAAGAAGCAGGTTGGCCCCGACGGCTAGCTATTGGGAGAAACGTGACACTAGCTGAATAGGCCACTTTTAAAAGTTGAGAAAGTTTTTAATATTTGCTGGCTTTCAATTATTCAGCCGCGTTTTAATCAGTGTCTGGTTTAATTGCTTTTTAATGTTCAACTTATTATGTTTTTAACGTGTTGATTTGTTTTGCTTACAGGCCACCTTTCTCCCCGCAAGGGGACGCAAGGCAGCACACACGATATGAAAAGGAACAGAATTGAAAACAGAATAAGTTAAACGTTGAAAAAGAAAACAATTAAGCCAGACCCTAGGAAAAAAATATAATTGAGTAATTAAAAGCAAGTAAACATTAAAAGCAGGCCTCTGGGGATTCATTCATGGTTATTAAAAGCCTTTTGCTGTCTTCCTCGTCTCTCTCCAGTGTTTCTACAAAACGCAAGTCCTGCTGCTCCTGAGTCGCACCTTCAAACTCTCTGCACAGGCCCGTTTGGCTGGAAAACAAAATGTCAACAAGATCCCAAGGTGTTTGTCCAGGAACGCAGAATATAAATCACCCCGAGGTTACTCTGGCCTGGCGAGCCAGGCACCAGAGACCGCAGCTGTGGTCACTCCATTACGGGAAGGACAACCAGCGGCTTGGAGAGGAACCCAGGGAGCACATCTCAAAATATTTGCGGGGGTGGGGGTGGGGAGAAGGAGAAAGCTATGCACCGTGACTTCGGATGAAAACCAGACCTGTGCCCACCCCCCCCCCCCCCCCCTGAGAAAGGCGGGTGCCCGGGTGCCCTCTCCCTCCCCCCCCGCCCCCCCCCTTGCCAGGATTTTCTGACAGGGCTTGAATGTTATGCCAGGAAATTGCAAATTTGCTGTGAATGTTGGCTTCAAGCAAACTTCGGTAGCCGATTCAGAGGAGACGCGGAATATCGGAAGGCTTCTGACCGCCATCAAAGCAGCACAGAGGATGTAGCTACAAATAGGCACACACAAACACCCCCCCAGGCTTGTGTCAAACACACACAGAGAGATGCGTGTATGCACGCATGCACGCATGCATGCACGCACACATTTCACAAGGTTTAGCTGCTGCTTTCACCATAAAAATGCAACTCTCAGTTTTGCATTTGGACGGAGTAATTTCCAGATCTGATCAGCTAGTAAACACAGAAGAGATTTGTAGGTGTTCACTTCTGCAAAGCTGGAGGCTCGCTAGTGGAGACATATTTGGTCCGAGGGATTTAGACGTCTCCTGAGCCAACTGTCTCTGATCTTGGGTCTTGGACTATAATGCCCAGAAGTCCTCACCGCTACCTCTGCTGACTAGGATTTTTGGGAGTTGTCGTCTGAGAACATCTGGAGGACCAGAGTTGGGGACCATAGCACTTAGCAGAAGCAGCTGGCTGGGTCAACAGAGACAGATCTTTGTAGATCAACACTTGATGACACATGTAGATCTTTGTAGATCACCTTCCTGTACTCTGGATTAAATGGGGCAGCAAGCAGGAAACAGAAGGTATTCTGATGCATGGCAAATGCCTGCTTGACATACCTGCCTGAAACTGTCACTATGTGCCATCATCATCATCATCATCATCATCATCATCATCACCACTAGAGATGGGCACGACTCAGAAAAAATTTTTCGTTTTTGTTTTCGTTTTCGGCTAGGGTCCGTTTCGTTTTGTTTCCGTTTTCGTGAGCTAATTTCAAAATTTTTCGTTTTCGTTTCGTTACGTAACGAAAACAAAAAAACGAAAACGAAAACGAAATTTTTTTCGTTTCTCCCCATTTAGCTCCATTATGTGTTTTTCCAGTAACGAAAAACGAAAATTGGCTCAAAATTAGTCGTTTCGTTTCCGTTTTCGGTCCATTTTTGAACCGTTTTTCGTTTTTGTTTCGTTACGTAACGAAAACGAAAAAATGAAAATGAAAACGAAAATACCGCTAAGTCGTGCCCATCTCTAATCACCACCACCACCACCACCACCACCACCACCACCACCACCACCAACAACAACAACAACAACAACAACAACAACAACAACAAAACGTGTCATGAAGTGAATCCGACTGTTTTCTGGTTTCAGATTTTCTGGGTAGGTAACACTTCCAGGTGGTCTCCCATTCCCTCCTTCAAGGACTGTGCAGCTTGCCCAAGGCCACCTAGGCTAGCAGTACTACCAGGAGACCCAGTGGGGAATCAAAACTCCCAACCTCTGTCTCTGTAGCCAGAGACTTATAAACCACTGAGCATTCCAGCCAACCTTAAAATCATGTGCTATTCAGACCATTGTCCATTTTATGAGCCTATTTCAGACCAGGGTGACAAGAGGTCAAAGCTGACTATAAGATGGAGGACTCATACACTAGCTGTATTCAGACTGATGAAGCTGTTTGGATGAGCAGTGAAACGTTTCTATCAATCAAGAAGAAGAAGTCCAGTTGCCATGACCCAACTTCCAGATGTGGTGTCGAGTCAATTCTGACTTGTAGCAACACTTTTTGGGGGTTTTCTATGTAGACAGCAATCAGAAGTGGTTTAGTGGTTCTATATTCTTGGGGGGGGGTTGTCCTGGGACTATGAAGCTGGCCCAAGGCTACACAGGGTGGCCCTTCTCCCATGAGGAAACGAACCCCCATCCTCTGGCTCTGCAACCACAGACCTCAACCACTGAGCTTTCCCCGGCAGGACTTGTCTTCCAGAGGCTTTCAGATCACGACAATTCAAAGGCCCACGTTCTGCTACTTTGTCCAGCAAATTGCACTAGAGTAGCCCCATTGAATCAGCTGGGATATGGTGCATCAACTCCTCTGTAGTTCCCTTGATTCCAATGGACCTACCCTAGCTGCACCTGACTCCACAAATTAATTGGATTCTAGCCGTTGAGTCACAAGATGTGGTGATAGCATCTGGTCTGGATGCCTTCAAAAGGGGATTGGACCGATTCCTGGAGGAAAAGTCCATCCCAGGTGACAAACCATGATGGAGATGTGTCATCTCCAGGCTTAAAACCAGGGTACTTCAAGGGCCAGAGGCAGGGGAGTGGTATCAGCAGACAGAGATCTAGTCTCGTGCGCTTCCAAATGCATTTGGTGGGGCCACTGTGAGATACAGGAAGCTGGACTAGATGGGCCTTTGGCCTGATCCAGCAGGGCTCTTCTTATGTTCTTAATTAGCCATGTTGCGATTCTGGCAACCGTTGGCCTGAAATAATGAAATGTTTCCACACCCTGAGCTCACCTCCTTCCTATCTTCCATTCCAAATCAGGAAAGGAAGAGTTCTCGCCGCACAACTGATGATAGTATGCAGTTGTGTGTGTGTGTCTGTGTATTTTAGTGTTGCATGTGAGGTGTGCATGATTGCTCAGTTCTCACACACCTTACCGCAGTGTGCGGCCAGAGGTGTTAGATGTACACCACGGTGCGCCTATTTTAATCTGTTAAATATTAGAGGGTAGCTTTTGCCCAAGCAAATATGGGGTTTTATTTGGGACAGTGGGGAGGGCACCAAACCTTCTGGCAGTCCTCTTCTATCCAGGACTGGCACACTCTAAACATTTGCCGCTCATAATAACAAGCTTGTGTGAATCTCCCGTTCTTTTCTCCCTGCTCCGCAAAATGTCCCTTCGTCGTTTCCAAACCATCGTCAACATAGGCTCCTAATTCATAAAAGCACCGGGGTGTGTGTGTGGAGAGAGTTTGAATCTCTCCTGGCTCAGGGTTTCTTTTCATACCCTTCCAGGCCCGCCTGGGTTCAACCAGCTTGGTTGCAAAACGTAATGTTTGCCTATGTCTCAAAGAAAAATGTTTGGTGGTGGTGGGGGGTTCCTGTTCCTTCTGGATATCTTTCATCTGGAGGCTAAATTTGTAAGAAAGCAAGCAAACCGCAAGCTTGTGGGGACCTGGGTTTTTATCCCCCCCTCCTTTCGCTTTAAATTAACAACGACAACAAAAATCTCTCTTGGGTCTACTCTCCTTCCAAGTGGGCGCTAACTGCTGCAAAGGGGAACTTTATAGACCGTCAACAATGGGGCAGGAGGGTTAGGGCACATAGTTTCAGGCCAAGGCTTTAGGAAAAGAGCCCCACGGATCACGACATGGCAGGACTGGGAGAGAACCATGTGAGGGTCATCTAGACTAACCCTCTCACACTCAAGGGAGCCTGCAGGGATTTTTCAGAAGAAGGGGGCTCCCTAGTGGTTTGTTGGTGTAGTGCAATGTAATAATAATTGACTACAGTATTATTGTGCTTTTAATTTTTTTTAAAAAAAAAATCCTATAAGCCGCCCTGGGTCCTTTGGGAGAGAGACGGCCTATAAATATTTTAAATAAATAAAAAGGTAAAGGTTCTCCCCCTGCACATGCGTGTCATGCCCATCTCTAGGGGCAGTGCTCATCTCTGTATTCAAGCCGAAGAGCCAGTGTTGTGCAAGTCCATGGCCACGTGGCCGGTAGAGATGGGCATGACTCAAAAAAATGGTGTTTCGTTTGTCGTTTGATTGTTTAGGGGACCGTTTCGGTTCGTTTTCGTTGGTTTTTTTTGCAAATTTTTCGTTTTCGTTTTTGTTATGAAATGAAACGGAAAAAATGAAAACGAAAACGAAAAATTGCTGTTTCGTCAGCATTCTTTTCAGTTCAATACATTTGCCGCATGAAAACGAAAAACACGGCAAAATTTTTCGTTTTTTTGTTTTGAAAATTTTTTGTTTTCGTTTTCATTACGTAACGAAATGAAAAAACGAAAACGAAAACGAAAAATGGCTCGTTTCGTGCCCATCTCTAGTGGCCGGCATGGCTACAAGTAAACACTGTTTTACGTTTCCACTTTTTATGGCAGTACCTATTTATCTATTGCATTTTACATTCTTTCGAACTGCTAGGTTGGCAGGAGCTGGGGTTATCAGCGGGAGCTCGCTCCGCTGCGAGGCACCCGGGATTTGAACTGCCGAGCTGCTGACTTTGCAGTCAACAGTTTTCGGAGCCTTAATCCACTGAGCCACCATAACCCCTTTTAAATAAATAAACCCCCTTTAATTGCAAAGCTGGAAGGGACCCTCTGGATCGTGGACCCTCTCAAGGAGGCCCAGTGGGGAATTGAACTCCCAACTTGTGGCTTCACAGCCGGAGGCCTAAGCCACTGAGCTCTCCAGCATTGTTTCTGTACACCGCTTGTGCCTCTAAGACCAGGCATGTCCAAACTTCGTTCCTCCTGATGTTTTGGACCACAACTCCCAGACTTCTAAGCTTAGATTGCCAGTGACAAAGGACTGTGAGAGCTGTGGTCCAAAACATCTGGAGGGCTGAAGTTTGGACATGCCTGCTTTAGACCTTCTGCTGCAGCACTCAAAAACCGGGCCCAGGGGCTCCTGCAGTCCCTCGGCCTATGGGGCAGAAGTGAACAATTGGCCAGGACCAGCCATCTGGGGCTCATGCGCTGGGCACTTGATAGAGCAGTGGTTCCCAACCTTGGGTCCTCCGGGGGTCTTGGGCTAAAACTCCCAGGAGCCTTCACTTTTAGCTGTGCTAGCCAAGATTTCTGGGAGTTGTAGTCCAAGAACATTTGAGGACCCAAGGCTGGGGACCAGTGCTTCAGACTGTATGTTGAGAATGCCCAGGTAACATCAGGCAAGCAACCTATGCACCACAGAGTAGAACTTGTAATAATTTGTTGTAAACCGTCCAGAGTTCCCATAGGAAAGTTATGTGGTCAATACGCGCAAATATAAATATAAATATAAAACCCTTGAGAGTATTAGTTGTTGGGCATGTAACCACCACCAGCAGGTTAGCGGGTGGTGCTGAGTGTTCCGGATGCATGGCAAGTAACTGCCAGATGCCCATCTATCAGGGCTGTTTCCTCCCATAGCTTTCTGGCAGTGGTAGAAGGACCTTGGTCTAGAGGACCTCTGAGTCTCCTTGGAAGCACCCAACTCTCGGTTTCGAGGGGATCAAAATGAAGGCTGAGAGGGGATAGGATAGCTATGTTTAAATATTTGAAAGGATGTCACATAGATGCCCTAAGCACATCCGATCTCGCTTGATTTCGGAAGCTAAGCAGGGTGGGCCCTGGTTAGTACTTGGATGGGAGACCAACAGGGAATACCAGGTGCTGTAGGCGCCTGGAGTAGGGACTGGCAAGCCACTCCAATATTCCTGCCAAGAAAACTCCATGGACAGGGAGTCACGAAGAGTCGGTCATGACTATAATGACACAACACACACACACACATATGGAAGAGGGAACAGGTTTGTTTTGCATGGCTTCAGAGGACGTGGGGCAATGATTTCAAACTACAGGAAAAGAGGTTCCATTTGAACATTAGGAAGAACTTCATTAGAGCTGTTTGGCAGTGGAATATGCTGCCACAAAGGAGGGTAGTGGAGTCTCCTTCTTTGGAAGTTTTTAAGCAGAGGCTAAATGGCCATCTGTTTGGAGTCCTGTGATGGGGGTTCCTGCATGGCAGGGGGTTGGTCTGGATGGCCCTTGAGGTCTCTTCTGACTCTATGATTCTGTGATTCTGTGATCCTATGATCCTGTATTTTACTTTTTCCCTGGAGTGATTCCTCCTGAATTAAATCCAAAATATGTTTCTCATTTCACAAATTAAGCTCTGCTGAAGGGAGGTTTTCTGTTCTCTCCCCCGCCCCCACCCGCCGACCCTCTTGATTGGCCCTGGAAAAGAGGATGGGATGGCCACCGGAGTTTTATGGGCATATAGGGTCCCTGGTCACATTGCACATTCCGAGGGCAGAGCCAGATGTGGTTTAAATGAAACCAGGGACGGCTCCTCCACTCTATTAATGAACATAGAATTGATTCCATTTGGCTGTTCTCAAATAGAATTTGGTTCTTGGATTTCCCTCCCGCATACACTTGTATTATGCAAAAAAGGTTTTGGCCGGCTTCCTTGGAGGTTGACTACACAGGCATTTAGCCCGCTGTTTGGAGTGGTCGAGGGAGAGGCTGGCTCACTCTTCAAGATGGCGTTCAGGTGATGCCTTTGCTCAAGGGCACCAGCCCACCTCATAAGAACATAAGAACATAAGAAGAGCCCTGCTGGATCAGGCCAAAGGCCCATCTAGTCCAGCTTCCTGTATCTCCCAGTGGCCCCACCAGATGCCTCTGGGACCGCACGAGACTAGATCTCTGTCTCCTGAACCCACTCCCCTGCATCTGGCCCTTGAAGGACCCTGGTTTTAAGCCTGGAGATTACACATCTCCATCATGGTTTGTCACCTGGGATGGACTTTTCCTCCAGAAATCGGTCCAATCCCCTTTTTGAAGGCATCCAGGCCAGATGCCATCACCACATCCTGTGGCAGGGAATTCCACAGACTAACAACGCGCTGGGTGAAAAAATATTTTCTTTTGTCTGTTCTTACTCTCCTAACCCACAGTTTGGGTGGATGTCCCCTAGTTCTGGTATTTTGTGAGAGGGAGAAGAGCTTCCCTCTATCCACTTTACTCATGCCCTGCATTATTTTGTATGTCTCAATCATATCCCCCCTCAGGCGCCTTTTTTCCAGACTAAAGAGGCCCAAATGTTTTAGCCTTTCCTCATAAGGGAGGTGCCCCAGCCCAGTAATCATTTTAGTCGCTCTCTTCTGCACCTTTTCCAGTTCCACTATGTCTTTCTTGAGATGCGGTGACCAGAATTGAACCCAATACTCCAGATGCGGCCTTACTATAGTTTTGTATAATGGCATTACAACATTGGCTGTTTTATTTTCAATCCCCTTTTTGATCATCCCTAGCATGGAATTGGCCTTCTTCACCACTGCCACACATTGGGGAGACACCTCGTTCCTTCTTTCTCGCACTTTTTTGGCCCGTTGAGGAGCTTCTAATTTTATTTGCATGGGAACAATTGGCTCTCCTTGGCTTCATTTCCAGCGACCGGGAATGCCGAAATGGTGAAGCAGCTTAACAAGTGATGCAGCACATCAGTCTATCTACTGGGGTGGGGTGGGGGGGGGAGAGAAATCACTTCCCCTGCCCTCTGCCAAAAAGGGGAAGTGACTGATTTGCCAATATAATGAGGTAGTTCATTTATTAAGTGAAGAGCTGACGTAAGCAGCAATGGGCATGCGATTATCCACTATCATCAATCTCAGCTTTGGAAAACGGCCAATTTTCTTGTCTGTTTGGGCCCTTGAGTTGTCCTCATCTTTTTCTACATGTCGTTTCTTAGTCTATTTAGCTCTGTATCTTTTCAGATGCAGACAAACGAGTTCTGTTTTATATGGCAAATTTGCTTCCTGGGTCCCTTGTCTGCAAAATGCTATTTCTACACTGTTGGACACATTTATTTGGGGGGTGGGCTTCCAAAGGGAATAATATGGCATCACTTAAAAGACTTAACAAATTTAGCACAGCTTTTGTGAATCTAACCCTGCATCCTCAGACTTATCACCTCTTTGAGATGGTCAGGATGGAACTGGGAATCTAGAGCTCTGCCATCAAACCTCTTTTATTGAAGCTAATTTGTAACAGGATTTCCCCCTCGCATATGAGATTGGCTTATGATGAACAAGGTATTTACTTATTTACTTACTAACTTATTTACTGTACTTATCTACTTTTGTTGGTGTCCATCTTATGAGCTCAGTGAGCTCAAAATGTTCTCCCAACCTCCAGTACGTTGTCCTCAGAACTGCAGACAAAGACATTCCGGGCTTGCATCACACACACACACACACACACACACACACACAATTATTTAATAATAATTATAATGGTGGACTGCCAAGTCAACCTCAGGGTTTCTAGGGACCAAGCAGGCCCCTATTTGGACTACAGCTCCCAGAATCCTCTACTTCATGTTGCTACTAGGCTGCGCTGGGCTGCCAGCTCTTAAGTGACGGCCAATATGTCACCCATGAGCAGAACCAGCTTGGTTGTGCTAATGAGAGGCATGCCGTTCCATTTTTAAAAACTCCACGCTGTCGAATTCCTCCAAACCACTTCTGAGGATTCCCACGGCGTGTCTTTCTCTTCTTTTAATTAGCCATGGCTTCATTGCTGCGTCTGATTAATTACCGCTAACGGGATGCAGACGGCAGGCAAAGCAGAGCTTGCTGTTCTTGTGAGCTACACAGTGTGGTCAGAAAACATCTCATCTTATGCTTTCTTCCTCTCCCAATCGGCTTTGAAAATGTTCCTTTTGTCCCAGTCAGATTTCACTGCCTCTGATACCAGTAAGAAACTGGGAGTGAGGTCTCTGGCTGCAGATCCTGAGGTGAAGAGTTCGATTCCCCACTGGACCTCCTGGGAGAAGAACCAGCCTGGGTGGCCTTGGGCCAGCTGCACTATCCCAGGTCAACCCCAGAAGAAGGGAATGGGGAAGCCACTTCTGAGTGTTCCCTATTTAGACAACCCTGGAGAGGCTCACCAGAAATCAGAATTGATTCAATGGCACATGGGTATTATTAATAACTTCAAGGAAGACCTTTTTCTCTCCAATGGCTGTACCAAGTTTGGAATGGGCCATCTTTCTGCCCCTCCCCCCACAGATCTTACATGATGACTGGCCCAAATGGACTCATAGCAGCTGGTCACGGGCAAGCAGTAGGTTTGTATCATAGCCATCCAAAAATTATGCTCTTGGTGGGAATAAACGATGACACAAAACATTGACATGTGCCATTGGGAGAACACGACGACAAACAGATGTGTTCCCGATGCACACAGAAAAAAAATGTGTCCGTCTTCTGGTGAGAGGAGCCAGCCAAGATCTCTCGGAGTCGGTGTGACGGAGAGCATTATTAAGCGCCCTGCCACTTGTGTGGCCGCTTGGCTAGCTGTCCTGGAATCCTCGATTACCACCCACAGGAAGAACTGAGAAACTGCCTCTGAATACTTGGTTCCTAGAAACCCTTGGGAAAGTCATCGTAAGCTGGGGTTGACTTGGCAGTCCACCATTATAATTATTATTAAATAATAGTAATAATTATGTGCCCTGAAGTCGATAGTAGGGCCGCCCCTGGAGTATTGTGTACAACTCTGGTCACTGCATCTCAAAAAAGACATCGTGGAAGTGGAAAAGACGCAGAAGAGAGCAAATAAAATGATTCCTGGGCTGGGGCACCTCCCTTATGAGGAAAAGCTAAAACATTTGGGCCTCTTTAGTCTGGGAAAAAGGCGCCTGAGGGGGGGATATGATTGAGATGTACAAAATAATGCAGGGCATGAGCAAAGTGGATAGAGGGAAGCTCTTCTCCCTCTCACAAAATACCAGAACTAGGGGACATCCACTGAAACTGAGGGTTGGGAGAGTGAGAACAGTCAAAAAGAATTTTTTTTTTTACCCAGCATATTGTTAGTCTGTGGAACTCCCTGCCACAAGAGGTGGTGATGGCCTCTGGCCTGGATGCCTTCAAAAGGGGATTGGACAGATTCCTGAAGGAAAAGTCCCGCACAGGTTACAAACCATGAGGGAGATGTGTCATCTCCAGGCTTAAAACCAGGGTTCTTCAAGGGCCAGATGCAGGGGAGTGGTATCAGGAGACAGAGATCTAGTCTCATGCGCTCCCAGAGGGATCTGGTGCGGCCACTGTGAGATACAGGAAGCTGGACTAGATGGGCCCTTGACCTGATCCAGCAGGGCTCTTCTTATGTTCTTATTCTCTTATGAAGTCAATTCTGACATATGGCGACCCTTTTCAGGTCTTCAAGATAGAGAATACTCAGAAGTGGTTTCCCATTCCCTTCTTCTGTGGACACCTTGGGATTGCCGGTTGCCTGAGGCCACCTAGGGTGGCTCTTCTGCCTGGAGGAACAGTGAGGAATCTAACTCCCAGCCTCCGAATCCGTGGCCAGAGACTGAAACCACTGAGCCACCCAGCCAACTTTATAACCATGTGCCGTTGAGTCCATTCTGACTTACGGTGATCCTTTTTCGGGAGGGTTTCTACATAGGAACTGCCTAGGACTGGTTTGTATTTCCATCTTCTGGGGGTCGTCCTGGGATGACGAAGCTGTCCCAAGACCACACAGGGTGGCCCTTCTCCCATGAGGCACAGTCGGGGGATCGAACCCCCAACCACCGGCGCCACAGCACTCCCTGACCTATGCAGACGGCCATGTTATTATCATTAAAGGTGGGGGACGTTTTCCCTCCTGTCATTCTCTTCCAAAATAAAAAGGGGCAGGAAAAACGGCCTCTCCTAGCCATGCACCGCAAGGCGTGTTGCAGTGGATGAGGTTTTGGTGGCCGGGAAGCTGAAGATAGATCATGCTTTTCAAAAATGCTTTTAAGTGCACAGAGAAAAATCATTTTGCTTTCCCTAAGGGTGTTTGCAGAAAAGCCATACGAATTGGTCTCCCTCGGCATCAACCCTATAGATCGAGAGGTTTGGGTCCCCGAGCTGGGTGGTAAGCTGAAAGTGTGATGATGCCTTGTTCCAAGACATAACAGCTGCAGGACTGAGAAAGGACCCAAGGTTTGTCCCACATCCCACCCGGCAAAACTCTCTCTCTCTCTCTCTCGGTGCCTCGGCACATCTGGCACCAATTAAAAGAAGCCGCTCAAAATAGAAAACGAATGTGACAGACGGAACCAGCGCCTTGCCATGGTGTGTGGGAGAAGGTGGTGCCCGGTTAGTTCAGCGCAGCAGTTGGACATGGGGCGCTTTTACACGACCCCTAAAATCCGAGGCAAAGGGCTCCCAGATCCGGAGCTTAAAAATGTTTTCCCACCAGTGTGACCATGCCCACCTAAGTGCGTTCCAGCGCACTTTTCAAGTATCTGGCCTCCAGGAGGTAAAAAATCTTCTGATGCAGATTGTAAAGCTGTGAATGCTGGGCTCCCTTGCCTTCTGTTTGTTTTTTGTCCCCACCGCCCCTTTAAGAGACAGGAATCACTACGGGGCAGCTCGGGTCTGCTTCCACCGGCAGACAGAGGTGAGCCTGCATTTCCCCCCCCCTTTTTTTCTCCCTCCCCTCATGCAGACAGGAGAAATGGAGTGCGGAGGGGTGGGAACACAGGAAGAGGGACAAACCCCCACGATCTCTGGTCCGAATTTAAGTGGCACCGGATTTTAGAGGTCGTGTAAAAGCGCTGAAATCCCATCCCATCTTGGCCTGACATAAAAGTTATACCAGTATAAACACAGCTTTAGGTAACAGCTTAGGACCTGGTTATCTAAAGGACCGCCTTATTCCATATGAGCCTGCCTGTCCCTCAAAGAGGTAAGGGGGGGTGGCATATCGAAGCAGGGCCTTCTCGGCGGTTGCCCCCCAACTCTGGAATGCCCTCCCTACGGAGATCTGCCTGGCGCCAACACTTTTGGCTTTTCGGTGCCAGGGAAAGACCTTCCTGTTCGGCCAGCATTTTGATTAGATTTTTTGGATGGACACATGAGCAGCAGGATTTTATAATTTATAATTTGTATTGTATGTTGTTTTAACTGTATTGTATTTTATAGTTTTAATAATGTTATTGTTTTACACAGTGGTGCCCCGACTTAAGAGCAGCTCGACATAAGAGCAGCTCAACTTAAGAGCGGGAAACTGTTGGCGTTTTAACCGCCATCTTACAAATTTTAGATATGGTCTGCTCGACTTACATTTTTTTTATTTTTAATTTATTTTTTCAATTTTTTAGATAGGTACCCCGACTTAAGAGTAGTTTGACTTAGGAGCATGCATTTGGAATGCATTAAATTTCAAAGATTCAAAGATTCATTAAATTTGTAAGTTGAGGTACCACTGTAGTTTTTAATACATTGTTGTATGCTGCCCAGAGGCCTCTTGGTAGTGGAGTGGCTGATTTTTTTTTTGGTAAATAAAATAAATAAATAAATAAATAAATAACTTCATCAGGGATTAAACCCAGACCATCTGGATTGCACAACTGGCACATTTCCTTGGGAGGTTCCCGCTGGCCCTTGGGGCATCACTCACCTTGCAGCCGGGGTGCTTTGGCTTTTATATGACGCTCACACTTGGCTTTGGCCTTTAGCAGCAGGAATATCTGCTCCTCCTTGGTCAGGACGTCATCCGGATCCACCTGCAAGGAGAGGACGTTTAGTTGGACTAAAAAGATCCACAGATTGATTTGCAACTGGCAGGCGTCAAACGGCAGTCAATGTCCAGTTGACAGGACCATTCTATTCTGCTCTGGTCAGACCGCACCTGGAGTACTGCGTCCAGTTCTGCACACCTCAATTTAAAAAGGATGTTGACAACCTTGAACAGGTCCAGAGGAGGGTGACCAAGATGGTTGAAGGTCGGGAAGAAATGTCTGAAGAGGAGCAGCTTAGGCAGCTGGGAATGTTTAGCCGTACAAAAAGAAGACTGAGAGGGGATATGATAGCTATGTTTAAACATTTGAAAGGATGCCATACTGAAGAGGGAACAGGTTATTTTTCATAATTTCAGAGACTAGGACACGGGGCAATGGTTTCAAACTGCAGGAAAAGAGATTCAGTTTAAACATTAGGATGAACTTCCTGATGGTTAGAGCTGTCTGGCAGTGGAATCTGCTGCCACAAAGGAGGGTGGTGGAGTCTCCTTCTTTGGAGGTTTTCAAGCAAAGGCTGGATGTCCATCTGTCAGAAATACTGTGATGATCTATCTATCTATCTATCTATCTATCTATCTATCTGTCTATCTGTCTATCTGTCTATCTATCTATCTATCTATCTATCTATCTATCTATCTATCTATCT
>JAHTLZ010003129.1:612337-648643 GCA_023846285.1 Phrynocephalus versicolor | reverse complement strand
TTCTTCTTCTTCTTCTTCTTCTTCTTCTTCTTCTTCTTCTTGAGGCTAAACAGGCCCAGTTCTTTCACTCTTTTCATGCCCCTATGTCCATGCAGCTCATAAATAAAAATAATTTTTTTTAAAAAAAATCCACACATAGAAGGCAATCGAGAGATCCTGGCACTGGTAGTTTTTGGCAGTCAAAACGGAACACGAAGCAAGCCACTCGGCTGGTCCCTGGAGGCAAGACTTTTCTATTTGCTTTGGCTCAAGGATCTGTTTCTCTTCCTTGCTTCGATGACCCCCATCCTAGCAGTTCCAGGCCGGGGGGGGGCTTAGAAAACCACCCCCCTCCGTGTCTAATCACAACAATTTGCAGAACGGGTTTTTCTTCCTTTTTGCTTTGGTGCGGAGATGTGAAGCGAATTGGCTTGGGACACCCGTCTCTGGGCTGCCCTTCCCCTTCCCAGTGATTGGAGGCAAAGAGAAAAAAAGATTGCATTGATATCCTTCTGGGGTTGGAGGTCACTCTGGAACGATGGAAGGAGAAGGGCGATCTTGTGAAAAGCAGCACCCTTGGCCTATAATCCAGGTGCCAAGACCATTTATGGAACAAGGCAACCAATTCAGAAAAATATCCAGCCCTATGAAGAGCTGGGCTTTCGCGTCCTTTGGCTCTTTGTTGAATGGGCCAGCCTGGGGTTCCTATAACCTTCAACCTACACAGCTGGAAGGGGCTCTCTGGATCACAACATCCAGCCCCTGTCAAGAAAGCACATTGGAGAATCAAACTCCCAACCAATGGACTCCTAAACTGCCGAGCTATCTTGCAGCTCAAGAATCATCTTAGAACTAGACCCTCTGGATCAGTGGTTCTCCGCCTGTGGGTCCCCAGATGTTCCTGGACTGCAACTCCCAGAAGTCTTCATCACGAGCTGAACTGGCCAGGATTTCTGGGAGTTGCAGTCCAGGAACATCTGGGGACCCACCGGTGGAGAACCACTGATCTTCAGCCCTCCAGATGTTTTGGACTACAACTACCAGAATTCTAAGCTTAGATTGCCAGTGACAAAGGACTGTGAGCATTGTGGTCCATAACATCTGGAGGTCTGAAGTTTGGACATACCTTCTAGAGACTACCAAGATCAACATCTGGAAGACTCTTGTTGCCACCCATTGAAAACCCAAGCTTGTAGCTGCAGTCTCTCAAAAGGTCTTGAGCAACAACTCTCGGAATATCTTCGTCCAGGTGTCCATAGTGGTCAGAGAATTTTGGGACTTGTAGTCTCTTGAAACAAGGAGCAGTCCCTGTCTCTACTTCTTCCACAGGGAACAGTGTCCCTCAAGTGACTGCAGGATAGCTCAGTGGCTTTAGGCATCTGGCTGCGGAGCCAGGGGTTGGCAGTTTGAATCCCCCACTGGCCAGTTCAGCTCATGATGAAGACTTCTGGGAGTTGCAGTCCAGGAACATCTGGGCACCCAAAGGTTGAGGACGACTGCTCTCTGAATCATCAACTCCAACCCCTGTGCAAGAGACCCAGTGGGGGATTCAAACTGCAGCTACAAGCTTGGGTTTTCAATGGGTGGCAACAAGAGTCTTCCAGATGTTGATCTTGGTAGCCTTTAGAAGGCATGTCCAAACTTCGTCCCTCCAGATGTTATGGACTACAACTCCCACAGTCCTTTGTCACTAGCAATCTAAGCTTATAATTCTGGGAGTTGTTGTCTAAAACATCTGGAGGGCTGAAGATCAGTGGTTATCAACCTGTGGGTCCCCAAATGTTCCTGGACTGCAGCTCCCAGAAATCCTGGCCAGCTCAGCTAGTAAGGAAGACTTTTGGGAGCTGCAGTCCAGGAACATCTGGGGACCCACAGGTTGAGAACCACTGCTGTCTTTTCTAGATGAAGTCTGGCTGAAGAATCTCCCAGATGGACTGACTTATATCAAGGCTATTTCAATGCATTTGAGAGGTGGAGGCTTAACTGATGGAATTTGAGGGTGGGTATATTAACAAAAGCATTACCTTCCCAACACAGAAAACTAGCATGGCAGGAAGTATTCTCCTTGAAAGGTTACTGTTCTACATGCAGGGTTTTTAGTGTTGGCCCATAATAATAGTTACTATTCTGTTTTTACTTATTTTCCTCATTTGTTTAAAAGCCAACAACTCCAATGCCAGAGATTCCTGCAGGATGAGAACCGTTTCTTAACAGGCAGGAGGCAATTTTAAGCTTCGAAGTAGCCCTTCTTGAACTTCTTCAGGTTGGCAGTGGCTGGTGGTCTTCCTGCTACCTCTGCTATCCATGATCAGAACCAAGATAACTCTTTCTCAGCTACTGGTGGACGGGGGTACCACGAAGGGTGGGGGAGCACCTGGACCTTTCGTGGGCCATCTTTGGGCCTCCCATGAGCAGGATTAAGCTCGCTGGCCAGAAGTCCACATCCAGCGGTCCAAATATCTCAAAAAAAAAAAAAAAATCAGCATGACCTACAGTCTTCTACCTGTGGTCCTTCTTCTTCTTGAGGTCATGCCAACATTTTAGGTCATTCGGCAGGAGGTAGGGCTGAAATGAGAGTGGGAAACAGGAAGGCTTGGCGACGTGCCAGGATAATTCTCTCTGCTTAATCTCTTTGTGGTCATCCGGGCTCCCCGAAAGGACTCCAAAAAGGAAAGAGACCTGGAGTTGTCTAAGGAGGACATACATCTGTTAGAGGAGAAGCCAAGCATGGGAGCACCTGGTCTTTTGTGATTATGGCTGGCCAAGGCGTGATTGAGTGTCACCCCGTGGGACACCTTTGGCAGACAACACAATACCTCTCCTCTGTTGCCCGTTAACCAGCGTGGTTGGTCCTGTGACCGGATATTCTTTGGGGAGGGTTTGAGAGCCCACCCCCTTTCTGCTCCAGTTTGGTCTCTGCATCCAAACATCTGGAGCAGCTCTCCTGGAGGGGAGATGATTGTCTCGCTGTTGGCAAGGTGATGTAAACACCAGAGCCATGCGAAAGGAAACAAGGCTCTGCGTTTTGGCCTCCCCTCCTCACCCCAGGCGTCTGCGCTCCCCTCGGACTCTCCGAAAGAATGCGACCAGGAGATCACGAACAAGCCATTCCGTGGTGGAAGGACTTGGCGGAGGTGGCTGTGAATGATGGTCTACTCCCCCTACGTGAGCTGAAGGACATCACTCAACAGGTCAAAACTGGGGCTGTGTCTAGCAACCTTCAGCCAAATACCTTCGCTAAGTTACTTGCCACACTACCTGTGTAGCCTGAAAACTAATCAGTTACAAAGGTAACTACTTTCCAGTTCTGATGTGAATTTGTTTTTTGTTTTTACCTGTTGCTTCAATTTAGACGCCAATCACTACTCTGGGCACTTTAGAAGCAATTCAAACAAACTACAACCAAGCAGTCAACGCTAAATCACCACACAAATTAAAAAAGCATAGTCTAAGAATTTAGAACCAGTGGCTGAAACCAATTCTCAGACAGAAGCAAAAACAAGAGACGGAGCATTCAACCGGGGTTGATATGAGAGGTGGTTACTTCACATCCTTCTTTGTTCCACTACTAGTTTTGTACCATGACAGCGTTGGTTGCGATCACGTGGTTTTGTCCCTGTTTCAGTGTTCCCATGGTCGTAATAACTTGTCTCGTGACCAGTGTTACCTCACGGTCTTGTACTGTGACAAACACTGAATTTGTCTAGCTACCTTTTTCCTTTTTTTGAGGGGGGCTTAAAAATTCTTTTTTTTATATTTCACTTCTGAAAAGTCAAAAACAAACAAACAAACAAACCCGGACACAGTTTTCTGAGAGAAAGGAATGTTTTGTTGCGTGACAGTCGTTATTACACGGTGTCTTGCCTCGGAACAGAAAGCAGGAACAAAGAGTGACAAGGGAAAACCCTACCCCAGCACCAGGTACAGGATTGTCATGCCTAGCACCCGTTCTGGGGTCATGGCCGAGACAAATTTCAGTAGTTGCATGACAGATGTGAAATAATGTTTTTTTGTACCGCTCCTAAGCGCAACACTAACAGAGACAAAATGGACGTGAAGTAGCCGCCAAAGTCTCCCAGCCCGCACTGAAAAGTAGCATTTATTACTGCCTCCCAAATGAACATGGGGAAGGGGTCAGGCATTGCTCCTCTGGGAGCTGATTTCATAACCTTGGTGCTGCCACCGAGAAGGCCCTGACTCTGTAATAGAAGAATTTGGGTCCTCACTACATATAAGGAGTAATATTTTCATGTGATTGCAGGAATGAGGCTTCTTGATGTGACAATAGGCAGGGCATAAGTGCATTCTAATGTGTCAACAATTCCCACCCCTGGGTCCCCAGATGTTCTTGGACTAGAAGCCTTCAACATTTGCTGTGCTGACCAGGATCTCATGGAGTTGTAGACCACAAACATCTGGGGACCCAAGCTTGGGAGCCACTGCTCCAGACCAGTGGTGGCAATCCTTCAGCACTCCAGATGTTTTGGACCACAACTCCCAGAATTCCAAGCTTAGATCGCCAGTGACAAAGGACTGTGGGAGTTGTGGTCCAAAACATCTAGAGTGCTGAAGGTTCGCCACCACTGCTCTAGAGCAAGGGCTGCCAACTCTGGCTCCCCAGATGTTCTGGGGCTACAACTTCCAGAAGTCTTAACTGCTAAATGTGCTGACAAGGATTTCTGAGAGTTGCGGCCCAAGAACATCTGGGGACATGAGGTCGCAAAGCGCTGTTTTTGTCTTTGAAATGCCAGTGGGTACCGAAGAGGCAGCCACTTCCTTGCTTTGCAGCTGGATTCAGGAAACAGGCATTCTCTAAAGGCGACACACTGATCCTGGGGACACAAAGAGGGAAATCTATACAGCTTCAACATTTTCTCTTTCTGCTCCTGCTGGGGGTTGGCAAGGAAGGTGGGAACGCTGATTTTGGATGCAGTGCATCTAAATCAGGCATGTCCAAAGTTTGGCCCTCCAGACATTTTGAACCACAACTCACAGAGTCCTTTGTCATTGGCAATCTAACCTTAGAATTCTGGGAATTGTAGTCCAAAACATCATGAGGGCTGAAGTTTGGACATGCCTGATCTAAATAAACAATGCTGTTTCCCACCCCAAACCCTTCTCTGTGGTTTCTTAGCCAAAATCACTCTCTTTTTCCTATTCCTTTCCTGGGTATTTTTTTAACCTGGAATGATCAGCTGTAACAATCTATATACATTTGATTTCTCCTTACGCTGCCAAAGGGTTAAAGCTACCTGTGTCTTTATGCGTTTCATGATTTCTTGGCCACCCTGTGGGACTCTTTCAAGGTGTCCCATGACAAGTTCCATTTTAGGACTGCTCAGGTCCGGGGAGCCAGAAATGATGCTGAACACTGTCCGAACAACTGTTAGATAACAATGGCTTTCAGTCATCCCCCAAAGTTGGAAGTGAACCAGCGGCGGAGAGGTGAACATTCCCTCTGCGCTCCCAGCCGGCTGGGCTGAGCTGATCGCCTTTCGAACGCACCGTCGTTAACGGCTGTGCATGCATCCTGCTGGCTGGGCTAAATTGTCTGCAGCCAGCTGGCCTCTTCCTTTTTGGCATGCAAAATGCAGTCACCTGCCTATTATAGCAACGGGGTCAGCGAGCCCCGATCGACGGAGCCACGGACCCTCAAAGGCCTGGAGGAATGGGTTAGGAACATCTCGCCGTAAATACACTGGAGGCTCAGATGCTCTTGCGTCTTTGAACCACCCCGGTTTCAGGTGGATGTCACCCTCACCTTCCCTGGCCACTGAAGTCCGATGGGTGCATGGAAGGATGACTCCAAGGGAGTCAAGTTGGCAGCCCTGTTCTAAGAAGGCCCAATGCCCAACTATATCACGAAAAACAAGATGTCTGTTTTTAGTCTGTAGAACTCCTTGCTGCAGGATGTGGTGATGCATCTGGCCTAGATGCCTTTATAGAATCACACAATCATGGAGTTGAAAGAGACCTCAAGGGCCATCCAGTCTAACCCCCTGCCATGCAGCAACCCCCATCACAGGACTCCCGAGAAATGGCCATCCAGACTCTGCTTAAAAACCTCCGAAGAAGGAGACTCCACCACCCTCCTTTGTGGCAGCATCTTCCACTGCCGAACTGCTCTAACTGACATGAAGCTCTTCGTAATGTTTAAATTGAATCTCTTTTCCTGCAGTTTGAAACCATTGCCCCAAGTCCTAGATTCTGAAGCCATGGAAAACAAGCCAGTCCCCTCTTTGATATGACATCATATCCCCTCTCAGCCTTCTTCTTGTTAGGCTAAACATTCCCAGCTCCTTAAGCTGTTTTTTGTAACACATATCTTCCAGACCTTCAACCATCCTGGTCACCCTCCTCTGGACCCGCTCGAGATTATCAACATCCTTTTTAAATTGAGGCGCACAGAACTGGACACTAGAGATGGGCATGACTAAAAAAATGGTGTTTCAGTTGTTGTTTGTCGTTTAGGGGGTCCGTTTTGGTTCATTTTCGTTTTTCGTGACTTTTTGCAAAAAAAAATCATTTTCGTTTCGTTACATAATGAAACGAAAAAACGAAAATGAAAATGAAAAATTGCTCGTTTCGTTAGCATTCATTACAGTTCAATGTATTTGCCGCAACGAAAACGAAACACATGACAAAATTTCTGGTGTTTCGTTTCGTTTCATTTTGGAGACAAAATTCGTTTTTCGTTTTGTTACGTAACGAAACGAAAAAACGAAAACAAAAACAAAAAATTGCTCATTTCGTGCTCATCTTTACTGGACACAGTACTCCAGGTGGGGTCTGACCAGAGCAGAATAGAGTGGTACTATCACTTCCCTTGATCTAGACACTATGCCTCTGTTGATGCAACCAAGAATCGCATTGGCTTTCCTGGCTGCCGCATCACACTGCTGGCTCATGTTCAATTTGTGGTCCACCAAGACTTAAAAGGGGATTGGACCAATTTTTGTCAGTTGCAAGTGACAAGCCATGATAAGGAGACATGGTCCCTTCCGGCTTAAAAGGAGGGTCCCTCCAGGCAGGGGAGTGGCATCAGGAGGCAGGTCTCTAGTTGCCTCATGGGCTCCCAGAGGCATCTGGTGGGGCCACTAGGAGAGACAGGAAGCTGGACTAGATGGGCCTTTGGTCTGATCCTGCAGGGCTCTTCTTATGTTCTTATGTTCTTATGAAGTCAGTTCTGACATATGGCGACCCTTTTCAGGTCTTCAAGAGCGACCCTTTTCAGGTCTTATGAGAGAAGGAAGTGGCAGAGGTGCTTGCCGAGAGGCCCTCCTTAAGGTCCAAGACTTCTTTCTTTAAATGCTCGCCCACATGTTCAAAAACAGGAAGGCTCTTCCCCTCCCGCCTCTGCTGAGAAAAATGACGGAGCAAAGACACCAATGTAGTCGTAGATTATCTTTGGAAACAGTTTAGTCACAACCGCCAGAGCAGGAAGATGGGGTGGACACAGGTTCCAGGTGGCCCAGAATGAGAGAACTCAAAAACAAGGGAGAGAGGCCAAGAAACTTTCCAGATCAACCTGCTGCAGGACGCCACAAAGCGCGTTTATACACGACCCCTAAACCCCGGGGCAAATGGCTCCCAGCTCCGGAGCTTAAAAATGTTTCCCCACCAGCTCCGGAGTTTACAGGCAATTAAGTGTGACCACGCCCACTTTAGCGCATCCCAGCGCACCTTTCAAGTACCTGCTCTTCCAGGGTGAAAATTGCTTGATGCGGTGTAACGATAGTGAGTGCGGGGCTCTCCTCGCTTCTGTTTGTTGTTTTTTGGCTCCCACCCCTTTAAGAGCTACTTAAGAGACTGGAATGTTGCCGCGGCAAGAGCGAGAGGCAGAACGGAGGTGAGCCACGGTCTTTCTTTCTTTGTTTTCTCCCTCCCCTCACACAGCCAGCAGCCAGGAAGTGCCGAGGGGGTGGGAACACAGGAAGAGCGACAAGCCCCTAAGATCTCTGGTCCGAATTCAAGTTGGCAGCGGATCTTAGGGGTTGTGTAAAAGCACCCAAAGGCACAAGTTATCTCTGAGCCCTGGTTGCTCTGGGACAGCTTTTCCTTTCTGGGCTCCTTCTTGGTGTGTTGGATTGCATCTCCAATCTAGATCTTGGCATGGGCTCAGTGGCTAAGAAAGCCAATGCAATTCTTGGTTGCATCAACACAAGCATAGTGTCTAGATCAGTGATTCTCAACCTGTGGGTCCCTAGACGTTCCTGGACTGCAACTCCCAGAAATCCCTTCCAGCACAGCGAGTGGTAGAGGCTTCTGGGAGTTGTAGTTCAGGAACATGTGGGGACCCACAAGTTGAGAACCTCTGGTCTAGATCAAAGGAAGTGATAGTATCATTCTGCTCTGGTCAGACCCCACCTGGAGTATTGTGTTGAGTTCTGCACTCTTCAAATTAAAAAAAGATGTTGATGACAACCTTGAACAGGTCCAGAGGAGGACGACCAGGATGGTTAAAGATCTGGAAGAAACATCTTACGAGGAATGGCTTAGGGAGCTGGGAATGTTTAGTGTTACAAAAAGAAGGTTGAGAGGGGATATGATGTCACATCGAAGAGGGGGCTGATTTGATTTCCATGGCTTCAGAGACTAGGACTCAGGGCAATGGTTTCAAACTACAGGAAAAGAGATTCAATTTAAACATTAGGAAGAACCTCATGACAGTTAGAGCTGTTCGGGAGTGGAATAAGCTGCCGTGGAAGAAGGTGGTTTCTAAGCAAAGGATGGATAGCCATCTGTTGGGAGTTAGGTACTGTGATGGGGGTTCCTGCATGGCAAGGAGTTGGACTGGATGGCTCTTGAGGTCTCTTCCAACTCGAGGATACTATAAAAAGAGATTCCATTTGAATATTAGGAAGAACTTCATGATGGTTAGAACTGTTCGGCAGTAGGACATGCTGCCACAAAGGAGGGTGGTGGTCTCCTTCTTTGGAGGTTTTTAAGCAGAGGCTGGATGGCCATCTGTCAGAACTATTGTGATGGGGGTTCCTGCATGGCAGGGGGTTGGACTGGATGGCCCTTGAGGTCTCTTCCTACTCTAGGATTCTACATCTAGAATCTTCACCATTTGTCCACATGGCAGCCAATCTGGTTCCAGGTAATACTTCTCTGATCCTTAGAAGCTTTCATGGCATGTGTGGCTCCCGTATTCTGTGGCACGGCCAGGGGTATAACCAATGACGTTTGAAATCCAGATGGTCATCATGAAAGCTCCCTGAGCTGTGTGCCATGAGCAGACACACTCAAAAGCTATATGCCGTTGCATGTTATTTCCTCATTCCTGTTGGACCCCATTCTCTTATTCATGTCCAACACCTTCAACATTTAAACACCAAAGTCAGCCACTTGAGGAATTAAAGACAGCTGAGGATGTATTACCTCTTCAAGAGGATCCTGGAATACTTTCACGGACCACTGTGTGCCAGCTAATGAAACACTCTACTGGATGCAAAATAGACATCTGACAACAACAACAACTATATACTGTATACATATTCCAGTGATTAAAGAATATTCAACATCAGCAGGCATGGAGATTTTTTTGGAAGCACTTCTGTTTTAGCTGCGAGTCCCATGACATCTGTAAATTAAGTCAAAGTGGATTTACTCCATTGTCATGTTCCGTTTCCCCAGGACTGCTAGAGAAACAGCGTTTGCTGTTCCAGAGGGAATTAAGGAGCAAAATTGATAACACAACCCCATCTGGCTTCACTCAATTCGGGCAGGTCTCCAAGGGCATTTCAGCATTCTGGGGCCAAATTCTTTGGCAATTAGCTCTATAATTGCTTGCTGGCTTGTCTGTTTGTCTCTCCTCGTGTTTTTTTTTTGGGGGGGGGGATGCTTGCCCTGGATTATGCGCACGGTACACGAGCCACGTTGGGGAGGGGTATGATGGGAAATGCTAGCTGCACGCATGGATCCAATATTAAAAGAATCTGGACTGGGGTACGGTCGGTATTTGGCAGGCTATTAGAAAAGGAAATACAGCCCTGTTCTTCTCCACCGGACCCACGGAAGGTTGCATTCATGCCCTACAAGGGATCGGGGCCAAGCGGCCTGCTTTCAGAGGCTCCGCTTTGCCCTTTACATCCATAAAAGGTGGTGCTGCACAGGACCTCGACCCCTAGAACAGTGGTGGCGAACCTTCGGCGCTCCAGGCATTTTGGACCACAACTCCCACAGTTCACTGTCGTTGGCAATCTAGGCTTGGAATTCTGGGAGTTGTGATCTAAAACATCTGGAGGGCTGAGGTTTGGACACCCCTGCCTTAGAACAGGCATATCCAAACTTCAGCCCTCCAGATGTTTTGGACCACCACTCCCAGAATTCTAGGCTTAGATTGCCAATGGCAAGGGACAGTGGAAGTTGTGGTCCAGAACATCTGGAGGGCCAAAGTTTGGACATGCCTGCCTTAGAAGATCCGTCATCATGGAATGCTGAAGGGAGAATGGGAACATACAGAAAAGACACCTTCATTGGCCTTGATGGAGAGGAATACCCCTTTTCTCCATTGTCCTAGAAAGGGCTGCTCGTGAATTACTCTAAACCAGTGGTTCTCAACCGGTGGGTCCCCAGATGTTCCTGGACTGCAACTCCCAGAAGTCTTCATCAAGAGCTGAGTTGGCCAGGATTTCTGGGAGTTGCAGTCCAGGAACATCTGGGGACCCACCGGTTGAGCACCACTGGCCTAGAGAACGAAAGCATGATACAGTGACACCTACTGAGAGAATTTAGTATTACAGGATACAGAAGTGACTTCTCAAGGCACTGCGCTTATTCACGCTTTCGAAGAAGAGAGCTCGGGTCCATGAAAGTGGGGGCCAAATAATTTCTTTCTTAGTCTTCTGAAATGCCACGAGAGTCCTTGTAGCTTGATCTACACTTAGCGACAGAGCAGAGTACCGGTCTTCTAAGAATGCAAAGGAATTGCTGGCTGCCCTTGTTCCTTCCACAGCACTCTGCAGCATGGTCGGGCAAAGGTCCTGGTTGCAAATCATCAGTTAAAAAACACCTGGAACAGGAAGGTTTTTACTTGGTGCTGAAATGTCATCAATGTCGGTGCCAGGCGGGTCTCACTTGGGAGGGCATTCCATAGTCTGGGGGCAGTTGCTGAAAAAGCCCTGTTCCTACAAGCCATCCCTTTCACCTCCTTGAGGGATGGCTCTTTAAGGAGGGCTCCCTGGCTAGATCTTAATTGCCGGGTAGGTTCATATGGAAGGAGGCGGTCCTTCAGGTATCTAGGTCCGAAGCCGTTTAGGGCTTTATATGTCAAAACAAGCATTTTGAATTGGGCTCGGGCAGCAACTGGTAACCAAGGCAGGTTATACAGAATCGGTATGATGTGTTCCTTGGCAGCCGTGCCACTCACTAGTCGCACAGCACGATTCTGAACCAGTAGCAATCGCCGGACCGTCTTCAAAGGCTGCCCCAGGTAAAGCACACTGCAGTAATCAATATGGGATGTTACCAGTGCGTGCATAACTGTCACAAGGCTCCGTTTGTCCAGGTAGAGGCGCAGCTGGTATATCTTCTGCAAGTTATTGGTTATGTCACTGGCACTGCCACTTGCCCACGGCAGAAGAGAGGGAGCACATGCGCCAGGCTAGCATCTAAGCAGTTTCCCTGCCATGTGGAACCAGAGTGAAGATCCTGGATCCTTCCTAGATGTCTCAGGTGGCAGGCATCCTTTTCCAGCCCTTCACAGAGATATCTCATAATAATCTTTGGTGTGGAACTGGAAAAGGTGCAGAAGAGAGCGACTAAAATGATTACTGGGCTGGGGCACCTCCCTTCTGAGGAAAGGCTAAAACATTTGGGGCTCTTTAGTCTGGAAAAAAGGCGCCTGAGGGGGGATATGACTGAGACGTACAAAAAATGCAGGGCATGATTAAAGTGGATAGAGGGAAGCTCTTCTCCCTCTCACAAAATACCAGAACTAGGGGACATCATCTCAAATTGAGGGCTGGGAGAGTGAGAACAGACAAAAGAAAATATTTTTTCACCCAGCGCGTTGTTAGTCTATGGAACTCCCTGCCACAGGTGGTGGTGATGGCATCTGGCCTGGATGTCTTCAAAAGGGGATTGGACAGATTCCTGGAGGAAAAGTCCATCACAGGTTACAAACCATGATGGAGATGTGTCATCTTCAGGCTTAAAACCAGGGTACTTCAAGGGCCAGATGCAGGGGAGTGGTATCAGGAGACAGAGATCTAGTCTCGTGCGCTCCCAAACGCATCTGGTGGGGCCACTGTGAGATACAGGAAGCTGGACTAGATGGGCCTTTGGCCTGATCCAGCAGGGCTCTTCTTATGTTCTTATCCCGATCCCTTATCCTAGCGATGGGCCTGCCTGCATCCCTCGCCCTTATCTCCGGAGAGAACACACGTAAAGCTCTCCGGAGATGTATTTGTCACATCCCTCTGTGCTCAATTACTTTGATGACTTCAATCGCAGTGACTGCAGGCAGCAGCCTTTTAAGGTGTGACACCAGCAGCTTTTATTTACCGTACTTCCTCGTGTCCTAAAAGGTCTCTATGTTCCTGAAGATCACATGTTGAATTTGACATTTTCATAACAGACGCTCTAACTGGGCTGACCTTTGCATCTGTACATCTCGAGTCCCTTTCTGTATGTGTGTGAAGTTTGGATTTTTCACCCTGAAATCCTCATTTGATCCTGCCTTTCAGGGAATCTCATTTGCCTTTTTAATGGCCTTTCCAACCTGTTTGTAGAGTTCTTTTTTAGTGTTCTTCACAAGCTTCTTTTTGTTTTTACCACCTGGGATCCTTGGGTGTGAGAGCAGCGGTAAGAGTCGCTTATAGATTTACAAGACATTCAAAAATGCCAATTGTTCAAGGACAAAACCAAACCCAGAATGGAGAAAAATTAATACATTTTATGCAGGAGGAAAGAAAAGTCCACCATGGGATACTTTCTGGTAAGACTTTCTATTAATAACGGTGATTCATTTATTAATCCATGCAGTAACAACCAATGGGCCAACATTTCAACATGCTATGAAATGGGAACTCAGTTTAAGCTCTAATTTTATAAAGAAGCAGGAGGCAATATGTGGAAAAAAGGCTGCATGATCCTTCAGCAAAAACTCTTAAAATTCTCTTTCTGTCCTATAGTGGGTGGTCATTGTGTCATTTGGGGTGGTGAGGGTGCGTGGCTGGGTGGATAATAGACCCAAACATTTGTGCCTCCTCACACCCAAAATTAGAGATGGGCACGAAACGAACAATTTTTTGTTTCCGTTTCCGTTTTTCATTTTGTTATGTAACGAAACGACAAACGAATTTTGTCTCTAAAATGAAACGAAACGAACAGAAACACCGGAAATTTTGTCGTGCGTTTCGTTTCCGTTACTGCAATATGAATGAATTGCTTAAAATCCTAAAAAAATCACAAAAAATTGAAATTAATGGTAATGAAACAAACGAAAACAAAAACGAATTTTTTGCAAAAATTTGTGAAAAATGGAAACGAACCGAAACGGACCCTCCAAACGACAAACGACAAACAAAATGCCATTTTTTTGATTCGTGCCCATCTCTACCCAAAATATTTTTGAACTTTAAAAAGATAACTATTTGGCCACTAGAGGGGGCTGGAAGCATTTTCACCAAACAAATTTTGTTTAAGAAAATAAATGAGTGGTGTGGTAGGAATACTTGCAGCCACCCAGAACCCGAAGTTTAGGGAAGGGATGTGGGGAGAGGCGTAGCTTCTGGAACTCCAGAGGTTGCTTGTTCTGTATTTCCTTCTGCTGTGGGAAGCAGCAGCTGGAGGGAGCATATGCACTTGGCATCAGTGGGTTTATGCCTTCCTAGCAGGCTTTCTTTTGCATCCTTATAATTAATAGGACCCTGGCTTCCAGCCCTACTCTTGTTACTGCTCAAGTGGGCTGTCAATCTGGGCAGTTTTTTAAAAAGAGGACTAGAAAGGTTAATGGAATCCGGGGCAGTCTTTGTTGATTGTGTTGCTCTCCTCTGTATTTGAGCCATTGCAAAGTTTGATAAAGTCATATTAAATGAAAGGCTGAAATAAAATAATCACCCACTCCTAATCACAAATGAGTGAATCTAGCTGCTGGCTGTAATTTTTTTTTGCATTTAATGTTTGTTTTCTATTATTTATTTATTTATTTATTTATTTATTTATTTATTTATTTATTTATTTATTTATTTCATTTCATTTATGTCCTGCTCATCTAATGCCAAAGCACTACTTTAGGCAGCTGACAATTAAATAATTAAATGTTGAATTCATTAATTATCCTTATACCCATTTTAATGAAATACCATGCCCTCATGCCCCCCGCAAAAGATAAACAGAGAGCCAAGAATTATTAAAAGGATATCCCTCAAAATGTAGGATACCTGGCTCGCAAACTGAAATCAAAATTAACTCAATAAACGGAGCCACAAATATGTTACAGAGCTAAGTTTGAACAGTGCGGTTTAATCTGTTTCCAGAAGGCCAGGAGGGTGAGGGGCTGGTGTAGATCTGCAGGCAACACATTCCATAGCATTGTGGCCACCACCGAGAAGGCCTGACACCTGGTGGTAATTTTCTGACCCCCCCCCTCTCTCTCTGGATGGCCACTCTCAGGGGAAGCATCTGGCTGTCTGGGTGGCTCGGGTGAACAATCTTCGGGAGTAGAGATGGGTACGACTCAGCGAAATTTTCATTTTTGTTTTTGTTTTCGTTATGCAACGAAAACAAAAACGAAAATTTTCCAGAAAACAAAACGAAAATGAAAACGAAACAAAAAATTTTGCCGTGTTTTTCGTTTCCGTTATGGCAGGCACATCACAATGAAAAGAATGCTAACAGAAACGAAAATTTTTCATTTTTGTTTTGTTTTTTCATTTTGTTTCGTAATGAAAATGAAAACAAAAAATGCAAAAAAATCCCCAAAAAACAAAAACGAACCAAAATGGACCCCTTGACGAAAAACAAAAAGCGAAAAATTATTTTTTTGAGTCGTGCCCATCTCTATTCGGGAGAGATGCTCCATCAAGTAACAAAGTCCCAAACCATTAAAGGCTTTATAGGTTCCTTTGCTCTTCTGAGGAAGTTCTCCAGTTATCAGCCATGCATTCCCATCCCTTCCGTAACAATCATAAAGATGAGATTTTGTTTTAATGGCAGCACAAATTCTGATGACACATCCTGAGCTCACGGCCCGAAGCCCAAAGCTCTGTTCAAGAAATGTGGCTAACCCACGCCACATTGAACTCCCAGGGGATCACAGGTTACACAAACACACCGGCCTCCAGCCAAATGATCTCCATCATATTGTTTACGGTCCCAGGGCAAGTCAGCAGAACCACAAAAGCTGCAAAATCTAGAAAAGCACAAACATAGCTTGACTGCCCAGAGGTTCTCTCCCCCCCCCCGCGCAGTGGGCACTAGAGATGGGCATGAATCAGGAAAAAATAAGGTGATTCGTGTGGATTCATGATTTGTCAAGGTCGGCTCTATGGAAGAAGTGTTGACAGCTGTCAGCCTTGGCAGCTTTGAGAAAGGATTGGACAAGATCATGGAGAACAAGGGTATCCATGGCTATCATGATGGATGCTTAAGGACAACCTCCAGGTTGGAAAGAGAGGCAGAATCTCTCTCAATGCAATTTGCGGGGAATCGTAAGCAGGTGAAGACATCTGCTTGGGAATCCTGTGAAGCCAATGGTGAGCTGCTGTGTGAGACAGAATGCTGGACTGGACAGGCTGGAGCCTGTTCCAGGAAGACTGTTCTTATGTTTTGATGTTTATGAATCGCCATTTGTGGGTAAACAACTGGGTTGTCTGAAACCTAGTCTTCATCAAACATGGAGGGATTGTAGAGAATAGCCAGGAAAAGCTTCTCTGTGATTCTGTGATTTTGATGTTTCTACATGCCGAGGGGGGCATCTTTCCTGGGGGGAGCATAACTTGGACATCCAAAACCCGAACTTCACCAAATGGGCAGGGCTTGTAGAGGAAAGTTGTGGGAAGTTTTTCCGTGAATTTTGTGTCTCTAGGTGCCTCAGGAGCTGTTTCATAGCCCAATAAATTGAAACATTAAAATCACTCAAATTAATTCGTATTTGTTGTAGAGGAAGACAAATGCAAATTTGAATGCGCAAATTAGCGATTTTAACAAAATGTTGATTATTATGATTTTTTTTGGGGGGGGGGGAACTTGTGCCCACCTCTAGTTTGCTCCTCTATATTTGGGGTGAGAATAAACACAGGGAAAGAAGGGGGTGGGGCACAGGTGGCGTGGAAACCGGAGCCTGCCCTGAACCCTACACTTTTCGTAATTGGGTCCAAATGCCAGCTCTCCCTTTTCCACTGGTTTTATTGCATCTTGCAATTAGCTGGGCTGCCTCCTTCTCTTCCTGCACCATCGATCCAGGCCTAATTACAGAGGGAAGCAACATGATGGAAGCCACAAGCGCTCTTGTGCTATAATGAAGGGGAAGAGGAGAAGAATGGCAAGCAGCTGAAGAGCAGATTTCCTTTCTTCCCAACCTTGCCACCATGACCGAGTGTGTGCGCACAATCTCTCACACCCCACCTCGCCCTTCTTGGGCCGTGATTTTGCTGAAACAATAATTACAGGCCTGTGTCAATCGTGCGGCGGGCTGGGAAAACATGAAACCCCAGAGATCAATGCTAAGAAAATAAGGAGACAAAAATAGACGTGGAGGAGAAGCAACAGAGGTGGAGTGGGAGGGGGAAATCACAGTTCTGTCAGACAGCTGTTGTTCCTCAACATGAAAGGGGGCAAAGGCTACTTTGCAGGGGTGTTGGGGGGGAATTTGGAAGCGTACACCTTCACTGTGATGTTCCCCATGCCCAGTAAGGAGTAACTCTTTTGTAGAGCTAATGGTTCTTAATTGCCCACTCAAGAGCAAACCACTGCAACTTGTTCATTCTGCAACACTGCTTGCAATTGCTAGATAGCTCAGTGATTTATCTGGTTGTGGAGCCAGAGGTCGGGGGTTCCATTCCCCCCCTATGCCTCCTTGACACGGGCTGGAGTTGACGACGACCTATGAGTCTAAGAGGATGATGGTGGCATCATTTCTGGGATGTCCCGTTTCTTCCCTGGCTCTTGTGAGGTTCACACTGTTTCGTGGTGTCATAAGGTTTAGAATCATTTCGAAACAAAATGAAACGAAACGGCAGCTAGCGTTTTGTTGCAAAACAAAAACACCATTTCCCCTCTAGAACGAATTGTTTCATTCTATAGGAAATGGCAGGGGAGCTTCCCTAAGCTCTTCCCTGCAAGCCCCATGAAATTTGGAAAGGTTTGGGGTTCGGGGAGCTAAGTTATGAAGTTCCAAAGCAGGTGTCCCTAGGGGGAAAAATCCTTTCTCAATGGAATCAAAAGCTGATCGGGCGAACAACAGCACAGTCAACGCTTCCCATTGATTCCAATGGGAACTCAGCTCCTTAGACCCCAAACCTTTCAAAATCTCTGTGGGCCACCTAGAATCACTTGCAGAAGGAACCCCTGCCATTTGCACGCCTGGGATCAGTAATTTTCCATTGCATAGGATAAATTCATTTCATTTTGTAACAAAACTACTTTAAATTTTGTTTTGTAACAAAATGAAAGGAAACCACTCTGGAAATGAAATGAAACGAAACACTGTTTTCCTGTCTTGCACCCATCCCTAGTTTCTACTTGAGCACCATCTTCTCTGCCCTATGCATTAGAGATGGGCACGAAAAAAAAAGAAGGCATTTCGTTTGTCGTTTGTTGTTTGGAAGGTCCGTTTCGGTTCGTTTCTGTTTTTCATGAATTTTTACAAAAAATCGTTTTCGTTTTCATTCGTTTCGTTACCATTTCATTACTATTTATTTCAATTTTTTGTGATTTTTTTAGGATTTTAAGCAATTCACTCATATTGCAGTAACGGAAACGAAACACACGGCAAAATTTCCGGTGTTTCTGTTCGTTTTAAAGACAAAATTCGTTTTTCGTTTCGTTAGCTAACGAAACGAAAAAACAAAAACGGAAACGAAAAATTGTTCATTTCGTGCCCATCTCTACTATGCATGGCTTTGAGTGGCAGAAGCACTCCAGCCTTTGTTCCCGGGGAGAGTTCAGATTAAGACAGAACTCAGGAGCAATTAAGCTGGGCCCAGAGAGAATGACCAAACGGTCCCCTGAAGCACTGGCAAGGAAGTCGGCTCCTTCCCCCAGGGCCAGCAGACGGTTTTTAAACAGTTGATAGCTTGTGACGATGCTTCCTCATTTGGAGTGGAGGGCTGTCAGGTTTCTATTTCAGTGGATGCTAATGGAGAGAGAGGCTGTCAGAAGCCATTTCTGCCTGGAGAGGATGAGGTGTGTGTTTCTTCCCCAAAAGCTTACGCTCATTTCCTATTTAAATGGGCACAAATTGTTTCTTCCATCCGGATCCTGCATGCCAGACAAGCCATTTATGGTCATTTCGAGTCCCTAAAAACGCCAGCCTTTAAGGAAAGGAGCCTGGGTTTTTTGGACTTTTAGGGGGAAATGGAGGGTGCTTTGCCATTCACCAGCCTGGTACCCCCACAGCTTGCTGAATCTGGCTATTCTATAAAGAAAGACAGATGGTTCTGAGCCCTGATAGTCTATGCTTAGCTACTTTCTCAGAAGAAAAACAACCCCTGGGGCAGAAACAGGAAGCTGGTCTAATGAAGCCTTCCTGTTAAGCCAGTGGTTCTCAACCTGGGGATCGTGACCCCTTTGGGGGTCGAATGACCATTTCCCAGGGGTCGCCATGAGCCAGTGAAGAAAAAGGCCCAAACGGCTTGGGCCTGGAGGAGGAGGAGGAGGGGAGCGGGGGGGGGGAAGTGAGTTACAGCTTGATAGGTTGGAGGGGATGTCAGTCAATGGCACTGGAGGCTTTGATTGGCTGAAGGTGCCTGTAGAGGGAAGTTCTGTATGGCATCTGCAGCAGTGGCCTGCCAAAGGGGGGCTTGTGGTCTCTCCCAAGCAGGGCAAGGGGTCACCCCAACATGAGGGTCATGGCATTAGGAAGGTTGGGAACCACTGTGGGCCTTTTCACACGACCCCTAAACTCCGCCGCAAATGGCTCCCAGCTCCGGAGCTTAAAATTGTTTCCCCACCAGCTCCGGAGTTTACAGATAATTAAGTGCGACCACGCCCACCTAAGCGCATCCCAGTGCACTTTTCAGGTACCCGCTCTCCCGAGGTGAAAATTCCTGATGCGGATATAACGTAGTGAGTGCCGGGCTCTCCTTGCTTCTGTTTGTTGTTTTTTTTTTGCCTCCCGCCCCTTTAAGAGATCTAAATGCAGTGCCGGGACAGCAGAACTGAGGTGAGCGGCATTCTTTTCTTCCTTTTTTTCTCCCTCCCCTCACGCAGCCAGCAGCCAGGAGTGCGGAGGGGGTGGGAACGCAGGAACAGCGACAAACCCCTAAGATCTCTGGTCCGAATTTAAGTGGCCAGCGGATCTTAGGGGTCGTGTGAAAAGGCTGTGTGTTAAGACCCTCCTTCCAAGTGAGTCGGATTGGGGTGCCTGTGTCTGGGTGTCAGAATGGAGAACTCTCAGAATGGACAATTATGGGACATGTAGTCCATGAAATAAAAAACTCCACCCCTGTGGACAGATTTACAGTAGTGTTCCGGTCATCGCTAGTCTTATATAATGAATACCTCTGGCTTCTTGTCTGTGCCTGAGCACCAGCTAGGATAATAGATTAATTGCCTCCCGAACTCCTGGAGGTTAAATCGTCGCCTCCCATAATCTCACTGGAAGCTCTGCTCTGCTTGAGCCTTGCTGGAAGGGCTACTGAATGCCTGGCACCAGGTGCCCAGTTTGTTAGCCAACTGGCATGGCACCCGCTGAGGCCACCTCTTATTTCGGGACCAGATTTCTCAACACTGCTATTGCATACCAAGCTGCAACATTTTTAGTGTTTTGGAAGTGCAACCCTGGGTGATGTCATTTGCAGATGTTTTGTGGTGGGGGAAAGATAAAAATAAACAACAACAACAGAAAATTATGTTGTTGTTCAGTGCATAGTTTTACCGCTAAGGTTTCAGAGTCTCTGAGGGGATGAGCGGCCCCTTGCCAAACACACACACACACACACACACACACACACACAGAGAGAGAGAGAGAGAGAGAGAGAGAGAGAGAGAGACTAAATCCAGACCCATCTCAACATCCCCCCTCGTTTACTCATTCCTGTCGGATGAGCTGAGGGCTCCTTTAATGCCATGTTAAGCGTTTTCATGTGTTGATGGTAGAGGCATTCATTTGTCCTTGTTGACACATGGCCTGCAGATAAACACAGACATGGCATGATTTCACCGTGGTCACGCTAGAGATCTGAGGATGAGGCAAGAGTTGAAGGCAGAACTAGCCCAGATGTGGGCCAAGGGCAGTATTTGAGGCACATGTGGCCCTCCAGCACTCACCTGGATGACTGAGAATCTTCACAGACATCCCAGAGTACATGGCATGGAATAATGGGCACAAATTTCAGGCAGCCAGATTTTGGCTGAAGAATCAGGAAAAAACTTCCTAATTGTGAGAGCAGTACAACAATGGAACCAATGACCTGGGGAGGTGGTGAGTGCTTCAGCGCTGCGGAAGCATTCAAGAGAAAATTGGACAACTATCTGTCTGATTAGCTTCTGTCTGGGGGACCTCCCTTATGAGGAAAGGCTAAAACATTTGGGGCTCTTTAGTCTGGAAAAGGGGCACCCGAGGGGGGGGGGATATGATTGAGATGTACAAAATAATGCAGGGCATGAGCAAAGTGGATAGAGGGAAGCTCTTCTCCCTCTCACAAAATACCAGAACTAGGGGACATACACTCAAACTGAGGGTTGGGAGAGTGAGAACAGACAAAAGATTTTTTTTTTACCCAGTGTGTTGTTAGTCTGTGGAACTCCCTGCCACAGGATGTGGTGATGGAATCTGGCCTGGATGCCTTCAAAAGAGATTGGACAGATTCCTGGAGGAAAAGTCCATCACAGGTTACAAGCCATGATAGGGATACATGTTCTGTCCAGGCTTAAAACCTGGGTGCTTCAAGGGCCAGATGCAGGGAAGTGGTATCAGGAGATGGATATCTAGTCTCGTGCGCTCCCAGAGGCATCTGGTGGGGGCCCTGTGAGATAGAGGAAGCTGGACTAGATGGGCCTTTGGCCTGATCCAGCAGGGCTCTTCTTATGTACTTATGTTCTTATGTCCTTCTGTTCTTATGATCTGCTTTGACTTGGATTCCTTCTTGGAAAAGGGTTGGCCTTACAGACCTCTTCCAACTCCATTAATCTAGGATTTTATGACTGTATGATAATGAAATAAGAGTTTCCTCCATATTAAGTGGAGCAGGGACCAGTTTAAGGGGGTTCTTTCTGCTAATGTGTCTGGATTCTCCCTCGGGTCCTTCCAATCCCATTCTGCAAAGCCATTTCAGCAACAAAGGAAGCCTTCTACAGCAAACTGAGATTTTATTAGAATACTGTTTAGAGGAAAGGAGAAGACTACCAGCCAACATGCCTTGTGTGAGATATCCAGCACGCTTGTGGGATCCTATCTGGATTCCTCTCCAACCCACTTTGATCTTCTTCCCAATGCAAAACATCAAATACAACAGGATCCATTTCCGAATCTGACTCCCAAATGCAAGGGAAAAAAGAAATAGTACAGAGCCAGTCTGCTGTAAGGAATTGCGAATAAATGGAACACAGGAAAGAAAAGGGGATTGCTGTCAGAAATTGTGTTAACAAGTCGGAATCGACTTCTAGCTCTCAAGGTAAGTGAGCTCTTTAAGGACTGGTTTTTACCCCACCCCACCCCCATCTTTCTACCTGGAAAGGGCCCAGGGCAGCTTACAACACTGAAGACGAGTATACAAAGCTGGAGACAATGAGTGCAGAGCCGTTGTTAACACATTAAAGAAAATATTTAAAGTAAGGAACAAAGGGTGTGAAGAGTCAACTTACATCATTAACCAGGCAATGTTAAAGCTAAGAACAATAAGTAAACAAATATAGGATGGGGGAGGGAATGCCACTCAGAGAGATGGAAAGCAGAAAATGGAAAACACAACCAATCCAGTCCAAGCCGTAATATAACAATCCCTCTAAAAATTCCCTGACAGGTAGCTAGGGAAAGCTTGCCTGAAGACATAGGTCTTTGCCTGCTTGCGGAAAGACAGGAGAGATGCCCTTCTAGTCTCCCCGTTAGACATGGGCACAACTCAGCGAAATTTTCATTTTTGTTTTCGGTTTTTTCGTTTTGTTACATAACAAAACGAAAACGAAAATTTTTCAAAACAAAATGAAAACGGAAACGAAAAATTTTGCTTTTTTTCGTTTTCGTTGCGGCAAATGCATTTAACTGAAAAGAATGCCAACAAAACAGAAATTTTTCGTTTTCGTTTTTGTTTTTGTTTTTTCGTTTCATTATGTAACGAAAACGAAAATGAAAAAATTGCAAAAAACCCAACCAAAACTAAAACAAACCGAAACGGACCCCCCCCCAACGACCAAACGACAAACGAAACACCATTTTTTTGAGTCGTGCCCATCTCTACTCCCCGTAAGTTTCTATGGCCAAGTTGGAATTTGAACCCTGGTCTGCAGAGTCCCTGTCTATCACCCCCTTCACTGTGTCCAAAAGAGAAGAGGGATTTGCAAATAAAAAAAGGGGGGGGGGAATCCAAATAGATATATAGAGGCAAGCATTTATATGGCTGCCTAGATGCCCTAAGCACATCCGATCTCATTTGATTTCAGAAGCTAAGCAGGGTCGGCCCTGGTTAGTACTTGGATGGGAGACCACCAGGGAATACCAGGTGCTGTAGGTACCTGAAGTAGGAACTGGCAAGCCACTCCAGGATTCCTGCCAAGAAAAACTCCATGGAGGACATGGGGTCACAAAGAGTCGGTCAAAACTGTAACGACACAACACACACACATTTATAAGGAGACTTATTCCTCATGACTCGTGTTTGGTGGTATACGCTCTGTGGACATGTCAGCACAGCTGGCTGAGATTTCATGAACAGCTAACATGATTCATGCCTCCAGTGTGAGAATAAGGCAGTGAGTTCTTTTTTCATTAAGGGTAAAGATGGGCACAAAATAGTTTTTTTTATGTCATTTTCCGTTTCCGTTTCATTCCCTAATGAAAAGAAAAACAACAGGACCCATCAAAGAAAAGAAAAAAACGAAATGAACCCAAATTTTTCAGTTTGTTTCCTTTTCTTTTTCATTCTCCCATTCGGGTGCATCTCCCCCTACTTGAGTCTGGGGAGGCCTCCCACCACTCGCCACAGCCGCTGCTGGTGCTGATCTCCCACAGGCAGGGCTTTCAAGGCAGCGGGGAGGACATGGTTAAAAAAAAGGGAGCTGACCCACTGGCAGGGCCCCAAAACAGTAGATTTTTTAAATTAATAATTGAAAAAATAAACAAAAAACAAAATGAAAAATGAAAAATGAATTTTTTTAAAAAAATGTTTCAAATGAAACGAAACGAAACAAAACAAAATGACCCGAAAAATGAAGCGAAACGCCATTTTGGCATTTCGTGCCCATCTCTAATTAAGGGCTCTTTAAAGGCGCAAAATTACAGCACAGTTGTGGACAGCAAGCGGTGTAGTTGCCCCATAAAGCAGCCAAAGCATCTTATCATCATCCAGAACCCACCACAATATGGGGCTCCCTAGTTTCACTGTTATGCTTGTAGTCTTCCTGTGGTGGAATCCATTGGTCAATGTCAACGTCATTTCGATAACGGGGTCCTATATGACTGGCAGCAGCAATTCCCACACGGACCCTTTGGCCGGCTATTTGTTGTTAGGCTACCTGTTGCAGTTTTTTGAATTTCTGTTAAAATCCCTTTTGCAGTAGAAGGACAGAGACTCACAACTAGAGATGGGCACGACTTAGCGGTATTTTCGTTTTCGTTTTCGTTTTTTCGTTTTCGTTACGTAACGAAATGAAAACGAAAAACGGTTCAAAAATGGACCGAAAACGGAAACGAAACGACTAATTTTGAGCCAATTTTCATTTTTCGTTACTGGAAAAACACATAATGGAGCTAAATGGGGAGAAACGAAAATTTTTTCGTTTTCGTTTTTGGTTTTTCGTTTTCATTATGTAACGAAATGAAAACGAAAAATTTTGAAATTAGCTCACGAAAACGGAAATGAAACAAAACGAACCCTAGCCGAAAACGAAAACGAAAACGAAACTTTTTTTCTGAGTCGTGCCCATCTCTACTCACAACAGAAAAGAGCTACCTGTTCCCAAGTCCGGCTCTTTCTCCTTAACAGGCACTTGCAGTCTCAATAAACCAGTCTGAAACATTTGCAGGAGAAAGAACAAAAATGTTTCATTACTTGCAGTTGTGAACAGATCAACAGCAAACTATCAAACAATCTGTTTCCCATGGACTAAAGCGAGAAAAACAGAACATCCTGAAGCAAGAAATGCAGGGCTCTTTTCGAATTCAGAGGCAGCAACGAATGATTGATTAGGGCTGGATAAATTGACAGTCACCCCAGCCCAGAAAGGCCGCTCCCAGACAAACAAGCTATAGGCAGCATGCAAAGTTGTAAATAAAATTCCAACACAGTTTCCACCAAATTTGAAAAGCCTTGTTTTGATATTTGCCAAATCCAGGAAACCAAGAAACACACAAACGAGCAAGCTTAATTAAGAGCAGGCAGAAAATATACAGATCCTCGTGGTCTCGGCCTCCTGATCAGGGTAGCCAGAATTTTCTGGAGAACATGTTTCGATATTTGTTGTGACCTTGGTTACAATTACATTTGCTTCCAGAAGAACAAATCCAAAAGCAGGGATCACAAGCAAGAATGTGGCAGTAAGGTTGCCAAAAAAATTTAAAGGAAGTAAACAACTCTCGTAATAAACCTATTTCATGAAACGGAAAAGATGACGCCACCGTTGGCAAAAGGCACCCCCCACCCCCGAAATCTGAACAGGATGACCTGCTGATGAAGCCCTTTTGCACAATTTCCTGGGTGCAAACAAACAAACATACAAAACAAGCCCCACCCTCTTTCAGCGCAGTTATATCTTCACGTTTCCGAGTAAAGTTCCCTCAACAGACAACCTCAATGTTCCTTTTTGACAAGGCCAAGTATTCATGGGATAAATTGAAAACGCACCCTTGCTAACGGGTGAGGAGACCATTCTCTCCCTCCTGTTGCCTCTGGAGGCTGTGCAGAGCCTCTAAATTTGTGGGGGGGGGCAATGTTTCGTGCAGTTGGTTTTAATTGATTGCTTGGTATTTTCCGTTTTCTTGTGGACTCGATGCCTGCAGGATCAAACTTGCCGGGTGTTTCAAGGTGCCCCGTGGTTATCAAAAAGGGGATTGAAAATAAAACAGCCAACATTATAATGCCATTATACAAAACGATAGTAAGGCCGCACCTGGAATATTGTGTACAATTCTGGTCACCTCATCTCAAAAAAGATAAAGTGGAACTGGAAAAGTTGCAAAGGAGAGCAACTAAAATGATTACTGGGCTGGGGGACCTCCTTTATGAGGAAAAACTAAAACATTTGGGGCTCTTTCGTCTGGAAAAAAAAAGGCACCTGAGGGGGGATATGATTGAGACGTACAAAATAATGCAGGGTATGAGTAAAGTGGATAGAGGGAAGCTCTTCTCCCTCTCACAAAATACCAGAACTAGGGGACATACACTCAAATTGAGGGCTGGGAGAGTAAGAACAGACAAAAGAAAATATTTTTTCACCCAGCGCGTTGTTAGTCTGTGGAACTCCCTGCCACAGGAGGTGGTGATGGCATCTGGCCTGGATGCCTTCAAAAGGGGATTGGACAGATTCCTGGAGGAGAGGTCCACCACAGGTGACAAACCATGAAGGAGATGTGTCATCTCCAGGCTTAAAACTAGGGTACTTCAAGGACCAGATGCAGGGGAGTGGTATCAGGAGACAGAGATCTGGTCTCATGCGCTCCCAGACGCATCTGGTGGGGCCACTGGGAGATACAGGAAGCTGGACTAGATGGGCCTTTGGCCTGATCCAGCAGGGCTCTTCTTATGTTCTTATGTTCTTATGCTACTTCTGCAGCTTAAGAGAGAAAAGTGGGGGACTATTTTTTTAAAGTTTTCTTTCCGTCATTATCTTTGCTTCCTCCAGGGGTGCAAATAGGGAAGAAGACTTTCCTAGTTGCTAGGTGATGCCCAGATGCCCTCCGGGGCTAGACCCTCTTTTTGCCAAGGTGAAACCGACGTGCATGTGCCGGCATTTGCTGTTCCTGCTCAAGGAAAAGGTTTTTTTTTCCAGGCCGGGGGGCTGCCTCAAACGGCGCACAGAATCCCTGGCCTGTTTGCTCTGGCAGGGCTACAGCCAGGCCGTGAAGGCTCGAAGTCAGCAGAGCTGCATAAACGTTCCTTACGGGGTTAGGTTTCATCGCTATGCAACCGGGAATGGCCCCCTCCTTCCAACGGCCAGCATCCTGGGCTACCTCCACCCCCCTCGCTCAGCCCAAAAGCTCTTCCCGGAGAAATTTTTAACACAGAGAAAAGTAAACCTAAGACAAAATTCCTAACCAATGCCACAACACTGTCCGAATACGATGGGCCCATCTGTGTATCATCTCTAGTGTGAACAATCCGACTATTATGTGAGGAGGCCCCGACAGAGCGCGTCTCTGGCTTCCACACCCTGGAACAGTCATGGAAACTGTAAATCTGACTCACCTAGCTGAAACCAAGGTGGAGAGATTGACACAGCGGGTTATGCAATAATAATAGAATCACAGAATCATAGAGTTGGAAGAGACCTCAAGGGCCATCTAGTCCAACCCCCTGCCAGGCAGGAACCCCCATCACAGGACGCCCGACAGATGGCCATCCAGCCTCTGCTTGAAAACCTCCCAAGAAGGAGACTCCACCACCCTCCTTTGGGGCAGCATTTTATTCCACTGCTGGACACAGCTCTAACCATCAGGAAGTTCTTCCTAATGTTCAAATGGAATCTCTTTTCCTGCAGTTTGAAACCATTGCCCTGAGTTCTAGTCTCTGAAGCCATGGAAAACAAACCTGTTCCCGCTTCAATATGACATCCTTTCAAATATTCTCAGTCAACTTGTGGATCTGTGCTCTCCATGGCATTCTGTCTCTTTCAGCTTTCTTTAGTAGGAAGTATTTGAGGAAAATAATAGGTCAAAAAGGAGAGAAAAATCTGTAGCCCCGGGATACATAAAGTATAAGGCTCTTTAGGGTAAACGTAAAGGTTCCCCCCGGACATGTACCCCTTCTCTGGGGTGCTACCAGCCGGAAGAGTGATCGCTCCCAGAATCCTCCACGTGACACGCCATTGGCCATGGGGTCCGAAATACAGTGGCTGGGGCTAGTTATAAGGTAAAAGTTGCCCCGTGCACATGCGTGCTAGTCGTGTCCGACTCTAGGGGCGGTGCTCATTTCTGTATTCAAGCCGAAGAGCCAGTGTTGTGCAAGTCCATGGCCATGTGGCCGGCATGGCTGCAAGGAAACACTGTTTCACCATCCCACTTTTTTATGGCGGTACCAATTTATCTACTTGCATTTACATGTTTTCGAATGACTAAGTTGGCAGGAGTTGGGGTTATCAGCGGGAGCTCGCTCCACTGCGTGGCACCCGGGATTCGAACTGCCGAGCGGCCGACTTTGCAGCTGACCATTTCAGCACTCTAGCCTGCTGAGCCACCATGCTCTTTATTTCAGTAAAAAACACTCTTTAGGTTCTTTATTTCCATATAAAACACCAGATGCATTTCAGCCGATCAATCTTTTAAAGGGCTATATAGCATTTTTAAAAAAAGACAACTATACCATTATGACTTACTGGGGAAAACATCCTATAAAGACATTCATATCTCCATAATTCTACAGCACATCCAGAATTTTGTTTTAAACTGTATCCTTATGTTAATTAATAATATTCTTGTCTAGAGTGTTGCATTGGTATGTTAAAGATGTAGATAACTTTATTAACACCGATTAGCCCTTTTTTCTGTTTATTTGGTCTGTGACCAGCTCCATTAAACCACTTTTAATAAAGAAGTGGTGGGGAATGGCCTGTACTTTAAGATTAGAAGAGTCTACAGGCTTAGTTTTCCCATGAGGTGAGGGGGGAAATATATTGTCAGTATTATTTAGAGATGGAAGAGAAATGTGTGTGAATCTTTTTAATTTTTAACAAATGTGTGCCTTGCAGGTGCTGTGAAAATGAAGGTCTTCAGTGACCTTGGTGGAAAACAGTTAACAATTAATAATTAATAATCCAGAGTCATTCATGAATGTTTGCACATCCCCTCCCATTCCCATTCAGGGGAATGAATCCGTTCCCAGCAGATTCTTCCTTTTTATTTTCCTTATGAAAAGTGTAAGTGGATATTTATTTATTTTCCTTTTGAAAAGTGTAAGCACTTCGTAAGTCAGTGCTTTTGGAAAAGACATTAAAATGCTTCTGTAAGATAGGAAATTGTGTACTATATGACAGGAAAAAAAAAGATTTTTAAAGGATTTCCATGCCTGAGAAAAAAGAATAAAAGGAGAACCGCAAAGGTTTGAAAAACATTGAAATAGAAGACACTATTCTATGTAACTGGAAATCCTGTTTTGAGTTCATAAAACTGAATCTTGGAACAGAGAGGAGCAACTTAGAACAAAAGAACATAAGAGCAGCCTTGCTAGAACCGGCCACAGCCCATCCAGTCCAGCCTTCTGTCTCACACAGTGGCTCACCATTTGCTTCAGGGTATTCCCAAGCAGAGATCTTCCCCTGCTTACGATTCCCTGCAAATGGTACAGTCACCCCCCCGCCATTTCGCGGTTCAGATCCTGCGGTCCCACTGTATTGCGGGATCACAGTACCTGCCCTGGCTCCAGCTGATTAGCACTGGGGTGGGGGAGAAAAATCTTTATTTCCCCACCCCAGCACCAATCAGCTGGAGCCCACCGTATGGGGAAGGGGGGGAAGGTTTAAACCCCAGGCTTTTAAAACCTTTTCCACCCCTTCGCCAAGCCCCGGATACGATCCCCCCATCGCTGCTGACCTGTGCGGGGCCATGTGGTTGGGCGGTGGGGGGCGATCACATCACCCCACACAGCCGGATCACACTCCTCCGAGAAGCCTCGGGGCCACTGTTGTGGCCCAATGTAGCAGGAGGAGGCCAGAGGATCCCTTCTGGCCCTGCCTTTCTAAGTTTATTTATTTATTTATTTATTTATTTATTTATTTATTTATTATACTTCTATACCACCCATCATCCAGACAGAACTCTGGGCGGTTTACCATTAAAACAAGGCAACAGAAAATACGGAATAAGGGCAAAAAGACAAGAGGGCAAAATACTAATAAGATAAGGAGGGATGAAACCCTCCACAAGAGATGATGCGGGCAACAAGAAAAAAAAAATAAGAGGAAAAAAAAGTTGCCATATGCCTCTTTAAAAAGGTGGGTTTTCAGGGCCTTTTAAAAGGCGGGCAGGGACTGTGCTAGGCGCAACTCACTAGGGAACTGATTCCACAGTGAAGGGCCCACCACAGAGAAGGCGCGGTTACGCGTAAGCGATTTCCGCGCCTCTCTGGGTGTGGCCACTCTAAGTAAGCACGCCTGCGCCTTTCTCGTGGGCCTGACCCCAGTTGACCTCTGGGACATACACTCCGACAGGTACTCTGGTCCCAAAACTGTGGAGGGTTTTGAAAACCAAAACCAGGACCTTGAACCTTATCCGGAGGACAACGGGCAGCCAATGCAGGCGGGCCAGAACTGGGGTGATGTGCTCGAATCTACAGGCACCCACCACCAGTCTGGCCGCCGCATTCTGCACCCGCTGGCGCCTCCGGACAAGGGTCAAGGGCAGCCCCACGTAGAGGCATGTTGTTGTTGATTATCCTTAATGAACAGCTGGATAACGCAGTGGTTTAGGCATCTGGCTGCAGAACCAGAGGTTGGAAGTTCGATTCCACGGTAGGCCTCTTTCACCGGGGGGGGGGCTCCATGGTCCAGAGGGTCCCTTTGAGCAGTTCTAAGAAAGACAAAATATCAGGAGCGGCATTAGGGCCGCAAAGGGTGATGACCATAATGTGGGTCAATCGAGACAAAACCCAAGCCCCTGGGCCACTGGGTGTTGCTGTGATGTGACTCACAGAGGAAACATGTTTTCAAAAAGGGAGGCAGGAAGTTGCCATCTAGAATAGACAAACGTTCTGTCCACAGATAACTCACAATGATAAAAGCTGTCTGTGAAAATAGGCGTAAAATAAGGTGACAGGGAGGCTAGCAGGAAGAGGAAGGAAGTGAGCTGTTTTGCTCCCTTCACAAACCGCACACAGGATGCTGGTAGGCAGAGGTGTAAAAAAAAAAATGTGAGCACCAGGGGTGGGCGGGCAAACAGCAAAGTCGGTGACATGGATGCATGTTACTACCAAGGAAAAGGAGGAGGAGGAGGAGGTGGTGGTGGTGACCATCAAAAGATAAAGGGCGCTTTTACATGACCCCTAAGATCCGCTGGCAACTTAAATTCGGACCAGAGATCTTGGGGGGTTGCTCCTCTTCCTGTGTTCCCACCCCTCTGCACTCCCTTGCTCCTGTCTACTGAGGGGAGGGAGAAAAAAAGGGAGAAAAGAATGCAGGCTCACCTCCGCTCTGCCCTGGGGAGCTGCCCCGGGAAGTATTCCAGTCTCTTAAAGGGGCAGGGAAAAAAAAACCCAAACAGAAGGCAGGAGAGCCCGGCACTCACTGCCTTGCATTCCGCAGCAGAATTTTTTCACCTTCGGAGACCAGGTACTTGGAAAATGCGCTGGGACGCGCTTAGGTGGGTGTGGTTGTACTTAATTTTTTTTATAGTCCGGAGCTGGTGGGAAAACAATTTTAAGCTCCGCATCTGGGAGCCCTTTGCCTCGGATTTTAGGGGTCGTGTAAAAGCGCCCAAAGGAAGTTCCTGTGTTCAAAGGAAAACGAATGAATGAAGACTTGCTAGAGTTCGTACGTGAAGACTTGGGCACATTTAGAAGTTTATAATGCCATAGAATCACAGCATGACGGAATTGGAAGGGGACTCTAAGGCCATTGAATCCAACCTTCTGCTTTAGACAAGAATCCAAATGAAAGGGGATCTGACAGGTGGTTGTCCCATTTTCTCTTGAAGGGCTCCAGCGCTGGAGTGCTCACCATTTCCCTCTGAGGTCATTGGTTCCACTGTCATGCTGCTCAAACAGTTGGAAAGTTTTTCCTGATATTCTGTTGTAATCTGGCTTCTTGCAACTTGAGCCCATGGTTGTATGTTGTGGGCTCGGGGATGATCGAGAGCAGATTGAAACGTGCTTCCCTATCTCCCCTCACCCTACATAAGAACACAAGAAGAGCCATCATGCTGGATCAGGCCAAAGGCCCATCTAGTCCAGCTTCCTGGATCTCCCAGTGGCCCCACCAAATGCCTCTGAGAGCGCACGAGACTAGATATCTGTCTCCTGCTACCACTCCCCTGCATCTGGCCCTTGAAGTACCCTGGTTTTAAGCCTGGAGATGACACATCTCCATCATGGTTTGCAACCTGGGATGGACTTCTCCTCCAGGAATCTGTCCAATCCCCCTTTGAAGGCATCCAGGCCAGATGCCATCAACACCTCCTGTGGCAGGGAGTTCCACAGACTCACAACGCGCTGGGTGAAAAAATGTTTTCATTTGTCTGTTCTCACTCTCCCAACCCACAGTCTGAGTGGATGTCCCCTAGTTTTGGTATTCTGTGAGAGGGAGAAGAGCGTCCCTCTATCCACTTTACTTGTGTCCTGCATTATTTTGTACGTCTCAATCATATCCTCCCTCGGGAGTCTTTTTTTCCAGACGAAAGAGCCCCAAATGTTTTAGTTTTTCCTCATAAAGGAGGTCCCCCAGCCCAGTAATCATTTTAGTTGCTCTCCTTTGCAACTTTTCCAGTTCCACTCTACTTTTCTCAGGATAAGCATATCCGGTTCCTTCTGTCTTTCCTTCCAGGCCTTTGTGTTCCAGTTCCCTGAGCATCCTTGGTGCTGGGGTGGGGTGGTGGTGGTACCACAGCCCCAGATGCCTCAACCAAGTTAAGGTCCTCCTGGCTTGGAGAGAGAGATTGAGAGAGAGAGAGAGAGAGAGACCATAGGCACCCCCGCGATTCCCCTCTGCGCCAGGTAATGGCACTTGGCAGCCAAGCAGATAAACGGCTTGTAGGACATATCACTGTGGCCGACCGGTGAGAAAAAACAGCTGCGCCATGTCGTGCCTGATCCAGTTTTACAACTGTTTTGCTTTCCTGGAACGGCAGCACAGGCACAGAGAGCGGAACGGGCAGGCAGTCAAGGAAAAATACACCCTTGTGCCAGTCATAAACGCCTGCTTGGAATACAGTTATGCCAGAGCTGGGAAGGAACTGGTTACTAATTGTAACCAGTTAACCTTGGCGTGTGTGTGTGTGTGTGTGTGTGTGTGTGTGTGTGTGTGAGAGAGAGAGAGAGAGAGAGAGAGAGTGATTAAGTTACACTTCAATATTAATCCATGCTACTTATAACCATGTTGCTTTAATGTAATGTTGCCTATTAATGCTATAAGTCAGATGTCCCTCAATTCCTTGCTCTCAAATGCTTGCACATGCCTTAATTGTGCTGGACTGTATATTATTCCTCATTACTGTAATCCACCTTGGGTCCTTTTCCAGGGAGAAAGGCGGGGTAAAAATACTCTTAAATAAAATAAATAAAATAAATTAAGGTCATGTTTATAATCTAGAGCAATGACGGAGAACCTTTTGAAGACTGAGTGCCCAAACTGTGATTCAAAACCCACTATATTTTTGCGAAGTGCCAATACAGCAATTTAACCTTAATACAGGTGGCTGTGAAGGGGCGATGTTGGGTGCCCACAGAAAGGGCTTCGAGTGCCTTCTTTGACATCCATGCCATAGGTTCGCCAACACTGATCTAGAGGCATGAGGGGTCAGCAGGATAGAGTGCCGAGATTGTCGGCTGCAAAGTCGGCCGCTTGGTGGTTCGAATCCCGGGTGCCACGCAGCGGAGTGAACTCCTGCTGTTCACCCCAGCTCCTGCCAAACTAGCAGTTCAGAAGCATGTAAAATGCAAGGAGATAAATATGTATTGCTGTAAAAAAAGTGAGAAGGCAAATAGCATTCCATGTGCAGAAATACATTCAGCCATGCTGGCCGCATGGCTAAGGACGTGCACAACACTGGCTCTTTGGCTTAGAAACGGAGATGAGCACCAGCCCTAGAGTTGGACATGACTAGCATGCATGCGTGTGTGTGTGTGTGGGGGGGGAACCTTTACATTTACCTTTTTTATAATGTAGGAGTAAATCACAACTGGGCAGGAATTATAAAACCTTTATGCCGTTCTCGTATCAGTCCCAAATTGCAAGGGAGTTCTTCTCTGATTTTCTTCTTCATACCTTTCTGAAAGTACTTCCAAAGTGTAGCGTCAGGGCATGGCCCTTAGGATTTGCCTGCGTTTCCCTGCCGTGCTGGCCGACGACGCTGTGCATATAAAAAGGCACAATGCACATAAATTAATGCGCACGAAGTAAGACGGGCAACAATAACAATTGTTGGGCAACTTCAGCGCAATGAGAAACATGAGTTCCGACGCATCGTCATTATCACCCAGCAGGAAGCGTTGCAAAGTCTGAACAACGGACACCAGGGGAAGCTGCCTTTGAAGACGGCTCAGAGAGGGATGTCAGTGCGCAGAACGCCAGCGAGCTAGGGAGAACGGAGCAGGCATGGCATGACATTTATCTCCGCTGGCTGCCAGCTAGGGATATGCGGAAGAAGACTCCTATCTCAGTCTGAAGTTTAATAGGCTTGCCTTCTGCTGTGACTCAGACCGAGGTGGAAGCAATTTGCTCGCCAGAAGCCTCATACCGACAGGTGGCCAGGCAGAGGGGTAGCAAACCCACTGTGCCCAATGCATGCTTCCCAATTGGCTTAGCCTCTGCCGTGACGGGATAATTACAACCCCCCCCCCAAATCATGCTGTGTTGTGGAGCGCACGCAGAATGAAAACCTGCAAGGCATTTCATAAGATGCCATCCCATAAGCAGCAAAACCATGTATTATCAGTTTGCCATACAGAGGGATTAATTAATTAATTACTACTACTACTACTACTACTACTACTACTACTACTACTACTACTACTACTACTACTACTACTACTACTACTACTACTACAGTGGTACCTTGTATAAAAGAATTAATTCGTTCCAAATGAAATTATGTTAAGCAAACATTCCTTTATACAAATTTTCCACAGCAATGCATTGAAAATAGAATTTCAGGCAAAAATAAAGAAAAACAAAACAAAACAAAACAAAAGACACAAATGTGGCATGGCTGCCCTCATTGAAAATAGAGTAATTCCCTAATCTTGACCATTTTTATGTTGTACGAATTCGTCCCATAGGCGATTCTGTTCTGCAAATTCCCCTATCTCCAGAATTTTTTTTGTTTTTATGTTTTGTACAAATTTTATGTTATATAAACCGTTTGTTATATGTGGGTCCACTGTATCATCATCATCATCATCATCATCATCAGGCCTCAAACAGCAGTGACAAAATTTGTCCCAATAAATCTGATGGAGTTTTCAAAAGAGAGAGAGAGAGAGAGAGAGAGAGAGAGAGGTTCTTTTGCGTCCGGACTAAAAAAGAAAGGCATATTTTATTTTATTTTATATTTGTTGAGCCTTGATTGCAAGAAGCAAAAGTAGGTTAGGTTCTCAGTGGGGTTCACAAAATACAAGACCCATTCACCCTAATACGAATCCTTCTGAAAAACCTTCAATAGACTGGAATTCCCACAGGCAGGAAAATACTCCAGAGATCTCTTGATACAAATTGTGTCATCCTTCCCAATAAAGCAAAGTGTTCTGCTTATATACCGCCCCATAGCACTTCAAGCACATTGGTTTACAATTTAATTATGCAAGCTACACATTGTCCCCCCATTCTCCCAGCGAGCTGGGTACTCATTTTACTGACCTCGGAAGGATGGAAGGCTGAGTGAACCTTGAGCCTGCTACCTGAGATTGAACCCCAGGTCGTGAGCGCAGTTTTACCTGTAGCACAGGCATTTAACCACCACACCACGAGGCTCAATAAAGGTGAAAAACCCTTTCGTCAGCAGAGAAGGGGGGGAACCATGCGCGTAATTTTAAATATATGCACAGACATGGACACAACATGCACTCAAATGGAAGAGGAAAAAAGGAAAAGTCATGTCTGTAAAATTCTACCAACCACCAACCTGGTAGAACTAGGTACAGGCCAAACAGAAACGTGGGTAAGGAATAAAAATGTATGAATGCAAGGGAGTAGTGCCTGCCGCCAACCTGAAACTTGAATAAATTCAAGCCAAACTTTTTTGGTAGTTCACTGGTCATGTAAATGATGTAGGAGGCTCTCAGGAGGGCCAGAAAGGATCACGTCTGATCGTAGCCTTGACACTTGTCCTTAACACGCTGCTGTGGGAAGGTGACCAGATCTGCTTGAGCAATTAATTTCAAAGGTAATCAGCAGCAAGTGTCGTCAGAGATATATGCTGGACTTCTAAAACGTTTTAATAAACTCGGAACAGGGATAAGTTTGGTCCCATGTCAGAAGATCCTAAGAAGAAAAGGCGTCCAAGGAATTTCTTAAAAAAGGAGATTCTAAAGGCACAAACTACTAATGTTGCTTTATTTTCCTTAAATTGTGGTTTTTATTGTGTGTTTTATATGTGTAATTTATTTATTTTTCATTGTTTATCTGTTTTGTTAAGTTGGCCTGCTGAAACACCGTCCAGGGAAACTATTTGTTAGATTGGTGGTTTAAAAGCCTAAAAAATAAATAAATCATAAAATATCCAGGAGTTGAGCTATGGCAACTGGACTTCTTCTTCTTTTTTTTTTGTAGGATTAAAGTATTTCACTATTTATCCCGGTAGCTTTGTCAGTCAGAGTGATGAGTAACAAAACGTTGCAGACAGGAGCAGCGACTTGGATGAGCAGCGAAAGGTTTCGATCTCACGCCCAGTTGCCATAACTCAACTTCCAGATAACCTCACTTGGATGACAGACTCTTCACATATCATAAAATAATAATTCCAACAAGAAAAGAAAAAGGCAGTAGCTTTGTCAGTCAGAGTGATGAGTAACGAAACATTGCAGACGGCAGAAGCTACTTGGATGAGCAGCGAAACCTTTCAATCTCACAAGACCAGTTGCCATTACTCAACTTCTGTATAACCTCTCCTGAATGACTGAGAATATCCACAAATCATAAAATAAT